>LPNX011136827.1:47801-275465 GCA_001517045.1 Pseudotsuga menziesii | reverse complement strand
TTTGTTAAGGTGATACGACAAATCTAAAATCAAGATTGTACTAACCATCATAACATGAAGACAAACATACCATAAACTTAATCATGAACAAATCTCAAAAAATACCTCGATGAGTCATACCTGTCGAGATCGCTTGTAATCTCCTTATGTAAAGCCTTAACCTCATCTCCTAGTTTCACCTTGTGAGGTGATTCATGTTCTGAGAGTCTTACAAAGGATTCCTTGAATCCTATCATATGTTTGGAAACCCCACTGTCTATAAGCCAATCATCACTTCCATGAGAAATGTTACCAATTTGAGGTGTCCGTCCTTGTCCCGGAGTTTGCTGATCTAGGGTTTGTTGTAGAAACCCTAATTTTCAAAACTTGGAATATTTTAGATCTGATTGGATGAACAGATAGATCTCTTCAAATGGAGCTGTCTAATGTACTCCTTTTCTGAAAACAGTGGAGGGAAGCTCCCGGAACAGGAAGCCCTAATTTTCTGATTTCTTCTGCAGAAATGCCTGTTACTATTTCTGTGATATCTTCGAAATTACCAATCCTCTGTGTCTGAAATTTCTCAATGCGGTAACCTCGCATGTCCCTGATCCAACACCGCAGCTTTAATCAGAATTGGTTTCACCATTTTGTATTTATGATCCTTTTCCCAAGGTGACCTGTTACAGGACTGTTCAGAACAGCGAAGTTGTACGGAATGCCACGTGTCACTGGTTCATTTTCTGAATTTGAACTTCAGACCAAAGAAATTAAAGTCTGTTACCTTTCTGGAACATCTTCAATAATTCCATTTGGACCTCTGTAGCCCAATATATTGCAGATCTCCCCAGGTGTCCTGTTTATGGATGATTTCTGGAAGAGGCTGGAACCCTAACTTGGAGAGATCATATCTCCCAGAATATAGCGAATCAGAGGCTTCCCTTTGGACACAGTGATAATCAGGATTTTATATTTATCCCCCTGCAATTTTCAGCTTCTGAGACTTCGCCAATATCGGAATATAGCGACTGTACCAAAACTTAGCAGTTTTAGTATTTAGGGTTTGTCCTAGCTCAGGGTCAAACTAGGGTTTGACTTTCCCAGAGATTTACCCAACCAAATTTACTGATCCAGGTCTCTAAATTTCGATTTTGATGAGGAGAAAAATCCTATGCTGGTCTCAACCAAAAATTCCTCTTCTGTAGAAAGCCCTAAGTTCCACATCGAAACTGAAAATGCTTGAAATTGAATTCCGCATCGACAGAAAGATGCACCCTTCAATGGAGAGTCATCCTATCATACTTTTGCTGAAAATATGTGGAGAAAGATCCACAAAATAGGAAGCCCTAGTTCCTGTAGCTTCACAATGTCTTCTTCTCAGGTTAGCTCTGATACCATGTTAGTTTTTCCACATTTAAGCTAGTATTATAACAAGATCTTTTCACTGGGAGAATAACAAGTACAGCAATCACATAAGCACATCCCAAGAGACAAGAGACACAAAGATTTTAGGAGGGGAAACCATAAATGGAGAAAACCCCTCAACTTCCTCTAATATAGTATCACAACAATATGTGACCCAAAACAGTAAGATGACCTCCCTTCACAATAGCAGCCTTCTGTCTTCTGTCAAGCACAAGAATTTCCTTCTCCAAAAGTGCGCCACACTTGAGAGAGCAAGAGAGCTAAGTCACAAGTGATAAATAGAGATACACACACTCTCTATTTATATTATTCCGTTCACTTAAGTTGCCATTTCACACGTAGGCTCAAACCTAATAATTACTACTTGAGCCTACACCTTAATTAGTGTATAATAACTCAAGTGCCCCTAAACTGTGGGGACTTACCTAATGACTTGACATGACTTGGTTACATTATTAATCCTCCCGATCGGAACATCGGGGCATGACCACATGACTCAAATACATAATAGAAACATCCTGGAATAAACATCGGGTTACAATAATATAAAATACATATAAGAATACATTCCGAAGTTACATATACATCAACAGTTGGATCTCCATATCTCCTTTCCATGAATGGAAATTGAACGAAGTCAAGAGTTCTATGGAAGAAGCCATTTCAAACTGCTGGAGCAAATGCTTTGACCTGTTAAAACCTGCAAATCAAAAAAAAAGGGGCACTGTAAGGTCGAACAGCCTGCACATTTTAGGCTTTCATCACACCCAACATAGTTGATCAAGCAAGCTTGACCAACAATTCCATAACTTGGGGTATTAAGTGGTAAGCCTTGGCTTTTGGTGCAGTGCTGGATTTTTAAGCTTTTGCTCAATTTTTCATGCAAGATCTGTCAAAAACCTTGTTTTTGATATATGTGAGCTTCACCCCACCATGAGCTCTGATACCATATTAATTCATCACATTAATCTAGGGACTAAAACATAGTCTCATAAGAGATTTCAGACAATTAAGCATGAAAATGGCATAATGGTGCTACAATAGGAGTAGTAGCTCTCTATATTCAATAAAGAATGTTATACAATACAATGATCATGCAAGGTGCATGAATTCCAAGACAATTCAAATTCCTAAGGTGGTCATTCGAATTGAATGAATGGGTGTAGCTTAACTGACTGTAAGCCATAGTAAACACACTAGTTAACCAACTGATCAAGTCCTAATTGACTCAACTAAGTCCTAACTGAAGTCAGAGTGCAATGGATGACTGAGTCTAATTGAAAGTAGCTCATACACATGTCACTACATGCCAACCAACAAGTGGTAGAGCATCATTAACTCCAATGAACCCCGATGAGGTTAACTGAAGTCCAATTGGTCATCACAGGTTGTTGTAGGCGCCCATGTTGACTCCAGTTCATAAATATTAATAAAAAATAATCAATATAATGAATATAGGTGCCTTCACCACTTAGATTAACTGATTGCAACCATCAGTTACCAATTAGGTGCATTTATGACACTCAGATCACCCCCGGAGTGCTCCTTGTTTGAAGGAGGAAGCCTAGTTAGCATCCCTGAATGAAGGAGAAGGCTTAGTTGGCCTACTTGACTGAAGGTAGGCATGGGTGTGCTCATGTTGATGTCATAGTGTGCTCATCTGATGCTGATTAAGTCAATAAAACTTAGGATAGTTGTTTAATAAGGCCAAATTGACCAAATTAAGTGTGCACGGTGGGTAAATGTCTCCAATAAGAAGCAGGAAACTGAGGGGCTTCCGAACACTGTCGCAAACATACCCCAGAAATCACAAGGGACATGAAACTATATGGGTCCCATAATAGACTCATCGATTTTCTAGATTCAGGTGACAACCAAGGTCTTCGACCAAATAATGAAGGAACCAATACCTTGTATGAATCTCAATGGTACGATGATGTAGATGAAATCAAGCATGTGAGACACAATCAACCCAAAAGGCACTAAAGAATCCCTTCAAGTGGTCCAAGGAACTCATCAATGAGGTGGATGAAACCAATATACAAATACCTATGGGTCTATCCTCGAGAATAGATGTGTTGATGTTGACAGAGGGAGACCTGGAACTAGAAAGGAAATGTTTTTTCCTTGATAGAAGCGCGAGGGGGATAACCAGAGATATGGAACAACCAGGGGGCTGAGACACTGAATGGGGAACATGGGCAGGGGATTATGGGGGATTCAAACTTCCTTTGTTCAGAGTATGATGAAAGGGATGACCTAGTAGAAAATGATATTGAATCATGGGAAAGGGTTCATAGTTGTGAACTCGGGGACATAACAACAATGGGAAATACTTGGGGCAGTAACTAGAATAGTGATATCTAGGGTATCAAAGGGAGACTCATCGCAGAGTAATCTAAACAAAGGTGAACCAATGGGGGGGGGGATTCCTTAATGTGAGACCATATGTAATGTGTGGGCTCCTAAAGACATAGTTTGGGACTTCTTCATAGTTTAAGGAGAATGAAGAAGGGATAGAAGTATGCTCAATATGATGTTGCTAGGGGTTTTGGACACACTAGTTGCACAACATTGCGGATGTTGCGCAAGCTCAAAAGACACTGCGTAAGAGGAATATTGGTGTGCAAGCGGATAATCGAATATTTGTATATTTTGTGTCACATTTTTGTACTTTGGACCATATTTTGCAGATATTGGTCATGATTTTGTAGTTTCAGTTAAGAATTAGTTAAGATTTAGTTAGAATTGGACCTGGAATGTAAAGGTGCAAGCCTATAAATAGAAGTAGAAGTACAAGTGTTAGATATATAAGTGGAGAGACTCGAAGAGCACTTATTGAATTGTGAATTGTTTTGAATCTATGGATCATTGCACAAAACTAATATGACAAGGAAGAAGTTGATCTAAATTACTATTTCCTTTTATATTTTTTTGTCTTACTGTTTTTGCAATCCAATGATGAGTGTTGAGTGAAATTGCGACATGGATCCATGATGCAATGTTTCTTACTTTTGAATGGTTTTATCTTTCTAGATATTTTTGCTCCATAATATGTTTATGTTAGTTGTGAATGAATGATGTGATCTATTAAGAGTGATGATGAATGGGCCTGTTAATGATTAAGTAGTCAGTCAGACCTGTTGAATAAATTGATATGCCTTTGATGCACATAGTCCTCTTCTATTCTGTGGAAACATGGTTCTAATAGCTCTCCCTTGAACATCTCGGGTGAGACTTCATCCGCTTCGCAGGTATTGATGGACAGGGTAAAACCTGTCTAGGCCAGTGCTCAGGGAAATCATGGTGAGTTGAGCATCGATAGAGTGGGAACCCCCATCGACTGGTTTTGTTGGCTGGGTTTGCGCCAACAAATGGTTTCGTTGCTAGGACCTTGTTGCGACTTAGGGGAGGATATGTGGCATTCGATAAGACCAGAAATTCAAGATTGTTTTGATAAGAAGCTACGAGAATTTGCTGAGATATAAAATCAAAACCCTTCACTAATGATGGATAATTGGTTGGTGAGGTACATACACAATGGTCCACACGAGTAATTTTTCTCTGAACTCCCCATCATTCTGTATGAGTGGTTGACATGATTCACCTATCACAAGGCAAATTTCCAAAGAGGCGATCCAATGTCCTGAACCCATGAATTGATCCAGGAGTTGCAGGAGATGAGAACAAGGAATTGTGGGCTATTGAAGTCTAGTTGGATATTATCCTGGAAGGATATATCACCAAGTTTACGGTTGACACTACCAAGGACTACAACAAAGCAGAAAGGAAATTTTTTAATGGACCTAGAGGTAGGTTCTTGTTGTTTCTACAATTGTCAATTAAGATGCTTGTATGTGAAAAGGGCATACTGAAGATGCACCTTGAGTAGTAGAACTCTGGTGTGCAGAAGCTATGGATACTGAGATAAAAGGGGGGAGATGAATGGAAAGATAAGGGGTATATGGGTGCAAGTTTCAACAAGACTGTGAGGAAATCCGAGAAATAAAGTTGTCTTACAGGAGAAGGTCCTGCTGTGATCAAAACACAAGACCATGAAGGAAGACCACATAGGATGAAGCGACCCTACAATGATGAAGAGGACGACCAGAATATGCCCAAGATTGCAGTAAGATAAAACCCCATCAGTAATGTACCTGTTATATTTTTATCATTTAAGCAATATAATATAGGTTCTTATCTGAGAGAATAACATGCACAGCAAAAATCATAAGAGACAAGAGACACAAAGAATTTTCCTCGAGAAAACCGTATAGGATAAAACCCCGTAACTTCCTTAGAGATAGAATGAGCACCAATGGCAGTAGTAAAACCCAAATACAGAAAAGATGATCTCCAACAATCGTTCTCTCTCTCTCTCTCTCTCTCTCTCTCTCGAGAGAGAGAGAGAGAGATTCTCCTCTCTCACTCATGTGCCCTAGTGAATGAGTGTGTGTGATAAATAGAGAGGATCACTCTCTATTTATATTCTTTCATTCACTTAATTTCCACTCCAACAAATAGGCCTCACTTAACAATTACTTACCAGGGCTGAATTCTCTAGGAGAGTCTAATAACCCTAGTGCCCCACAACTGTGGGGACTTTTCCCTCCAATCAACAAGGAGGGTTAACCTTAACTCAATTGTGGGGACTTTTTCCCTGACTTACAATGGAGGGTTAACCTCAATGGTTTTACATTACTTGTTTACATTACAGATACTTCCCGATAGGAACATTGGGGTAGAATACATAAGATATACAAATAAATACATTCCGAAGTTACAAATACATTAACACTCCCTCTTAACTAGAAAGGTATTCTCTCGACATAATTTATCAGCACAAGTATTCTTCTTTGTATCATATGGATCATCATCAAGTCTGGATCATCACTGGATCATCATCAAATCTATATCATTACTTGATCTGGAGCATCACTGGATCATCATCAAATCTAGATCATCACTTGATCTGGAGCATCACTAGATCATCATCAAGTCTGGATCATCACTGGATCATCATCAAGTCTGGATCATCACTTAATATGGAGCATCACTAGATCATCATCAAGTCTAGATCATCACTTGATCTGGAGCATCACTTGATCTGGAGCATCACTGGATCATCATCAAGTTTGGATCATCACTGGATCATCACTGGGTCATCATCACTGGTGCTATCTCTCAATTATACTCATCATGGGAAGTTCTACAGGGCCAACCCTTTTTCATGATGGGTGTAGGCCTCGCCTCCATGTAGGTCTTTATCGACAGAGCCATCCCTTTTTCATGCTGGATGCACATATACAGAACTAGTCCTTTTTCATATTGGATGTAGTCCTCTACAGAGCAAGCCCTTTTTCATGCTAGATGTATCATCACAGAGCCAACCCTTTTTCATGCTGGATGTGGCACCAACATAGATCCAATCCTTTTTCATACTAGATGTGTCATCACAGAGCCAGTCCTTTTTCATACTGGATGTGGCATCTACACAGAGCTAGTCCTTTTTCATACTGGATGTGGCATCACAGAGCCAGTCCTTTTTCATACTGGAGGTGGCATCTACATAGAGCTAGTCCATTTTCATACTGGATGTGTCATCATACAGCCAGTCCTTTTTCATACTGGATGTGGCATCACAGAGCCAGTCCTTTTTCACACTAGATGTGGCATCTACACAGAGCTAGTCCTTTTTCATACTGGATGTGTCATCATAGAGCTAGTCCTTTTTCATACTGGATGTGGCATCACAGAGCTAGTCCTTTTTCATACTAGATGTGGAATCTACACAAAGCCAGTCCTTTTTCATATTGGATGCGTCATCACAGAGCAGTCCTTTTTTATACTGGATGTGGCATCACTGAGCCAGTCCTTTTTCATACTAGATGTGGCATCTACACAGAGCCAGTCCTTTTTCATATTGGATGTGTCATCACAGAGCTAGTACTTTTTCATACTAGATGTGGCATCATCACATCTATCTGACCATGGAAGGAACCAATCATGTCATCATGTCAGAAAGACACAGCTCTTACATCTAACCATGGAAGGAACCAATCCTCTCACCATGTCAAAAGGGAAAAACACTTACATCTGACCATGGGAGGAACCAATCCTACCACCATGTCAGAAGGAAACAACACTTACATCTGACCATGGGAGTAACCAATCCTACCACCATGTCATAAGGGCATAGCACTTACATCTGACCATGGGAGGAACCAATCCTACCACCATGTTAGAAGGGCTCACAGACTCATCACTTCCTCTTGGAAGGAACCTCGATTTGGAGAACACCAAGCTTCTCCCTGAAGTACTCAAACTTGACTCTAGCCATTTCTAGCATAGAATCACATCATGGATGATTATGTCCAAGGATAACTTGTGAGCTTCACCAGGACCTATTACATCTGAGGACAACCTATAGGACCATTTATGTCTGAGCCACCTACAAGCTTCGCCAGGATTTTATGCTCAGACAACCTGTCTCAACGAATATGCTAGAACTCCCTCTTTCAAGAGATATCGATTTGGATTACATATAGGAGCTTCACTGCTCCTCTCTGATCTCATACTGAAGCAGCATCCCGAAGTGATCTTCTTATTAGTGGCACTTGCTACCCAATCCGAATCCACATAACCCTCTAGGTTAATCTTCAGATTCATATCATACTTGAGCCCATACTCAACTGTACCCTTAAGGTACCTCACTACATGATTTGCAACCATCAGTTGAACATGTCTCAATGTGTTCACAGCAAAGCAAATATCTGGTCTTGTATTCATTAGGTACATCAAGAAATAAATCATCTAATAATACAGCATGGCATCAACCGACTGTGATGAAGCAAAACTCAATAGCTTCAGGTTCGATGCCATAGGTGTGGTCATGGTCTTGCAGTCCATCATCCTGAACCTATTCAAGATCTCTATTGCATACTTCCCTTGTCCCAAGGAGATTCCATCTGCATTCTGTCAAACCTCCATTCCTAGAAAGTATTGTATCATATCCAAGTCCTTCATCTTGAACTTGACAGTAAGTCCCCTTCTTTCAACTTTAATGAGTTCCTCTTTTCTGTCAAGAACGAGTCATCGACATTTAACAAGATCATCACTGGTTTTCCACCTTCAACCTTGAATTAAAGGTTGGAATCTGTTTTACTCTTATTAAATCCTAGAGTTGTCAGTAATCTGTCCATCTTGTCATACCATGTCAAACCTCAGGATCTTCTGCAGTCACTCCCTCTGAAGCAGAGCATCATTCTCCCTCTACCTTTTGTACTCTATGTATTGAAACATTCTTTACTAGAGTGACAAGTAGCTTCATATGCTACTAATATTATATTTATCCATCTAGGGTCACTGGATACCAAGATCCTCTATCTTGAAAGCATTCTTCTCGCACCCATTTGTGAGCTTTTCATCCTCTATAGGCTTTCATATTCAACATTGTAGCAAAGGTTAGTATCTTCATCACTCTAGGTGATCTTCAAGCTCATCATGTATGTGTTATCCCATGGGTTCCTTCTAATCTCGTACAAGGCCTTCTTTAATTTTGCACACATGATTCTAGCTTTCATGTGTCTTAAATTCTAGTGGCTGTAAATGTCTCTTTGTAGTCTATGCCTTCTTTCCGTGAGAATCCTTGTGCTACAAATATTGCCTTGTATTTCATGGACTTGCATCCTAGACATCATTCTTCATGATCCAGTACTCTAATTCCCTTTCTTCTTGGCTACTGCTTCATAGCTAGAAGGATCTCCATCAATGATGTCGCTCAACAGTGTCACATAACTGGAGTGTCTCTGAGATATCTTCTTTCTTTGAAAGTATCATCATATTATTCTTCATCTTGGATTATTTCTCGAACTTGTTTCACTTGTTCTTCGGAACAAGTCTCATCCTTCTTTGCTTGTAGGCGATTGTACATGATCTTTCCTACAAGTCAAAAGCATTAGTTGTATGTTTAGAAACATTTCCTAAGGAATATTCATAATGGAAAATTCTTATGCATAGATATATGATCACGCAACTATTTTAGCAAATACAACATTCATCCATATCTCACGAAAACTTTCTAGATGCCTTCCATCTCTACCAAGACATCATTGATATTGTGGACTAATCCAATATGTCAACAAAGAGGTTTCATTCTAGATAAGTAGCAATGGAGAGTTGTATAGAACCATGGGCTACTTACCCATCATATGCATATTAGTAGTATACTGTCATTAATGCAAACATTCTATCATGCATAACACATCAACTGAATATAAACAAATGCATAACAAAATAATATCATGAAATGACAAATGGATACTTATCTTTATTTGTTTCGTGGGTAGACTCCTTTCAGCTTCATAATCTTCTTCATTCATAACAACATCATTTCTTATCCAAATGCTTAATATGGATAAGAGGTTCTTCAAGAATTGATTTATTCATATTCCTCATCTCTTGAGGTATCTTCTTTGAATCATGAAATATTGATTTTTAGTTGCTCCCATCTTATTTTCTCTTATTATGAGCCGAGCTTCGTCTTGTGTGCACTCTTCCCAGATTCTGCTGAAGGTAATCAATTCCTTCTAGAACACATTCCTCGAATGAATAAATCCCTTGATCCTGGGAGGCCATTCAAGGTGGTTATCATAACTTATGTATTCTATACTTCTTCTTCTACTGCTTCAAGTTGTTCTTTGAGAGACCCTTTTAAAGTATGACTGCATGGTCTCTGCATTCTGGATCTTCACATTCTTCAACTGTTTTATCAAAGTCATCTTCCGATTTATGTTCTTCCCTTCAAATATCTTGGTCAAGGAATCAAACATATATTTCGGTGTCTTTAGGGAAGACACTTATGGTATAAGGTAATCCATGATTGAATCAACAATGATCTTCTTGGCCTTGACCAATTTCTTCTTGTGTAAGGCTTTTAGCCTCATCTCTCTCTAGAACTGGAACCTCTCTACTTATGTAGGTGTCAAATTCATTTCCTTCAAGAACTAGTGAGATCCTATACTTCTATGCTTCGAAGTTGTCAGCCTCACCAAGCTTGTCATCAAGCTGGTGTGATTAGTCATCTTGAAATGAGAACCTCAACTGTAAATAGCAAAAGATTAGATCTTATCGATTTGAGGTGTCCATCTTGGTTTCGGAGCTGGCTAATCTAGGGTTTGTCAGAGAAACCCTAATTTTCAAAACTTATAATATTTCAGATCTAATTGGATATAAACATATACCTCTTTAAGGCAAGATGTTCAATGTACTCCTTTTCTGAAAACAATGGAGGGAAGCTCCCGGAACAGGAAGCCCTAGTTTTCCAATTTCTTCTGCAGAAATGTCTGATACTGTTTCTGTGGAATATCCAAAATTATAGATCCTATGTATCTGAAATTTTGTAGTGAGATAAAATCATATATCCTCTTTCCAACACAATAGGGTTTACAGGAATTAGTTTCACCAATTGGAACTTATGAGAGTTTTCCCAAGGTCACTTATTTCAGGACTGTTTCGAATAGTGAACTTGTACGGATTTCCGCCTGTCACTTTTTAATCCTCAGAGTATGAAACTTTTACCATAGAAAGTATGTTCCATGAATTATCTAGAAAATCTTTCAAAATGTCATTTGGACCTTTGTATCCCAAAATATAACAATTCTCCCTAGGTGTCTTGTTTAGGGATGAATCCTGGAAGAGGTTGAAACCCTGAATTGGAGGAATCATATCTCCCAGAATACAGCGAATCTAAGGCTGAAATGTTTACACAATGTACATTAGGAATATTTATTCATATTGTGAAAGTTTGAACCTTTGATAATTCTTCAATCCCAAGATATAGAGGATGTACCAAAACGTATCATTTTTAGTATTTTAGGGTTTTTCAGGCCCGAGGTCAAACTAGGGTTTGACTTTCCCAGAGTTTTACCCAACCAAAAATATCGAACCAGGTCTCTAAAATTATATTTTGATGAGGAGATAAATCCTATGCCAGGTTCACTCAAAAATTCCTTTTCTATAAAAATCCCTAATTTCCAGCACCAAAAATTGAAAATGCCTGGAATCAAATTCTTCTTCGACAGAAAGATGCATCCTTCAATGGAGGTTCATCCTAGCCTCCTTTTGCTGATGGATTGTGGAGAGAGACCAAAAAAATAAGAATCCCTAGATTCTACAGTTGCACAGTGTCTTCTTCCCAAGTTAGCTTTGATACCATGTTATATTTTTATCATTTAAGCAATATGATCTAGGATCTTATATGAGAGAATAACATGTGCAACAAAAATCACAAGAGACAAGAGACACAAAGAATTTTCCTTGGGGAAACCATAAAGGAGAAAACCCCACAACTTCCTCAGAGATAGAATGAGCACCAATGGAAGCAGTAAAACTCAAATAGAGAAAATATGATCTCCAACATCTTTTCTCTCTCTCTCTCACTTGAGAGAGATTCTCCTCTCTCACTCATGTGCCCCAGTGAGTGAGTGTGTGTGATAAATAGAGAGGCTCACTCTCTATTCATATTCTTTCGTCCACTTAATGTCCATTTCAACAAGTCGACCTCACTTAACAATTAATTACTAGGGCCAACTTCTCTAGGAGAGTCTAATAACCCTAGTGACCCACAACTGTGGGGACTTTGCCTTCCGATCAACAAGGAGGGCTAACCTTAACTCAATTGTGGGGACTATTGCCTCGACTTAAAATGGAGGGTTAACATCAATGACTTTACATGAATTTTTTATATTACAGATACTTCCCGATAGGAACATCAGGGTACAATACATAAGATATACAAATGAATACATTCCAAAGTTACAAATACATCAACAGTACCCACGCCTCCGCACACTACTCCACATTCAGGAAGAAACTTAAGTTCCACATTTAATTTCCTGACGTGCTAACAACATTCTAGTAGTAGATAAATGTCTGTAGGAAGAAGGCCTAGGATGATGGGAGACGATACGAAGTTACCCTTATTCCATGAGAACGGGACTGACGATCCCAAGCAGTGCTTGTTTTTATGTGAGGCAGTATGGACTGTTAGATAGACTACTAATGATGAAGTCAAGAAGGAATAATTGGCGGCCACTCTTTGGGGTCGGGTGCTGGATTGGTTCATGAAATTTATACAAGTTCCTAAGGGGACTCCTGCGAAAACATTGGATGAAGTCATGAAAGGACTAATTGAAGAATTTTAGAAATCGAAGTCTAAAGTGTAGTACATCACAGAGTTAAAGTAGATTAATCAATTTCCTAATGAAACTATTTAGGAATTTGACCAAATATTTAAGACACTAATGGCGAGAGTCAATTTCAAAATGAGTGATGTTAAACATAAAGAATGGTATCCCATATCTGTCAACTGCTAATGTAGCAGAAGTTTGCCACATAGAGCGAGGATCTGGAGATCACGATGAAGTTAGAGGATTCACCCATTAGATAAAGTGCAGCTGGTATGAACCAGATTCAGCTGGAAAGCTTAACACTTCATCTACAAGATATCAAGAAGGGGTAAGAACATCGTGAATATCTTTGGTGCAGTCGCTGTCACGCAGATGGACACACCAAAGATACTTGCCTTGACTTCTGAAATCATCTGTTATCCAGAGCACCAAACCTATTGAGTTGTGGCATTGTACCATGGTGCTGCATATGCCAATTCTATGGGCATCAACATGAAGAATGTGGATACATGCAGAAGATGGTGACAAAGTCGGCAAACCTATATTGCTCATTTTCTCGATCTGTGGGGTATGAAGATAAAGACTGCTACACATATGAACTACTCCAGGAAAGGAGGTATGACTCATACTATGTGAAAGGTGAAGATTATTGAGTAGTACAACAATCACAACCTCAGCCTTAGGTGGTACAACCTCTACCTCAACCGCAATATACACCACCATGGCAGATGCAGTTTATACTGCCAGAACCTTAGTTTGTGCCGCAACCATAGTTCACGCCGCAATTGAAATATAATCATATGTCGATGGCTCCGCCACAACCATAGTATATTCATGCATTGCACTATGTTTAGGAGAAACTGAATACCCCCACCGTAGCAATTGGCTCAGCCGCAGTACCCGCTGTAGGGAGGATTCTGAGGAAGAGGAGGAGTCATTGTTCGAGGAGGAGGACGAGGTCCTGGACCCATCAAGTGTTACAATTGTGGGGTATTCAGACATTACCAGAGAGATTTCCCACAATTATAGTGTTTGTGTACATACTGTGCCACAATTGATCACCCTGTCGAGAACTGTCCATAATTAATCGCGAGATGGCAGGCAGGAAATGTTCCTTAGTTGCAAAATCAGAACTAGTTACAGAATCAAAATCAGCTATAGAACCAGAACTAGTTGTAGAACCAGGATCATAATAAAATTCCACTTTAAAATCATACTATGAATCAACCTATGAACCCACCATTAAACCAAAACCCATTGATGAACCAGAATCCATCGACGAACTAGAATAAGGGGTCGACAGTTGCGACAATATTAGTAGAGCCCAGAACAGAGGAATTCGGTGTTACTATTGTCACTCGTGGAGGTGCGGTGACTGGGGAGGACAACCCCTAACCACAGGTTTAACTAGCTAAAAAGAAGAAGGGACCATTTGACATCAATGCCGAGAAAGGTACATTCTTCGAAGCACTGGATGCGATCAGAAGAAATCCTAGTAAGTCACCTATTTATAAAATTCCCTTTGTTTTTTATTCTTCATTTGAGGGAGGACCATCGCAACAAGGTGGTACCTTGTAGAATTTCTTTGAGAGTTACTTGTCATTGGAAAGAGATCCTGATTCTCTTGCCAAGATCGATAACATGTTGCATCAACCGGGTAAGGAGCGAAAGGACTCCGCGGTGAGTTGTTTGCATAAGAAAAAGACCTGCAAAGAGATGTGCATGAATATTCATATCGGGGAATATGCAGTAGATTCAATCATTCTAGATCTAGGCTCAGATGTGAACATCTTGATAAAGAATACATGGTAGAAAATTCCTGAGGCTGATGTTGGGTTGGTCCCCTATGCAGCTGCGATTGGATAATCAGGTTAAAGTACAACCGATCAGACGTGTGTCGAACCTGGTCGTTGATGTTGAAGGTATGAAGACCTATGCCGATATCAATGTGATTGAAGTTGTTGATGGTGGAGGATCCTATCCCGCATTGTTAGGGATTGGATGGGCCAATGATAGTATGACAGTAATTAACTTCAAGAAGTGGATGATGATGTTTGAGAATCGCGACATCGGATTCATCGCTCCAATGGATCCAAAAAAAGGAAAAAGGTATATCGAGCCAGTGAAGGATGAAGTCATCATAGGATGGGATCATTATTACAAAATTTCAAAATATTACATCCACCCAACTGCTGATGGAGAACTTGGTTGGTGTAGTGCTAGTTCTGTGTCTTTTGATTCTGATGATGCGTTAGAAAACTATTAAAATTGCATGCACGAGGTGTCATTAAGAAAGTTCAGTATGATCATGTAGTCACTATGCCATGTTGCAGCTGAGAATGTCAAATTTCCAATCTACGAGGGGCTGCCCGAGATATCTACATTCTTAATGGAGTTTGAATCAAAAGTATCAGAACCTTAGTGATTGTTTGCGTTGGAGGAAGCACTAAAGGCTACCCCACCATGCTGGTGGGAGACCCATAAGAATACGATTAATGGATGGGTGCAGTGTTGATGACTACTGATAGTTTTCTTTGGTGACTCAGAATTATATCACACTAGGAGGTATGATAGGAGGAATGACCCCAACCATCATCTAATGGAATGTAAAACTCTATGGGCATCACTACCAAAGGATGAATGGGTCCATGAATTTTTCCACACTTTGGATGAAATTCCAAGATCATGATACGTATCAGTGGAGTTGAACAAAAAAATAACAACTTGGGAAGAGCTGACAGTTTGCTTTGCTCATACCTTTCATTTCATGGATGCCAATCCCAATGTTCATAATGCACTTCATCTCATCCACAATGTGGTGTTGAAGGTAGTTCTTGTCGCATATCCAGTGGATCCACATCCGCATTGCCACATGCAGTCGATGATGGAATGTTATGACGTGCCTATATGACTCGAGGATGATGATGAGATATGAAATACCAATATTACAGAAACAAAATGGAGTAGGGATGTCGCAGCACCAGATATACCAACCGATCCCATGAACCAGCCACTGAAGATTAGAAAAGTCAACATTGGGACAGAGGAGAACCCAAAATTTGCAAGTGTTGGGGACTATTGGGATGAAGAAACCATGGAGAAGATCAAGGATCTGCTACATGAATTTCAAAATATGTTTCCAACCAAATTCTCTAAAATGAAAGGGATCCTAGGTGATTTCAGAGAGATGAAGATTCTATTAAAGCCCAACGTGAAACTGGTAAGGTAGAGGTCGTATCACTTGAATCCATGATACAAGGAGAGGCTCAAAGCCGATCTTTATAGGATGTTAGATGCTGGAATAATTGACCCAGTCAAAAAATCAGAATGGATCAGTCCTATGGTGGTTAAAGACAAGAAAACATGTGAAGTTCAGATTTGTGTTGATCTGAGGAAATTGAACGATGCATGTATTCATGACCCATTTTTGACATCATTCACAGATGAAGTGATAGAAGGAGTAGGTGGTTAGGAGATGTACTCTTTCAAAGATGGATTCTCTGGCTATCACCAGATTAGGATCGCAAAGCAGGATCGACATAAAACCACATTTGTTACTGAATGGGGTTGTTTTAAGTACATGGTGATGCGTTTTGGATTAAAGAATGCACCTGCAATATTTTCCCAAGTTGTTGTTTCTGCATTCAAAGATTTTATTTAGAATTTATTGCAAGTTTATATGGATGATTGGATAGTGTATGGACTGATTAGGGATCATCTAAAAAACCTGCGACTGATGTTATTAAGATGTCGACAACATCAGATCGCGTTGAACTCAAAGAAGTGTATTTTCTGCGCACCTTTTGGGATGTTGCTGGGTCACATTGTTTGCAAGCAAGGATTGTTGGTTGACCTTGAAAATATAATGCTCATTTTGAGCTTACCACCATTGATGAATGTGAATATGCTTAGGGAAAAGCTAAGGCACACCGGATATTATCGCAAATTCATAAGAGGTTCTGCTACGATTACAGCTCCTATGGATAAGTTATTAAAGAAAGATGCCTCATTTGTTTGGAGTCAAGAGTGTCAAGGGAGTTTCAATGCACTAAAAGCTAAGATGGATTCTGCACCAATACTGCTTTTTCTTGATTGGAACAAGGAGTTCCACGTCGATGTGGATGCATTGTGTGTTGCACTGGGAGTGGTTCTTGCGCAACTAGGAGGGGACCTAGATCATTGAACTACTTTCGCTAGTCGAAAGTTGTCATTTGCTGAGAAAAATTATACAACCACAAAGAGAGAAGGTATAGAGATGGTATATGCACTACAAAAGTTTAAGAATTACCTTTTAGGTGGTCATTTCAAGATGTTTACAAACCACTCTGCTTTGAAGTACCTAGTTAATAAGCCTGTGTTGGGGGGAATATATGCCGCTGGCTAGTTCTCTTTCAGGAGTTTGATTTTGAGATAATTATCAAGTCAGGTCGCTTGAATGTTGGCCTTGATCATTTATCCTGGATTGAGAGAGGAGAAGAGCCAACAAATATTGAATATGGACTGTCGGATGCGAAACTGTTCAGAGTCGACATGGAAAATGATTATCATGATCAAATAATTTAGTTCTTGATAACGGGAGTCACACCAGAGGAATTTTCAACAAATCAAAAGAAGTAGTTGGTGGTTAAGGATTCATATTTCCAGTTGATTGTTGGCCATCTATATAAATTAGGTCCAGACGAAATTTCGTGGTGATGTGTCCTACCGCATGAGCAAGGGAATATTTTAGAGGAGGCCCATGCAGGAGTTGCTAGTGGACACTATGGAGGACGAGCTACTGCAAGAAAGGTGCTTCGCGCAGGGTTTTGGTGGCCCACTTTACATAATGATGTGGCAGATTATGCGTGAATTTGCGATATTTGTCAACGCACTGGAAAACCATCACAAAGGGATGAGATGCCACTGGTACCGCAAGTAACATTGCATCCATTTGATAAATGGGTTGTGGACTTTGTGGGTCCAATCAACCCAACTGGGAAGATAATTGATGCGCAGTACATAATCACAATGACAAACTATTTGACGCAGTGGGTGGAGGCCGCACCATTCATGGATTGCACCGCTGCGATAGTAGCAAAGTTCGTGTTTGAAAACATTGTGATGAAGTTTGGATGTCCAAGGATATTGATGAGTGAATAGGGCAATCATTTCATCAATTGCATAGTAAACGCGCTGACGAAGGAATTGCAAATACAACACAAGAAAAATACCCCATATCATCCACAGGAGAATGGAACAGTAGAAGCTTTCAACAACATATTGGAGCATGCGCTTACAAAGGTATGTAATGCTAACAATGATGATTGGGACTTGAATATTCCAGTAGTATTATGGGCATATCGCACCACTTGCAAGATATTGACAGGGCAGACACCGTTCAAATTGGTATACGGGAAAGAGGAAGTCATGCCTATGCAGTACATTTGTTTTGAGTCCACATATTTCCGTTGCAATGGGTATGGACGATGAAACAGCGCTCACAGAGGGCATGGAGCTGTTAGGACAGATCGAAGAGGATCGTTTTATTATAGGCTTCCACCAGCACATCGAGAAGGATCAACAAAAGGCTTGGCATGATCGCCACATAAATAATAAACAGTTTCAGCAAGGAGATTTGATGCTATTATAAGACAACAAGTTCTTGAAGCATCAGGTAAGTTACAAATGCATTGGTTAGGTCCATATCTTGTTAATTCTATTACTTCTAGAGGTGTAGTTCAACTACAACAATTATATGGAGCAATGCTACCAAATATTTTGAATGGTAGCCGACTGAAGCCCTATAGGACAGGGCCAGAACCGCGAAATGCTTAAGGCACTATGCAATGACAAAAAGAAAAAAAAAGAAAAAAGGGGAAGTAGATGGGATGATGCATGAACGGAAGGCACACCAAGAGGAAGTGGTTGCACAAGAGTTGGAGTTAGTAGCGTAGTTAGGGGGCATGATGTGACATCCACAGGGATTCGAGCAGACGTCAAATCAGTAATAAATGAAGATAGTTAAAAGTAGTTAACCGGTAGTGCTTGTGAAAATGACGTGTAATGATGGCGGATCCAACCGATGGGTTGGAATAATTGACGATGGATTCAGGTAATTAATGAATGATTTGTTCATGATGATCTTGTTGATATGGTAATGATGGGTATGAGTTGATTTGGTGCTATAAGAACAAGTTTGACACGGTCTAAAGAAACTATTATGCAGAATTGAGTTGATTTGTAGAGTTGCAGAGTTGTTGAGCGAGTTGTTGAGAATGGGTGAGGAGATTAAGAAGTTTGTTAAGTCCAAAGAGGGTGCCTGATTATTGAATTTTCATAGTAATTGGTGCGGCATGTAGAATAACCCAGATACGATAGAGATTCCCAGTGAGTGAGATTCACCAAACAGATCAGTTGCAATTATGGAAGAAGTGGCCAGTATGCACGTTGGATCGTCGACTGCTCCGAAAGGGAAGAGGAAGGCACAAAATCCTAGCTCTCCTATTCCCCAGAAGAGATGGACTAGAATGTCTGCAATAGAGCAAGAAGAAGACACTGCACAAATAGGGTTGTCGAGTTCAGGAGTGGTTGAGTCTGCAGCTAGAGCAGGAGTGTCTATCAAGGACATCCCTAGATATATCCCTCTTGGTCATCCTAGTGTGAAGGCCCAGAAGACTACAAATAATCAAAAGTATTAGATAAGGATGTCGTCAATCCCACAAGGGATGGTATGAATTGTTGACATCATGCCTACACTGATACAGCTGAAATATGAATACCGTGACCTTCTTTCCATAGAGAACATTGTGAAGGACCCATATGTGTCAATGGTAGCAGTCATAGGTGGGTCTATAGAATGCATCCTGAAGGACTGGGCGAGTGGTCTGGCTAGAGCCAGATTACTCAGGTTGATCAACATGTCGCATTTTGGGCTACCGACTGAAGCAAATGCATGTGTGAAGCAGATTTTGGCATGATTTTATGGTTGGTTTTTGTGGTTAGATGAGCCAATTGAAGTCACGGTGGGCTTGATTTCAGACATAACAAGGCTACCCAAGGATGGACCAGACCCCTCATAATATATCCATGGAAAAGATAATGACCAAAAGTTGGAAATGAATCTCAAGAAGCGCTATGCTCTAGAGTGTGACAGGAGGGCATACTACATTAATAGTATCAATGACAGCATGATATGTACTAGCACTAGGATTTTGGCTAGTAAGGTCGTAAGGAAGAACCACCCAGTTCAATGTAATTTCAGGGCGGTTTCATGTGCTGAGATGTGTGCCAATGAATTGGTCCCTTTTTCTTCTAAACCAACTAGCGAAGGATGCAGTGGTTGTGCAGGCGGGTGAAAGACCATTGACATACATTTGGATCCTCATTTTGATTACATTAGTGGCTTGGATGGAGCTATATGATTATCAGTGGATGGATGTCAAATAAATAGAGGTATGAAAGGGTGCAAGATATCAGAATTTATGGTGGTTCAAAGAAGCATAAAAAATGGTAGACTGCTCGATCCAATTTTGGATCTACTAAGAAGAGCTACAAGTGGTAGCAGTAAAATTTCCAAGACAGATGGAGGAAGTCATGACAAAGTATCAGAGGATTGCACGCTTTTCAATTGGAACCCACGCTATTCACATTCAAGCATGACGGGACCCCACCAAGAAATGGTTTCCAATGAGATACAAAGTGACTGATGCATAACTAGAGGCAATGATTAATGATTGGCCCATGGAATGGTGAGAAGAAGTCAGTGTAGTAGAAATATTGATAGGACCTCCAACAGATGCACCTATTGAGCCCATGCATAAATATGACAAAAAATATGATGAAGAATCGTCAACAGAGACACCTACTGACCTGGAAGCGTAGTGCATATTTAAGGAACTGAGAACAAAAAGGTGCATAGATCAGGCTACGAGCAGTAGTACCTAGTCAGCAATGGAAGCATAGTTAAACCGGCTCCTCAAGGCCGTCAATGATGCAACTGATGTGGCTGCAAAAGAGATGAAGAAATTGAGGCAAGAAGGATTCGTCGAGGTAATAACCAAACTAGATTCTATATATGAGATTGTTTCAAAAAGAGCACCAGAAAGTATGACTGTGCAGGAAACCATGTCGACAGCACTGAGCCCCAGGCTAGGAATGTTCAAATTCCTTGGACTGTGATTGACTTTGGAAGTGAGGACCTGAATACCTCCCTGCAGTAGTTGTAGCACATCACACTGGATATCAATAGGATGTCTACCCATATGGTGGTATACCTTCAGCGAAGTACCGACCAAGAGTTGATGGATAGGAAGAAAGAGATCAATGATCAATTTCTATGATTGTAGGAGAAAGCAGAGGCAACATAGAAATAAGTTGATGAACTATGGAGCACAAAGGTGAAGCTAATGGAAGAAAAAGCATAGAATATAGAAGAACTAAAGAAATCGCAAGAAGAATTGAAGACAAAGACTGCTGAGGAGATCATAGAGCTGAAGAAGGAGACAAATCCTATCATTATTGAAATGGCCCATCTTTTCAACAATCGACTACAAGTGGAAGTATCAGTTGTGACACTTGTAAGCATGCCGATGAAAACACCATGTAATTGGATGAAATTGTGAAAGCAAAGTGACTTAGGGAAATTGTTATATAGTTGAAAAAGGACAACAACATTTTGAATGCTCTGGTCTATCCAGACACACCTCCTGAGCATATTTCCAAGAGGAAGAATGCCATAGAGGAAGTGGTGGCACAACTTGAAGAATTGGAGCAGGAAGCTAAAAAGGTCACTAAAGCAAAGGTAGAATTTTGGGGTATCATCATCCAAGATGTGCAGTTAAAGAAACTGACCAAGCATTTGCAGGAAACCAAAGAACAACTAGAAACATTGAAGATTGCATTGAGAGAAACGCCTCCAGTCATTTCTATTATGCGGTCGGTTGAACTCAGAGAGTTATAGCAATGGGTAGGAAAGTATCAGTAGTGCCAGCGGAAGAGAAATGGCCAACTCAATGAGTTCCAAGAAATTGGGGCACAGCTGTCTGTCAAGGAAGTTTCCGCACTAATGGCTATGCAAGAAGGTAAGAAGGAAGTCGCTCAAAAGATGGTGGAGCACCCATTGAAGCAGGATTTGATGGGAAGTCAGGACATTGCTGTGAGAATTCAAGCGCAAGTGAAGGATATCACTGAGCAGTATGCATACTTCAGACTGAAGATCAATGAGTACACCATGTCCACTTGATGTGGCTCAAGGGAGAGCCACAAGATTGTGTTGGGGTCCTGTTGGCAAGGGTTTTGGACACACTAGTTGCGCAACATCGTGGATGTTGTGCAAGCTCAAAATACACCACGCAAGAGAAATATTGGCGCGCAAGCAGAGAATAGAATATTTGTATATTTTGTGTCACATTTTTGTACTTTGGACCATATTTTGTGGATATTGGTCATGATTTTGTAGATTCAGTTAAGAATTAGTTAAGAGTTAGTTAGAAATGGACCTGGAATGTAAAGGAGGAAGCCTATAAATAGAATTAGAAGTACAACTGTTAGATAGATACATGGAGAGACTCGAAGTGCAGTTGTTGAATTGTGAACTATTTTGAATCTGTGGAACATTGTGCAAAAGTAATATGACAAGGTAGAAGTTGATCTGAATTACTGTTTCCTTTTAGCTTTTTTTTGTCTTACTGTTTCTGCAATCCAATGATGAATGTTGAGAGAAATTGTGACATGGATCCATGATGCGATGTTTCTTACTTTTGAATGGTTTTATCTTTCTATATCTATTTGCGCAACGGTATGTTTATGTTATTTGTGAATGAATGATGCGATCTATTGTTGAAATATTGTAACTTCAAAGAATATTCTATATGTATCTTTTTGTGGTCCCCGATGGTCCTATCGGGAGAACCACTTGTATTACATTGTACCCCGATGCTCCTAATCGGAAGAACTAATAAGAGTCATGAGGTATTCCCCTCTAATTGTAAACGTGGGTCATCAACACCCCAGTGTGGTTACTTAAGCCTACATGTGTAACTCGAGCCTACATGTCGAATGAGTTAACTTAAGTGAACAGATGAATATAAATAGAGGTGTAGTGCTCCTCATTTGAGACACACACACTCTCACTTGTGTAGTGCATTAGTGGAGAAGAGAAGAGTAGCCAGAGAAGGAGGAGGATCAGGCTTTGATCTCCTTGTTGGTTTTACCTTTTATATTTTTGGGGCATCTATATTGAGGAAGCTTCTGCTGGGTTTTTCCCTTTAGGGTTTTCCCAGGATAAATATTTGTGTTCCTTTTGTATGGTTGTGCTTGTCTATCTTTCAGTGATCCTGTTTATATGCTTTTGTTATGAATTCGAAATGAAATACTAATGATCTAGCTTAGCATATGAAATATTTAACATGGTATCAGAGCCACCCTGAAAGAAGACATTGTGCAGCTATAGAAGCTAGGGATTCTTACTTTTTGGGTCTCTATCCACAATCAATCAGCAAAATAAGGCTACACTGACTCTCCATTGAAGGGTGCATCTTTTTGTCGAAGCGGAATTTGATTCCGAGCATTTTTCAGTTTTGGTGTGGAAAACTAGGGATTTCTACATAAGACGATTTTTTGAGTGAGCCTGGAAAGGATTTTTCTCCTCATCAAAATCGAATTTTAGAGACTTGGATCAATAAATTTGGTTGGGTGAAACTCCAGGAAAGTCAAACCCTAGTTTGACCCCGAGCTAGAAAAACCTTAAATACTAAAATTGCTAAGTTTTGGTACTTTCGATATATTCAGAGATTGGCGAAGGCTCAAGAGTTAAAAATTGCAGAGGATGAAGATACAGTCCTGATGTAAACTGTATCCAAAATTCAGTCTCATATTCGCTATATTCTGGGAGATATGATCCCTCCCAGTTAGGGTTCCAGCCTCTTCCAGAATTCATCCCTAAACAGGACACCTGGGGAAAATTGCTATATCGTGGGCTACAAAAGTTAATATGGAATTCCTGAAGATTTTCTAGAAATCACACGGACTTTTATTTCTATTATCTGAATATTAGACTCAGAAGATGAACCAGCGACATGTGGCATGCCGTACAACTTCACTGTTTTGAACAGTCCTGTAACAGGTCACCTTGGGAAAAGGATCATAAATCCCAATTGGTGAAACCAATTCTGATGAAAACTATGGTGTTAGATCCAGGACATGTGAGGCTACCTCAGTACTAAATTTCAGACATAGACGAGCATTAATTTCAGATATATCACAGAGACAGTGACAGGAATTTCTGCAGAAGAAATTGGAAAACTAGGGCTTCCTGTTCCGGGAGCTTCCCTCCACTGTTTTCAGAAAATGAGTACATTGGACAGCTCCATTTGAAGAGATCTATATTTCTATCTAGTCATATCTAAAATATTCCAAGTTTTGAAAATTAGGGTTTCTCTGACAAACCCTATATCAGCTAGCTCTAGAAGCAGGACGGACACCTCAAATCGGTAAGATCTAATCTTTTGCTATTTGCATTTGAGGTTCTCATTTCAAAGTGATCTATCACATCAGATTCATGATAAGCTTGGTAAAGTTTAAAACTTCCAAGCATGGAAGTATTTGATCTCTCTAAAGAAAATGAATTGGACACCTACATGAGTAGAGAGGTTACAATTCCATACAGAGATGAGGCTCAAAGCCTCACACAAGAAGAACTTGATCAAGGCCAAAAATATCATTGTTGATGCAATAATGGATCAACTTGTACCACAAGTCTCTTCCCTAAAGACACCAAAGATGTTTGATTCCTTGATCAAGCTATTTTAAGATAAGAACTTAAATCAGAAGATGGCTTTGAGAAAACATTTGAAGAATGTGAAGATCCAGATGCAGAACAACTTGAAGCGGTAGAAGAAGAAGTGAAGAATGCAGAAGTGCTGATAGCCACCTTGAATGGCCTCCCAGGATCATGGGATTCATTCATGCAAAGAATGTATGCCAGAAGGAAGTAATTGCTTTCAGCTTGACTCATAAGAAGAGAAGAAGAAGATGGGAGCAATTGAAGATCAAGCTCTCACCATTCAAAGAAGATCCCTCAAGTGATGAGGAATATGAAGAACTCAATTCTTGAAGAACCTCTTATTCATCTTATCATTTGGATAAGAAATGATGATTTCATGAATGAAGAAGATGATAAAGCAGAATGATCAATATGGAGTCTACCCACAAAACAAATAAAAGATAAGTATTCAAATGTCATTTCATGATATTGTTTTGTTATACATTTGATCATATTCAGTTGATGTGTTATGCATGATAGATTGTTTGCATTAATGACTGTATACTACTAATATGCATGTGATGGGTAAGTAGCTCATGGTGCTATACAACTCTCCATTGCTACTTATCAAACCTCCTTGTTGACCTATTGGATTAGTGCACAATCTCAATTATGTCATGGTAGAGATGGAAGGCATCTAGAAAGTTTATGTGAGATATGGATGAATGTTGTATTGACTAAACAATTGCATGATGCATAAGAATTTTTCGTTATGCATATGTTTTATGAAATAGTTCTAACCATGCAACTAGTGCATTTGAATTGTAGGAAAGGTCCTATACAACCTCCTACAAGAAAAGAAGGATGAGACTTGTTCCGAAGAACAAGTGATGACAATTCAAGATTCACTCCAATAAACGTGAATCTGAAGCTCCTAGGGTTAGAGACACCATGACAGAAGAAAGAGATTCAGAGAGTGGTAGATCCACCTTGAAGGATGAAGACCACCATGGGTACAAGAGATAACTCAAGATGAAGAAAAGAATGCTATGAAAGAAGCTATGATCAAAGAATAATAGTTGATCATGGGGAATGATGTATACGATATGATGGATCCACAAGAACAAGTGTACAAAGCAAGGTTCGTGATTTTCCCCAGAAAGAATAGAATATGACTTGACATACTCTATTGACCAGTATATATCAAGCATAGAACCACCTGTATAGAATGAAGAGGGAAGATGATACTCCACTTCAGGGGGAGTGACTACAGAAAATTATATTTGAGTTCGACATGGTACGACATGATGGATAGCTTCATGATGGGTCAAGACTTTACCAAGAGTAAAGTGGGTTCCAACCTTCAAGGTTGAATGCAGAAGACTAGGATATGTTGATGACCTGAGAAGACAAACTCATAGAAGATGTTATGATACTAGAATGATGTTTGGGATATAGTACTCAAACCAAAAACAAAGAATGTGGTATCTTCCAAATGGATTTGCAAGATAAGATATGTTGCTGATAGAAGTAAGGTAAGACTTGTGGCTAGAGGTTTCTATCAGAAAGAGGGAATTAATTTTGAAGAGACACTTACTCCAAGAAGCAAGGTACACTTCCTTCAAAACTATCATGGTAGTTTCTTCCATGATGAAGTAAAGACAAGCCTTCCTTAATGGTATGATTGAGGAAGAGTTTTACATCTAGTAGTCATGAGGATTTGAAGTTGAAGATAGATGGAATCAAGTATGCAAGTTGAAGAAGGCCCTCTATGGCCTGAAGCAAGCTCCCAAAGCTTGGTATGGAAGAATAGATAGTTTCTTGATGAGCATGGGCTTTGCCAAGAGTAAAGTCAATCCTAACCTTTCCTACAAGTTTGTAGAAGATGTACCTGTCATTCTATTACTATATGTGGATGACTTATTCTTGACACGGAATGAGAAACAGATCACGGAAAGCAAGAAGAAACTAGCAGAAGAATTTGAGATGAAAGACCTTGGGTTAATGCATTATTTCCTAGGTCTGGAAGTATGGCAAAGTTCAGAAGGAATATTTCTCAACCAGGGAAAGTATGCGGTAGAGATATTGAAGAGATTCAATATGTTAGAATGCAAAGTCATGGCCACACCCATGGACTCCAACCTAAAGCTGTTAGCTGATGACTGATTAGACTTAGTGGATGTGAATCACTACAGACAAATCATTGGGTCATTGATGTACTTAACAAATACCAGACCAGAAATTTGTTTTGCTATGAACACCTTAATTCAATATCTTGTTCAACCAAGATGGGTTCACCTAGTAGCTGCAAAGCATGTGATGAGATATCTGAAAGGGACTATAGACTTTGGTCTATACTATGATGGTAGCCATGAGTATAGATTGTATGGCTACAAATATGCAGTATCTCAAACAAGAAAAACACATCAGGTATATGCTTTTGTTTGAAGTCTGCTATGAGTTCATGGTTTAGCAGGAAACAGTCCAATGTTTCTCTTAGCACAGTTGAAGCAGAATACATAGCAGATTGCTCTACTAAGTTGTGAAGCCATATGGCTTCAAAAGATAATATCAGGTCTCTTTGACCTGGAGATGGACACTACAATGATTCTATGTGATAACCATAGTTGTGATGACAAAGAACCCTGTGTTCCGACGTAACATGTAGAAATATGGTATTTCTACATACAAGATAAGATGCAGATGATGATACTGTAGATGCAGATGATGGTGATTCAGTATTTCTATACTGAATATAGAGATGATGATGTTTCAGTATTCCCATACTGAAGATATAGATGATGATGATTTCAGTATTCCCATACCGAAGATATAGATGATCATGATTTCAGTATTCCCATACTGAAGATATAGATGATATTTCAGTATTTACATACTGTAGATACAGATGATGGTGAGTCATTATTTCTATACTGAATATAGAGATGATGATGTTTCAGTATTCCCATACTGAAGATATAGATGATGATGATTTCAGTATTCCCATACCGAAGATATAGATGATCATGATTTCAGTATTCCCATACTGAAGATATAGATGATATTTCAGTATTTACATACTGTAGATACAGATGATGGTGAGTCATTATTTCTATACTGAATATAGAGATGATGATGTTTCAGTATTCCCATACTGAAGATATAGATGATGATGATTTCAGTATTCCCATACCGAAGATATAGATGATCATGATTTCAGTATTCCCATACTGAAGATATAGATGATATTTCAGTATTTACATACTGTAGATACAGATGATGGTGAGTCATTATTTCTATACTGAATATAGAGATGATGATGTTTCAGTATTCCCATACTGAAGATATAGATGATGATGATTTCAGTATTCCCATACTGAAGATATAGATGATATTTTAGTATTTACATACTGTAGATATAGATGATGGTGATTCCGTATTTCTATACTGAATATAGAGATGATGATGCTTTCAGTATTTCTATACTGAAGATATAGATGATGATGTTTTCAGTATTCACATACTGGAGATACAGATGGTGATAGTTCAGTATTCACATTCTAAAGATGTAGATGATGATGGTTTGGATGATGATGTATTGACGAAGCCTCTGCCTCGAGTAGAGTTCGGACACTTTCGAGACAAGCTTGGTGTTGTTCGGAAAGACCTTCCTCAAAAGGGGGAGTAGTGATGTTGCAGTGGGATTCTATCATCCCTGGGCATTTTCCCTAAAGTGATCCAGAGACCTCGGTCCTCGAGAATGAAGAGGGATTGTATCATCCTGGGACATCTGTCTACAATAGATCCGGTGACCTCGGTCCTCAAGAACGTGGTGGGATTGTATCATCCCTGGGAACTTTCCCTAAAGTGATCCGGAGACCTCGGTCTTTGAGAATGAAGAGGGATTGTATCATCCCGGGACATCTGTCCATAATAGATCCGGTGACCTCAGTCCTCGAGAACGTGGCGGGATTGTATCATCCCTGGGAACTTGCCCTAAAGTGATCAGGAGACCTCGATCTTCAAGAATGAAGAGGGATTGTATCATCCCAGGACATCTGTCCATAATAGATACGGTGACCTCGGTCCTTGAGAATGTGGTAGGATTGCATCATCCTTGGACATCGTCCTAAAGTGATAGGGATTGATTCTCCCGTAATCACTCCGGTGGCTTCGGTCCTCAAGAATGTGGTAGGATTCAATCATCCTTGGACATAGTCCTAAAGTGATAGGGACTGATTCTCCCGTAATCAATCCGGTGGCTTCGGTCCTCGAGAATGTGGTAGGATTGCATCATCCTTGGACATAGTCCTAAAGTGATAGGGACTGATTCTCGCGTAATCAATCCGGTGGCTTTGGTCCTCGATAATGTGGTAGGATTGCATCATCCTTGGACATAGTCCTAAAGTGATAGGGACTGATTCTCCCGTAATCAATCTGGTGGCTTCGGTCCTTGAGAATGTGGTAGGATTGCATCGTCCTTGGACTTAGTCCTAAAGTGATAGGGACTGATTCTCTCGTAATCAATCTGGTAACTTCGGTTGTCGAGAATGTGGTGGGATTGTATCATCCCTGGACTTTAAGTCCAAAAGTGATCCAAAGACTTTTTGTCTTTGAGTTGTGGATTGCAGGTTGTTGCTGATGATGATGTCGTACTAATCGAAAGATCAGAGTATGATGATGATGACATACTGATCCAAAGATTAGAGTATGATGACGTACTGATCGAGAGATCAGAGTATGATGATGATGTACTGATCGAAAGATCAGAGTATGATGATGATGACATACTGATTGAAAGATCAGAGTATGATGACGATGACGTATTGATCTAAAGATTAGAATATGTTGATGATGTTTCTAATCGAAAGATCAGAGTATGTTGATGATGTTTCTGATCGAAAGATCAGAATATGATGATGATGTTTCTGATCAAAAGATTAGAATGTGATGATGATTATGATTGACAGATCATAATATGATGATGATGATGTTGCTACTGATCGAAAGGCCAAAGTGTTGATGATGATATTGCTGATCGAGAGGTCAAAGTGTTGAAGATGTTGCTGCTGATCGAAAGGTCAAGGTGCTAAAGATGTTGTTGCTGATCGAAGAGTCAAAGTGTTGAAGATGTTGCTGATCGAAAGGTCAAAAAAGCTGAAGATGTTGTTGCCGATCGAACGGTCAAAGTGTTGAAGATGTTGCTGATCGAAAGGTCCAAGTGCTGAAGATGTCGTTGCAATTGAAAGATCAAAATGCTGAAGATGTTGTTGATCAAAGCAGTCAAAGAATTAATGATAATGAAGACTGAAGATTGAAGATGAAGACTACATGATGTTGAAAAGATTCTAATGATTTATAGATGTGTTACCCTGCTGATGTTGATGATGTCCCCTATCTCTACTCTTGTTGTTGTTGACGTTGTTGTAGAATACCCTTCTCGTTAAGGGGGAGTGTTGAAATATTGTAACTTTGAAGAATATTCTATATGTATCTTTTTGTGGTCCCCGATGGTCCTACCGGGAGAACCACTTGTATTACATTGTACCCCAATGCTCCTAATCGGAAGAACTAATAAGAGTCATGAGGTAGTCCCCTCTAATTGTAAAGGTGGGTCATCAGCACCCCAGTGTGGTTACTTGAGCCTACATTTGTAACTCGAGCCTACATGTCGAATGAGTTATCTTAAGTGAATGGATGAATATAAATAGAGGTGTAGTGCTCCTCATTTGAGACACACACACTCTCACTTGTGTAGCGCTTTAGTGGAGAAGAGAAGAGTAGTTGGAGAAGGAGGAGGATCAGGCTTTGATCTCCTTGTTGGTTTTACCTTTTATCTTTTTGGGGCATCTATATTGAGGAAGATTTTGCTGGGTTTTTCCCTTTAGGGTTTTCCCAGGATAAATCTTTGTGTTCCTTTTGTATGCTTGTGCTTGTCTATCTTTAAGTGATCCTGTTTATATGCTTTTGTTATGAATTCGAAATGAAATACTAATGATCTAGCTTAGCATATGAAAAATTTAACATCTATTAAGAGCGATGATGAATGGGTATGTTAATGATTAAGTAGCTGGCTGGATCTATTAAATTAATTGATAAGTTGTATATGCACACAGTCCTCTTCTATTATGCATAAACTTGGTTCCAGCAGCTCTCCCTCGAACATCTCAGGTGAGAATTCATCCACTTTGCGGGTGTTGCTAAATAGGGTAAAACCTATTTGGGCTGGTGCTCAGGGAGATCGCAGTGTGCTGAGCATCAAAAAATTGGGAACCCATGTCGACTGGTTTTGTTGGTTGGGCTTGCACCAACAAATGATACTCTCTTGTGGATTTTTGTTGAGCCCGAGACAACAAATGCTTGATGGTGTTTTCACTTTTAGAGAGTCTGAAAAAAGGAAGAAGACTCCAATGGTTCTCTTTTACATATAGTAGTCCCCTAAGGCCAAAAAGGGATAAAATTCTACAAATGAGAGCTGTCCCAACCAAAAGGGACTACGAGACTTTTTTTTCCATTGGTAGTCCAACCAATTCGAAAAAGGTTAAACCTATATTGATTGGACGGTCATTCAAATACTTTTACGAGCATGAATGAAACCAAGTTTTCTCAGCGATATTTTATTTATGAGAGGGTTGGAAAAGAGTATAAATACAACCCATAAATGATCTTTTTCATATAGTACAGTCCCAATGTCCGACAAAGCATAAAATGATAGAAACGAAAACATTCCTAGCTGTAAGGTGCTAGGGTGGCCCTTTTCTTTAAATAGTCTTAGTAGTCTAAAAAAGGAGATAAAAAAGGGCACATAGACACCCTTTCAAATACTTTAACGAGCGTGAAAGGAAGCAAGCATGCTTGACAATATTTTCATTCTTTTAGGAGTAAAAAAAGAGCTTAAAATAAACTCTGTAATGGTTAGTCAAGCAAGGAGAAAGTGTTCGATGTACCAAAAGGGGTGATGCTATGAACACGGTTAATATGAATAACAGTGGAACACTGGTGGATCCTCCTTGTGAGACGATGGATGATGGTAAAATAAGTCCAAGTTGGTAGTATGTATGGAGCATATGGCTCATGAACATGCCAATACATACAAGGTGTGATTCACGTGGTGGCACACAAATCGAGGTGAATCTAAGAAATGGCCCAAAAAAATAGGGAGAGCATGAGACGTGGATCTTGTCAAAATATAGAGGACAAAAAACCGAATCCAATGGTGTGAACGACTTGAAAAGTGGACGCTGGATGGCTCTGTGGTGCACGAAAGAAAAGTTTGACCAAATGGAGGCCTATAAACAGGGGGACCACATGACATGTGTCATTTTCACTATGCAGTGCTAAGTTGGAGTGGAGGACACAAAAACATAACTGTTGATTTCTTTCAACTGAACTGACAGTTCTCTGATATGTGAGTTGCAGGTAAGAGCTCTCATCGAGCCCGCCATTTTCAATGGTGTACTTTTTGGTTTTCTTCACTCTGGGGGCCATGGTCGAGCCCAAAGGGTTCTTCGGGTTGGGTCACATTCTCTTAGGGAAAAGGCCTAACCTAGGATTACGTATCGGGGAGACAGGAACGATCCAAGTCGCACCTATTTAGGAGATAAGAGTGACCTGGGCACACTTGTCCAACATTTTTGCATGCCTTGGGTCGCACAAAAATTCCAGATAGGAGTGACTTAGCCCAGAATGAGAATTTTTGTGTGCCTGGGTGTGACAGGGAATTTGTGCATGTGCAATATGCCTCGAGTCAGGTGGCAAGAGCGAGACATCGATGATATTCAAGAATATGTGGACGATGATGAAGTGGTACATGAAATGCTCTCCTAGTCTGGGATACTAAATTTGTTCAAGATCCCCTTGATGCATTTAGAGAAATTGTTGCTAGACAAGTTGGTGACTTACTGGGATCAAGACTCTGAGTGTTTCATCATTCAGGGTGAGAGTTTGGAGATCACTCTTCGATATGTGTATTTTATAACTAGCCTCTTGCTACTGGGCATGCTCGGTGACACCTCGCTGAAGGTTCTGACGAGGGTATTGATGGATGACCTATGTGCTAGGAATTGCTATGCCTCAGTGTAAATGCATAAGTCGTACATACAGGTGTGTGAAATTGAGAGTCTAGATATTTGAGCAGTGGTAGCTATGGTGCTATGCAAACTAGGATTGACAGGACCACACAAGATCTCAGTTGGTTAGCTCTTGATGGTAGATCGAGTGCTTAGGGGAACCTACTATGAGTGGGCCCATATGTTCTTGACAGAGGTTCAACTTGCACTGAACTGGGCCATCTTGGTGGGAGGGGACTTTTGTTTCCCCTCATTATTGTGTTCATTTTTCTTTGAGTGGCTACCTACACTATGATTGCATTTGGAGGTGCGTGAGGGGGGTCCTCATGAGCCTTGCATGAGGAGATGGTGCGAGCTGATGATCAGAGAGTGAGGCGGCTTGGTGGGTCAATTCTTCACCCGAGATATTTTTATACAGTGGTGACAGCTTCTAGTCCTCATAGAGGACTATCCATATGCAATGATGCATTATCGAGGAGACCCGGAGATGCCTCGACCTCCGGCACAGGTCTGGGGACCTGACGATACGTATACATGATGATTTTGTGGTCACATTCATATATATTTTACTATAATAGTGGTACCTAGATCATGTGTGTGATAGATACTGATGACATACTATGCACATGTGTAGACATGGGAATGCACCCTCAAGTAGGGTACCAATGACACAGGGGCAAGGTGGAGGGCTTAGATCCACCCTCTCACGAGCAGAGACGATGGAAGAGTTATACATTGGACTCACTATGGATGGATGTGGAGAGGTTTGTAGAGGGGGGCACCGACTATGGGTGGTAGTACCTTGATGGTGATCTGATCACCGCATGCTACAGGGTTCCTCTGGAGTGGATCTCTCTCATGAGGAGGATCACAGTTGCTACTGAGTATTTCAGAGCGACGACACAAGGTTACGTGTCGATGGAGGAGTAGAGCACCAATGAGGAGGAGGACTCATACGGGGACATAGAGTCAAAGGAGGATGACTTAGACTAGCATCTTGTGGTGTTGTCCCCAATGCGTTGGCGCATGGGGTTTTTTGTATGATATGTATGATCTTATGAGAAATCCTGTGGAGCTTCTCATTTTATACTGAACATGATATTTATGATATATATGCACTTGGATGCACCTTTTTATATTTTTATGGGTTTTAATGAGTCTCTTTTTATGATGATGCCTATATGATGTATATGACATGTGTATGAATAACTATATGATGATGCATGATGCAGTGTATTTCCTATATGCGATGATTGAAGTGCCATTCTAGAACATCATTATCCATTTGGTCTGCTACACTATTGAGACTTATTGGAACATGCATGAATGAGATGGATTCGAAATGTCTAACCAACTGTCTAGTGCGCAAGAAATTTCTAAAGAGGCATGGATTGTGTACCCAGTAGTAGTTATTCAACTGGGAGACAAGCAGGTGGGAATCTAGGAAGACATCAATATGACGAATACCCAAGTGAAAGGCATTGTTCAAGATACCAACAACACCATTGTATTCATCCTGGTTATTGGTAGAAACAAAAACACATTCCGTCAATATAGATCAGCTCATGTGATGGGGAATAAATGACCCATGTAGCCGAGGTGAGATTAGGAGACCATCTACTTGCTATGTCAGCAAAAAAAACATAGAAAGGTGAGGTAGGATGCATCTGGAGAAACCAAGGAAACAAACTGTGAGACTTGTGGAAACACCGATGTAAAAAAATAAAGAAAAACTATTATACAAGGGTACTCATGGTGAGCAAATTAGGAATATAATCTATTGAGGTAGATCCCATTGTGGGGATTCTTCAAGAGGTGGTCGTCAGAGTAAGAAAGGAGATATGCCCCCTTGCCGAGACATTGATGGATGACATAAGGGCCATACCACATGGACTCAAAATTCCCTTTCCCAGTCTTATCATTGGCTTGGTCATAGATGAGGACTAGGTCTCCCTCTCTAAAGGTGCGTGGGTGGATGTGGGATTCATAGTGTAACTTCAATCAAGTCTTATCTGCTTCGATCATTTGGAGAGCAGCATGATGATCCTCAGTGGTCAGTTCAAGCATAAGTAGGTGTTGTTCTAACGGTGAAGTATTGGGTAGCATATTGACGGCAAGGTGGAGCAATGGAATCTGGCATTCAATGGGAAGAACTGATTCCACACCATGGACTAAGTGAAATGGGTTAAAACCGGTGGTGGTTTTAGTTGATGTATGGTAGTCCTAGAGGACGAAGAAGAGAAACTATTTCCAGTTGTATTTGTGCTTGTTCACCATTTGTTGGAGCAAGATTTTGAGGATCTTATTGGCTTCCTCAAATTGGGAATTTCCCTGAAGATAATAAGCACAGGAATACTGGTGTTCAAGCTTCAACATGGTGGAGAGATTTGTGAAAACAACATCCTCAAAATGAGAACCATGGTATGAGACTAACTGTTGGGGGACACCAAAATGAATGATAACATGGTTAAAAAAGAAACGTGTCGCACTATCAGCCTTATAGTTGAAAGTAGGCATGGCCTCGACCCATTTGGTAAAATAATCAATGGCCACAATGATGTATTTATGGGCTTCGACCGAAGGAGGGTTATAGGTCATGAATTCAATTTACCATTTGCAGAAGGGACCGACTATGATGACAAGGTGTAGTGGCATGGGAGGTGTCCTTGCTTTTGGAGAAAAGAGCTGACAATTGCGGTAGTGTTTAACTGCATGGATGCAATAAGAAAAGATGGTGGGTCAAAAATAACTGGTGTGGAGTATCTTTTGAGTGGTATCCAAACCAGAGAGGTGGCCATCGAAGGCTCCACTATGAAATTAATTTAGTACTTGTTCTAATTCATCATGGGTGAGGAAACATTGCAAATAAGGAGATATTGAGTAGCTTGGTGCCAGATGCGACGATCTTCATGGCTTAAATGGGGCCCTAATTTCTGTGTGCGCAAGTACAGGAGAATGCACCCATACCATGGGTCTTACATAGAGATGAAAAATAATAATTTATCAGGAATATTGATTGGGATAAGTGGTGAGGTAGATGACAAAGGGAAGTCTTCCATTAAGTAAGATAACGCTAAAACTTTGGTGCTTTTTGGTGCAACGAATTCCAAGTCGTACTCTTGTAGAATGACAATCCAGTTCGTATCCCGACCTTGGAAAAGGAGACGACTCAAGAGATAACCCATGGGGTTGGAATCAGCCATGACTCGAGGTCGACTGAAGACGACATAGTGACATAACTTCTGTACCGAAAAGACAACAGTGAGTGCCATATTCTCTTCATGGGAGTAGCATAAAGGTGGTCTGAAAATTTTCTGAATTACATAATAAATCACATTCTCTTAACGAGCATCATCTTCTTGAACCAAGACTCTAGCGATGGCATTTTTTGATGCTGACACATAGAGGATAAAATCCTTGGTGTAGTTAGGAGGAGAAAATAATGGAGCAGAATTCAGAGCTTGTTTCAATGCATCAAAAGCACCTTGCACGTGCTCATCCAATACAAAAGGAATGTTGGTATGAAGCAAGTGTAAGAACCCATGGGATTTTGTTTCATAATCCGGAATAAATCAGTGAAGGAAATTGGCCTAGTCTTGGAGGCTCTGCAATTGACATAGAGTACATGGGGGAGGAAGATTCATGATGGCTTGAACCTTCAGAGGATCCACATTGATCTCTTTGTGAGATACATTGAGTCCTATTAAGTGACCATCTGAGACACAAAAGACACACTTGAGGGGATTCAAGCAGAAATTATATTTGCGATAGCGTAGGAAGACTTGTCGTAAGTCATCCAAATGTTGAGAATGCTTCTGAGATCGAGTCGTGAGGTCATCTAAATAGACCAAGATAATGTGAATGAGGTCATGGAAGAAGAAGGTCATGGCCCAATGAAAAGCGTATCTAGCATTTTTAAGGGCAAACGACATAACACGATATGCAAATGTTCCCCAAGTAGTAGTGAAAGAGGTATTGTACTAATCCTCTTTGCGGATATGATTTTCATTATAACCGAAAAAACCATCCATGAAGGAAAAGACTTCATGGCCAGCGCAAGCATCAATGATCTAGTCAATGAACGGAGTGGGGAAGTTGTCTTTGGGAGATTCCAAATTCAAGTCTTGGAATTCAATACATACGCGAATGGTACCATGTCTTTTTGTTTACAGGAAAAGGATTGGAAATCCAATTGGTATATGTGATGGGATATATGAAACCTGCTTTACATAGTTTCTCGATATCAACTTTGACGATGAGGTCCTTTGATGGGTGAATGGGTCATTTATTTTGTCGGATAGGGGAAAAATTAGGCCATGTGTTGATACAATGTTCAATGATGGATGGATCAAGCCCATGCATCTCAGTATATGACCAAGCGAAGATATCATGAAAATCCTGAAAAATTGTTTTGTATGAAGTGACTTCTTTGGGGTAGCAAGACGATCCGAGTGTAATGTATTCAACTATATCAGGTGTGTTTGATATATTGACCTTAATGGTTGGTGAAATGTTATCCATGTTACCCTCTTCAAAGCCGTCAGGTGCTAGAATCGGGCTTTTAAACCAATGAACACTTCCATGGATGAATTCTTTCCCTTCAACAAAGAATTGGTCCAACGATGAAGAATTCTCATCAGGGATGAAAAAGGAGAGATGGTGCATATGATCCCAAGGATATTCAAGAGTCTAAAGAGCTTCAATAATCTCCTCTTCATTGTTAAAGTAGGGCGTGGATAGATGAGATGGATCTTCTACGTCCTGAGAGGGGGAAGGACTATTGGAGCTAGAGATCATGTAAACGGTGTTGGTGGTATCCGAGGAAGAAGTTGAAGGGTGAATATCCTCAAGGACAGTAATGTTAGACTTGTGGGAGTGCTTGCAAAGGTCACTAAGGAGTGACCGATACTCAGGAAAATTTGGGAAATGGTGTGAATAATGACCATATAGGACACAAACTGTACATGGGTGGTTGGTTTGGAGTGAATTATTCTTAACTGCAGGTATGGTTGGTACGTTGAAAACTAGTGTGTCATCGGTCTCAGCTACAGTTCACATGTGGTGCAAAGGATAGGAAAATCAGGACAATTCTATGTCACATGACCTTAGACATCTGATAGAGTACATGTAGGAGCAGGTCATGCTTCTATTGTCATTTTTGGTGCCTTTCCCCCAGGATTCATGGAAGAAGGGGGAGAAACAGTAGAGACAAAATCAGTCATCTTTGTACAAGGAGGTGGGTGTGACATTGTCTCAATAGGTTTGATGGGAGTCAACACAATATTGGGAGTCAGGGGAGGGGTAGGTAGATCGAGGTACCACACAAAAGTACCCAAAGTAAAACAAGGAAGGTTGAGAGTAGCCATGATAGGATTACTCACGATGCCGAAAGGTGGAAATAGGAAGGGAATCTTGTGGACAAGGAATGAAACCCAATAATTCCCCGAGGTTTGTGGTTGGGGTTGCAAATGAGGTTGTGATGAGGTTGGAACTCTACCATATGTGATAGTGCAAAAATCAGATATATCACTTGATTTAGGTGGAGGTGGTAAGGAAAAAAATATGTTTGTCATAGGAGCGCTGGAAAATAAGCATGGGCCAGTCGTAGACTGGGAAGGTATGGACACATTGTTGATGGTAGTATTGATAGTAGGAAGGAAGTGTTCCAATGTGGATGGTCCCTTTCTATCATAGTATGTTAGTTGGTTGATGGTAACCATCTTCCCATCATGGGGTAACATCAGGAGTAAAAAAAATAGAGGCAACAGATCGCATTGCATACATATAACTACATCCCAGGATGAGGTTGTAATAAAGTTGGGCATTGAAAACCTCAATGTCAATCAACATTGTTGTGTTAGCTAACTCAATATGGACATTTGTGAGGACACCATAGGGTTTAGAAGCATGACCGTCATAGGGGCGAAGAGTGGTGGAAGAAGGTTGAAGAGTTGGGGATCCAAGTTTCTTCCAAACAAAGGTTGACATAACGCAGGTGGATGCCCCCTCATCAATGGTGCATCGATGGATAACCAAATTCCAAATCATGACCGATACTTGGAAGGAAATGGATGATGGAATCCATGGTTCTCCTTGATCCAAGTCAAAGGTGATCAACCTAGAGTCAGAAGGATAGACAACACCTAATGCAGATAACAACGATTTACGTTGTGAAGGACAAGGTTTGATAACTTCCAGAGTGGACATGGCTGAGGGAGATCGATCCAAGTCATTGACTATAATGTAGTTAAGCACGGCTCTAGCAGTGGCGTTGTTTGCGATGAGACGCAAAGGGAACTACGGGGATTTGGAAATACTGTCTGTGGGGGGTATCGGTAAATGCAAAGACATATCTGTAGTGGTGGAGGTACATGCCGCAGAGGGGTTAATGGTTTTTGTGGTGGATCCATACTGGTTTCATCGAGTCTATAGGTTGACATCATACGATAGTGTCATCAAGTGATAGACACCGGGATCAATTGGTTGACCTGTAGAATTGGTTGTGGGAGTTTCTGGGACCAAGGGTTGGGTTGAAACCATTCCTTGATTTGGAAAGGGGTTTTGGAGCACCATGGGTGGAGGACCTTATGGTGATGGGTTTGGCTAAGCCAGAGTAGCCCCATTGGGGTCATTTTGATTATCAGTTTGGAGTAAATGGTGGAAGTGGTTCATATGAGGACATTGATGTGTGTAATGGTCATAAGTGTTACAAATGGTGCACAGATGGTTAGTATGCAACTGTGGGTTATTCCTAGGTCTAGGGGGATGCTGGGGATTCTATTCATGGGGGTTGGCTCTGCTATTGTTTGGAGGGTTGGGTTGTTCCCACCTCCTTGAAGCTAGTAAATACCCTAATTCCTACCTCATTGTATTCTTCCCTTCCTTTGTTAGTTATTGGGGGCAGGTTGATTAGGGAGGTTCTATTGTACATAGACCTATCCTCAAGGAGTAGGAGTTAGGGTTGGAGCTTGAGTAGGTTGCACAGGTGGTGAGTAATAGGCAGGAGCACCTGGTGGGGTTAAAAATCCAACCGTCTATCCATTACATGAGTGTGCCGAGAAATTCAACCCATGAACATGAGGAACTGGTGCAGGATGCTCATAGGAAGGAGTGGCTATAGACTGAGTCGTTACGCATGAAAAATCAGGGGCATAAATTGGTTAGGAAACACTAGGGGTATTACTAGAATGGGGTGGGATCGAAGGAGAGGCCGTGTAAAAGTGAGGATGTTGAGTAATAGATCCAATGAATCCATCAGCAGCATGGGATGCCCCTGATGTATGTATATGTGATGAGCCAAAACGAGGAGCATCAGGTATAATGGTACATAGATAACCCGATTGGGCATAAATGAGATCAAACTGTTGTTCCTTTAGGATGAATTCCTTATTGGTTTGTGGGCGCTCAGATGCAATGTCCTTGGAGATGGGGGGGAGTAATGTTTTGAGAAATCAATCTACAAAAATTCTATCATCTAACTGGATCTTACAAAATCTATGCAAACGTCACCATTCATGGATATGATGTGTGATATGGGTAGCTGTATTTTGTCTACAGTATATTAGAATTTCCACACCCTCATCATATTGAACGGATAACTGGAAGTACTGGAGAAACATTGAGGATAACGAAGAAAATTTTGGGTAGGTGGCATGAGGCAGTTTGATATACCATTTGGCCATAACACATGTGAGTGTGTGTTGGAATAAGAGAAATCAGACGGAGTCATCCACTATGCTTTTAGATTAACACAATAAGTGGAATGACATAATATAGTTTTGGGGGTCTTCTCCTGCCTTTACCTCAAACTTAGGGATGTTTGAAGGAAGCTCGGTAGGCATGGGAGGCCATAATGGGTTATGATGAATGGGTTCATTGGCCAACCGTATGAAATTAGGCAGGTTGAGACTAGCCATGAAAGGTATACTAGAACCAAGAGTGTATCAGGAAGGTCCATCAATGTTGTCGGTGCCAGTAGGAATGTAGTTCCCATGGGTGAATGGGGGTGGGTAAGGTTGAATTCCGAAAATAGGAGTAGTCACTGGGATGGGAGGAAAATTTGGGATGGATGTGGAAGGGCTGCTATCCCCATGCATGAATGGTTGTATGGTAGGAACCACAGTGGCCAAAGTGGGGCCACCACTAGTGGGTAGCGAACCATCAATAGTGAGTGAAGTGGAAAAGGGCCCACTAGGACCAGGACCTGTCGGTCCAGTAGAAAGGATACCCGAAATGATGGGTGGAAAGGAAACAATCCCAATATCAACCGTCCCCCCCTGGAAGTGGTTAGGAGGTGCACTAGCCATGGGGATATATGGGGTTGTGAACAAGGTAGGTTCGGATTGGTAGGTATCCAAATCATAATCAGAGGTAGTATATGGTTCTGAAGGGTGTGAATGAAGTCGAATATGGATCTGACAGTGATGGTTCAAGGAACTGAATTGAGGGGTGTTCCTTCTAATCCTATGTGAGTAACATGGTGGAGAAATGATGACGTGGTGGTGTGGTGTAAAATGAATGTAGGCATAAGAGTGTCAAATGCAGGACAAAAAACCCAACTACGACCCAGTGTGCCGAAGGAGAGCATACAAATAGTGGCTCATAGGGAAAAAAGAAAGCTCTAAAATTGAACTACAACAACGTGTTACAGCAGGAGAGTCTACAACAAAATGACCATAAATCCAACAAGCAACACTACCTAGAAAATAAAAATGACTCACTAACCTATGGGGTATGAGTGCAGGCGAAATCCTAGCTACAACATAGAAGCCCTTCATAAATCGTATCCTCTGCAAGGTGATGAAATCCCAATCAAACAATACAAAATGAAATAGTAGTAGGCTAAGAGAATCCCACTATCGAGAGGGACCTCAGGTAAAAGAGAACTAGATAGGATGGCCACTAGGATACCTCGTTCATGTCACGTCCGGAGTGGTTTACTGGCACTTCAGCCCTTTGGCCCTCAACACCCTCTATACTCTAGCACGTACAAGGAGGACTATGAAGGGATAGCCTTTAGTAGATAATGGAGTGCATTATTCTACCCTAACATCTGAAACCCCTTCATTGTGGCTTACTCCCGCAGATTAGGGGGCCCTCCGATAGACTAATCGTGGCCGTTTCAACAAGTAAAAGAGGATTTTGGTCCCCTAATGGAAAACAAGTATGTGTCAAATGTAAGTGAAACAATCATGATTGGGGAAGAAAAACAGTCGGAAGACTCAGGTCGCACAAAACATGGGTTTATGTGCAACAGGTCACACAAAAATCCGTCATAGTAGCAACCAGGGTCATTCTGAGAGTAAGGACAAGTGTGATATGTATTTCTAGTCTAGTTCACACTTATCATGGAAAAATGTGTGACCTAGGTTGCGCTTATCAATAAAAAAGGTGCGACTCGGTCGCATCTTTCAGCTAAATAAGTGCGATCCGGCGAGAGCTGAAAATGTTTTGGAAAAAGTCTAATGGATTGGACCCAGGGGAAATCACTGAGGCAAGACTAGTTCGGATTTGCCGCAAGGGGTCCGATATGTGATGGCTTAAGGTACATAAGAATAAAAAACTAGTAGACACACCTACAAAAGCAAATATATGAAAGGATCGACTGAGTGGAGTCACCAAAACTGTAGTGGGGATTTATCCCCCACTACATGTAAAAGCACCTACCTTAAATCGTCTAGATCATAGGGTAGAATTGAATGGTGCAAAGGATTACTCGAATTTGACTAACCAGGATAAACAATAACATTATTTTTTTATAAATATATCCTACCAACTAATGCAGAACAAGAAGAAAAAAAATACCTTTCTTTTGAAGTCGGCGTTGAAATATTGTAACTTGGAAGAATATTCTATATGTATCTTTTTGTGTTCCCCGATGATCCTACTGGGAGAACCACTTGTATTAAATTGTACCCCAATGCTCCTAATCGGAAGAACTAATAAGAGTCATGAGGTAGTCCCCTCTAATTGTAAAGGTGGGTCATCAACACCCTAGTGTGGTTACTTGAGCCTACATGTGTAACTCGAGCCTACATGATTTAACTTGAGCATACATGTCAAATGAGTTAACTTAAGTGAACAGATGAATATAAATAGAGGTGTAGTTCTCCTCATTTGGAACACACACACACTCTCACTTGTGTAGCACATTAGTGGAGAAGAGAAGGGTAGCTGGAGAAGGAGGAGGATCAGGCTTTGATCTCCTTGTTGGTTTTACCTTTTATCTTTTTGGGGCATCTATATTGAGGAAGATTTTGCTGGGTTTTTCCCTTTAGGGTTTTCCCAGGATAAATACTTGTTTTCCTTTTGTATGGTTGTGCTTGTCTATCTTTCAGTGATCCTGTTTATATGCTTTTGTTATGAATTCGAAATGAAATACTAATGATCTAGCTTAGCATATGAAAATTTAACATGGTATCAGAGCCACCCTAAAAGAAGACATTGTGCAGCTACAGAAGTTAGGGATTCTTAATTTTTGGGTCTCTATCCACAACCGATTAGCAAAAGAAGGCTAGACTGTCTCTCCATTGAAGGGCGCATCTTTCTGTCGAAGCGGAATTCGATTCCGAGCATTTTCAGTTTTGGTGTGGAAAATTAGGGGTTTCTACATAAGAGGAATTTTTGAGTGAGCCTGGAATAGGATTTTTATACTCATCAAAATCGAATTTTAGAGACCTGGATCAATAAATTTGGTTGGGTGAAACTCCAGGAAAGTCAAACCCTAGTTTGACCTCGAGCTAGAAAAACCCTAAATACTAAAACTGGTAAGTTTTGGTACTTTAGCTATATTCAGATATTGGCAAAGGCTCAGGAGTTGAAAATTGCAGAGGCCGAAGGTACAATCCTGATGTACATTTTTTCCACAATTCAGCCTCAGATTCACTATATTCTGGGAGATATGATCCCTCCAAGTTAGGGTTCCAGCCTCTTCCAGAATTCATCTCTAAACAGGACACCTGGGGAAAATTGCTATATCTTGGGATACAGAAGTCCAAATGGAATTCCTAAAGATGTTCCAAAAATATCACAGACTTTCATTTCTATGATCCAAATATTAGACCCAGAAGATGAACCAGTGACACATGGCATGCCGTACAACTTCACTATTCTGAACAGTCCTGTAACAGGTCACCTTGGGAAAAGGATCATAAATACCAATTGGTGAAACCAATTCTGACAAAACCTATGGTTTTGGATTAGGGACATGTGAGGATACCTCAGTACAAAATTTCAGACATAGAGGAGCATTAATTTCAGATATATCACAGATACAGTGATAGGAATTTCTGCAGAAGAAATTGGAAAACTAGGGCTTCCTGTTTCGGGAGCTTCCCTCCACTGTTTTCAGAAAATGAGTACATTGGACAGCTCCATTTGAAGAGATATATCTTTCTCTCCAGTTAGATCTAAAAGATTCCAAGTTTTTAAAATTATGGTTTCTTTGACAAGCCCTAGATCAGCCAGCTCTGAAAACAGGATGGACACCTCAAATTGGTAAGATCTAATCTTTTGCTATTTGAATTTGAGGTTCTCATTTCAAAGTGATCTATAACATCAGCTTGTTGATGAGCTTGATGAAGTTGATAACTGCCAAGCATGGAAGTATTTTATCTCTCTAAAGAAAATGAATTGGACACCTACATGAGTAGAGAGGTTCCAGTTCTAGAGGGAGATGAGGCTGGCCTTACACAAGAAGAACTTGATCAAGGCCAAGAAGATCATTGTTGATTCAATCACGGATCAACTTGTACCACAAGTGTCATCCCTAAAGACACCAAAGATGTTTTATTCCTTGATCAATATATTTGAAGATAAGAACTTAAATTAGAAGATGGCTTTGAGAAAATAGTTGAAGAATGTGAAGATCCAAAATGCAGAACAACTTGAAGCGGTAGAAGAAGAAGTGGAGAATGAAGAAGTGGTGATAGCCACATTGAATGGCCTCCCATGATCATGGGATTCATTCATGCAAAGAATGTATGCCAGAAGGAATTAATTACTTTTAGCTCGACTCATAAGAAGAGAAGAATAAGATGGGAGCAATTAAAGATCAAGCTCTCACCATTCAAAGAAGATCCCTCAAGTGATGAGGAATATGAAGAACTCAATTCTTGAAGAACCTCTTATTCATCTTATCATTTGGATAAGAAATGATGATTTCATGAATGAAGAAGATGATAAAGCAGAATGATCAAGATGGATTCTACCCATGAAACAAATAAAATATAAGTATTCGATTGTCATTTCATGATATTATTTTGTTATACATTTGATTATATTCAGTTGATGTGTTATGCATGATGGATTGTTTGCATTAATGACTGTATACTATAATATGCATGTGATGGGTAAGTAGCTCATGGTGCTATACAACTCTCCATTGCTACTTATCAAACCTCTTTTCTGACATATTGGATTAGTGCACAATCTCAATGATGTTATGGTAGAGATGGAAGGCATCTAGAAAGTTTCTGTGAGATATGGATGAATGTTGTATTGGCTAAACAGTTGCATGATGCATAAGAATTTGTCGTTATGCATATGAAATAGTTATAACCATGAAATTGGTGCATTTGAATTGTAGGAAAGGTCCTATACAACCTCCTACAAGAAAAGAAGGATGACACTTGTTCCGAAGAACAAGTGATGACAATTCAATAAACATGAATCTGAAGCTCCTAGGGTCAAACACACCTTCAGAGAGCGGTAGATCCACCTCGAAGGATGAAGACCACCATGGGTATGAGAGATAACTCAAGATGAAGAAAAATAATGCTATGAAAGAATCTATGATCAAAGAATGACAGTTGATCATGAGGAATGATGTATACAATATGATTTCGAGACATAAAGGAAAGTATGTAGTATCCTCCATATGGATCTGCAAGAACAAGTGTACAAAAGAAGGTTCATGATTTGCCTCAAAAAGAATAGACTATGACATGACATACTCTATTGACCAGTATATATCAAGCATAGAACCACCTGTACAGAATGAAGAAGGAAGATAATACTCCACTTCAGAGGGAGTGACTACAAAAGATATCTGAGTTCGACACAGTATGACATGGTGGACAGCTTCCTGATGGATCGAGACTTTACCAAGAGTAAAGTGGGTTACGACCTTCAAAGTTGAATGCAGAAGACTAGGATATGTTGATGACCTGACAAGAAAAAATCATGGAAGATGTTATGATGAAAGAATACTAGAATGATGTTTGGGATATAGTACTCAAACCAGAAAGCAAAAATGTGGTATCTTACAAATAGATTTGCAAGATAAAATATGTTGTTGATAGAAGAAAGGAAAGACTTGTGGCTAGAGGTTTCTATAAGAAAGAGGGAATTAATTCTAAAGAGACACTTACTCCAGGAAGCAAGGTACACTTCCTTCAAAACCGTGATGGTAGTTGCTTCCATCATGAAGTACAGACAAGCCTTCCTTAATGGTATGATTGGGGAAGATTTTACATCAAATAGTCATAAGGATTTGAAGTTGAAGACAGATGGACTCACATATGCAATATGAAGAAGGCCCTCTATGGCTTGAAGTAAGCTCCCAAAGCTTGGTATGGAAGAATAGATAGTTTCTTGACGAGCATGGGCTTTGCCAAGAGTAAAGTCAATCCTAACATTTACTACAAGGTTGTAGAAGATGAACCTGTCATACTATATGTGGATGACTTATTCTTGACAGGGAATGAGAAACAGATTGTAGAAAGCAAGAAGAAACTAGCAGAATAATTTGAGATGAAAGACCTTGGGTTAATGCATTGTTTCCTAGGTCTGGAAGTATGGCAAAGTTCAAAAGGAATCTTTCTCAACCAGGGAAAGGATGCGGTAGAGATATTCAATATGTTTGAATGCAAAGCCATGGCTACTCCTATGGATTCCAACCTGAAGCTATTAGCCGATGACTCATCAGAGTTAGTGGATGTGACTCATTACAGACAGATCATTGGGTCATTGATGTACTTAACAAATACCATACCAGACATTTGTTTTGCTGTGAACACCTTGAGTCAATTTCTTGTTCAACCAAGACGGGTTCACTTAGTAGCTGTAAAACATGTGATGAGATATTTGAAAGGGACTATAGACTTTGGTCTAGACTATGATGGTAGCCATGAGTATATATTGTATGGCTACACAGATGCAGATTGGGCCGAAAGTATCTTAGACAGAAAAAGCACTTCAGGTGGATGTTACAGTCTGGGATGTGCTATGAGTTCATGGTTTAGCAGGAAACCATCCAGTGTTTCTCTTAGCACGACTAAAGCAGAATACATAGCAGATTGCTCTGCTAAGTTGTGAAGCTATCAGGTCTCTTTGACCTGAATATGGATACTACAATGATTCTATGTGATAACCAGAGTCGTGATGATAGAGAACCTTGTGTTCCGTCGTAACACATAGAAATTCGGTATTTCTACATACGAGATAAGATGCAGATGATGATGTTTCAGTATTTACATACTGTAGATGCAGATGATGGTGATTCTGTATTTCTATACTGAATATAGAGATGATGCTGGTTTCAATATTTCTATACTGAAGATATAGATGATGATGCTTTCAGCATTTACATACTGGAGATACAGATGGTGATAGTTTAGTATTCACATACTGAAGATGTAGATGATGATGGTTTGGATGATGATGTACTGATAAAGCCTCTATCTCAAGTAAAGTTCGAACACCTTTACGACAAGCATGGTGTTGTTTGAAAGGACCTTACTCAAAAGGGGGAGTAGTGATGATTGTAGTGGGATTGTATCATCCCTGGGCACTTTCCCTAAAGTGACCCGAAGACCTCGGTCTTCGAGAATGAAGAGGGATTGTCCTAGGACATCTATCCATAATAGATCCGGTGACCTTGGTCCTCGAGAACGTGATGGGATTGTATCATCCTTGGGAACTTGCCCTAAAGTGATCCGGAGACCTTAGTCTTTGAGAATGAAGAGGGATTGTATCATCCCGGGACATCTGTCCATAATAGATTCGGTGACCTTAGTCCTCGAGAACGTGATGGGATTGTATCATCCTTAGGCACTTTCCCTAAAGTGATCCAGAGACCTCCGTCTTCAAGAATGAAGAGGGATTGTATCATCCCAGGACATCTGTCCATAATAGATCCGTTGACCTCGATCCTCGAGAATGCGGTAGGATTGCATCATCCTAAAGTGATCGAGACTGATTCTCCCATAATCAATCCGGTGGCTTCGGTCCTCCAGAATGTGGTAGGATTGCATCATCCTTGGACATAGTCCTAAAGTGATAGGGACTGATTCTCCCATAATCAATCCGGTGGCTTCGGTCGTCGAGAATGTGGTAGGATTGCATCATCCTTGGACATAGTCCTAAAGTGATAGGGATTAATTCTCCCATAATAAATCCGATGGCTTCGGTCCTCGAGAATGTGGTAGGATTGCATCATCCTTGGACATAGTCCTAAAGTGATAGGGACTGATTCTCCTGTAATCAATCCGGTGGCTTCGGTCCTCGAGAATGCGGTAGGATTGCATCGTCCTTGGACATAGTCCTAAAGTGATAGGGACTTATTCTCCCGTAATCAATCCGGTGGCTTCGGTCCTTGAGAATGTGGTAGGATTGCATCATCCTTGGACATAGTCCTAAAGTGATAGGGACTAATTCTCCCGTAATCAATCCAGTGGCTTCGGTCCTCGAGAATGTGGTAGGATTGCATTGTCCTTGGACTTCATCCTAAAGTGATAGGGACTGATTCTCCCGTAATCAATCCGGTAATTTCGGTTGTCGAGAATGTGGTGGGATTGTATCATCCTTGGACTTTAAGTCCAAAAGTGCTCCAAAGACTTTTTGTCTTTGAGTTGTGGTTTGCAGGTTGTTGCTGATGATGATGATGCCGTACTAATCGAAAGATTAGAGTATGATGATGATGACATACTGATCAAGAGATCAGAGTATGATGATGACGTACTGATCAAAAGATAAGAATATGATGATGATGACATACTGATCAAAAGATCAGAGTATGATGATGATGACATACTGATCGAGAGATTAGAGTATGATGATGACGTACTGATCAAAAGATCAGAGTATGATGATGATGACATACTGATCAAGAGATCAGAGTATGATGATGATGATGTACTGATCTAAAGATCAGAGTATGATGATGACACACTATGATTATGATGTTTCTAATCGAAAGATCAGAGTATGTTGATGATATTTCTGATCGAAAGATCAGAATATGATGATGATGTTTCTGATCGAAAGATTAGAATGTGATGATGATTATGATCGATAGATTAAAATATGATGATGATGATGTTGCTGCTGATCGAAAGGTCAAAGTGTTAATGATGATATTGCTGATAGAGAAGTCAAAGTGCTGAAGATGTTGCTGCTGATCGAAAGGTCAAAGTGTTGATGATGATATTGCTGATTGAGAGGTCAAAAGTGCTGAAGATGTTGCTACTGATCGAAAGGTCAAGGTGCTGAAGATGTTGTTGCTGATCAAAAATTCAATGTGCTAAAGATGTTGCTAATCGAAAGGACAAAATGCTGAAGATGTTGTTGCTGATTGAAAAGTCGAAGTGCTGAACATGTTGCTGATCGAAAGGTCGAAATGCTGAAGATGTTGTTGCTGATCGAACAGTCAAAATGTTGAAGATGTTGCTGATCAAAGTAGTCAAAGAATTAATGATGATGAAGACTAAAGATTGAAGATGAAGACCACATGATGTTGAAAATCTTCCTATGATTTATAGATGTTTTACCCTGCTGATGTTGATGATGTCTTCTATCTCTACTCTTGTTGTTGTTGATGGTTCTATAGAATACCCTTCTCGTTAAGGGGGAGTGTTGAAATATTGTAACTTCAAAGAATATTCTATATGTATCTTTTTGTGGTCCCCGATGGTCCTACTGGGAGAACCACTTGTATTACATTGTACCCCAATGCTCCTAATCGGAAGAACTAATAAGAGTCATGAGGTAGTCCCCTCTAATTGTAAAGGTGGGTCATCAGCACCCCAGTGTGGTTACTTGAGCCTACATGTGTAACTCGAGCCTACATGTCAAATGAGTTAACTTAAGTGAATGGATGAATATAAATAGAGGTGCAGTGCTCCTTATTTGGAACACACACACACTCTTACTTGTGTAGCACATTAGTGGAGAAGAGAAGAGTAGTTGGAGAAGGAGGAGGATCAGACTTTGATCTCCTTGTTGGTTTTACCTTTTATCTTTTTGGGGAATCTATATTGAGGAAGCTTTTGCTGGGTTTTTCCCTTTAGGGTTTTCCCAGGATAAATCTTTGTGTTCCTTTTGTATGGTTGTGCTTGTCTATCTTTCAGTGATCCTATTTATATGCTTTTTTTATGAATTCAAAATGAAATACTAATGATATAGCTTAGCATATGAAAATTTAACAGTCGGGCCACTGTTTCCGTCCGAGAAGTGGTCCTGCAGCTCCACGGTTTGGGTCTGTAGTCTACTCCACTAGTGTTTTTTCAAATAGGGGGAATGGATCCAAATGGGTATGGAGCAAGCTCAACATACACCGTGGGAAATTATATGGAAAACTAGGGGAATAATGGCGAAAGGTTTGAGAGAAAAATGAATGGATGACAAAAAAAGTGTTTTTGGTGAGACCTTCACAATGTATTTATAGGATGGTCCAAGGTTTTTTGACCCATGGTATTTTATTGTGCATGGTATTTATCTATGTTTTTTTACCCATTCTCATTTTTATGGTTTTTTTGTCCTTTTTGGAGAGAGTGGGGGTAAATCACAATAAATTCCCAACTTCCCTTCATTTATGGGGAAAAAAATAATAATTTTTAGATCATATTTAGTGGAATTTTAGTTGTGAAGGTCAAAATGGAGGAGATAATGGCAGGAATATTATGTATGACTATGGTTTAGAACATGGAGAGCTAGGTGAACATTTTTGGGTGTCAAAATGAGGTCCCCTGCAATTATTACGTTTGGGGGTGAATAAATTTCTAGAAAGGCTGCCAAGGTGTTCCAACAATATTTTTTTCCATATGTAAAACATGGACGTAGATATTGAAGAGGGAGATGTTGATCTTACTTTTGAGGTGGGTGAGTACTATAAAAATAAAATGTTCCATGGTGAAGGAATTGATAAGAGAAAATGAGTTTTCCTCCGAAAGGGTGGAAATACCTCTTGAGTCTCCTCTAGGACTGAGAGTTATGCCTTCTTTATTTTTCCATATTGAGCTACTTAAAGGAATAATTACACTTTCCTCTAGTTTGGTCTCTTGGAGCATGAGGATGTCTATAGGATCCATTTTTAGAAGATCATTTATTTCTTCCAATTTGTTTGGACTTCCCAAGCCTTTGCAATTCCAAGAAACCTGCTTCATTATTTACTATGGGAGTGGTTAGAGGAGCCTCCTCTGTTGTTTCAAGTTCTGGTATTTCTTATGAAGGTCATATCCAAAGTAGTTTGGTTTCCTTGCATTTTTTCCTTTCTGCTTCTTCTTCTCTTAACTCCTTGTTGGATTTCCTTCCTTTCCTTTTAAGAGATTTGTCAAAAATTCTTCGGGTGAAAACATGAAGTTGGAAACACTTTTGCTTGTTTTTTGACAAAACAAACTACAAAATTTTATGTTTTTTGACTTCAACCCTTCAAACCGATATCTCCCTTAGGAATTTCACCTTGAAGTAAACACACAAGTTTTAGAGAATTGAATTAGCTGTGTACTTATATTTAAAAAAGAAATTATCAACATATCGTGTGGAAAATTTGACGTGCACCAACGACATATACTTTAAAATTTTAAGTATGAATAATGAGTGAGCTGTGTGCCCCGCATTTTTCTTAGATATAGTTATTCATTTTAGGGAAACAAAATTTATACTCACAATCTACAGAGATTGAAATTGTGCATGGACTATATTTAGAGGTTTTCTGAACTTGAGAACTATTTTTTATTATTTATCGAAACAACATAAGTTCAGAAAATGGTGCATTATCGACACATGTTGGTGAGATTCAATTTTATTTTGATTGTGACTCTTATTGGAAAAACGAAAAGTACCCTTTTGAAGAAGATAGGGCAATTATGATCTCTATGAAGATTTCAAATTTTTTGGTGTTGTCTTAGTTTTGATATGGAATTTTCATTTTGGGTGATTTTCAAAGTAATAAAATTCTTAAGGGATAAGGTTTAGAAAAAAAATATATTAATAAGTAGAAATTCAAAATGAAATGAAACATGTTAATGTATTTGTAACTTCAGAATGTATTCACTTCTATATATTATGTCTTGTACCCCAATGTTTATTCCAAGATGTGTCTATAATCTAATTGAGTCGTGTCATGCCCCGATTTTTCAATCGAGAGGATCTATAATGTAAACAAGTCATGTTAAGTCATTGTGGGTAACCCTCCTATTGATCAAGGGATAAAGTCACCGCAGTTCCGTGGCACTAGGGTTATTAGACACACCTAGTGAAGTTGGCCCTAGTTGGGTTTAGTCAAGTTGAGAATTAGTATAAATAGAGAACTAGCCTCTCTATTTAACACACACTCACTCACACTCAGTTGTAGCACATAGCTGAGGAAGAAGAAGACATTGGGGCTAGGAAGAAAGAGGTTACTGCTGTCGGGAGATCATCTTACTATTTTGGGATTTTCTATTTGGTGCTGATTCTATCTCTGAGGAAGTTGTGAGGTTTTCTCCATTTATGGTTTCCCCGAGGAAAAACACTGTGTTCATTGTCTCTTGTGTTTGATTGATTTGCTTGTTATTCTCTTAGTTAAATATCCTAATATAATGCTAGCTTAGTGTTAAAAATATAACATGGTATCAGAGCTAACCAGAGAAGAAGACACTGTGCAGATGCGGGAACTAGGGATTCCTATTTTTTGGATCTCTCTCCACAGATTTTCAGCAAAATAAGTTTGGAATAAATCTCCTCCCTAGGGCGCATCTTTCTGTCGAAGCAGAATCCAATTTTGAGGTTTTTCAATTTTGGACCCGACACTACTGTCGGATATTAGGGATTTCCACAGAAGTGGAATTTTTCAGTGATCCCAGGCCTGGATTGATCTCCTCCCAAAAATCAAAGTTACGGTTTAATATCAAAGCATTTGGTTGGATAGAACTATGGAAAAGCAAAACCCTAATCTACTCCTGAACCAGCACTATAGAATTTTAGCTCCAAATCCAGATCCGACATCTTGACTTGGTAAGATCTAAATCTTTTTTATTTCCATTTGAGATTCTCATTTAAGATGTCTCATCATACCAAGGTTGATGAAAAGCTTTAGGGAGCTAATAACTTCTGAGCCTGGAAGTATAGGATCTCCCTAGTCCTAGAAGAGAATGAGTTGGACTCCTACATCAATGAGGAGGTTCCAGATCTAGAGGGAGATGAGCCTAAGGCCTTACACAAGAAGAAGTTGGTTATGGCAAAGAGGATCATTGCTGATTCAATCAAGGATCACCTCATACCACAGGTGTCCTCCCTAAAGACACCTAAAGCTATGTTTGATGCCCTAACCAAATTGTTTGAAGGAAAGAACATAAACCAGAAGATGACCTTGAGGAACCAGTTGAAGAATGTGAAGATCCAGAATGCAAAAACCATCCAATCTTACTTTACAAGGGTTTCTCAGATCAAGGAACAATTGGAAGCAATAGATGAAGAAGTGGAGAATGCAGAGATTGTAATGACCACCTTGAATGGTCTCCCTAGGACATGTGACTCTTTCATTCAAGGGATCTATGCTAGAAAGAAGTTAGTCAAGTTCAGCAGACTATGGGAAGAATTCTCTCAAGAAGAAGCTCAGATAGCAGCTCGAGAAGAGAAGATGGGAAGTTAATATCAATCCCTCACAGTACAATCCAAGAAAAACATATCTAGCTACCATAGAAGTAAGTACTCTCATCAAAGGAATAACTTTAGAAATCCCAGAGATAAGTCTAATTTCATTTGCTATACATGTGATGAAAGAGGACACTTTTCTAGAGATTGTCCTAAGAACAAAAGTAGCTCTCACAAGAAGAAGGAAAACAAGAGAAGACACCATGCTCATGCTGCAGAGGATGATGAAGCTTCCACAAAGAGAAACAAACAAGTCAGTGATGATTCTTCAAGTGATGAAGAATATGTTCTGATTTCTGCTCTCACGGGAACTATCACACATGGCAGCAATGATTGGCTTATAGGCAGTGGTGCTTCCAAGCACATGATAGAATTCAAGGAATCCTTTGTGAAATTATCTGAACATGAATCACCTCACAAGGTGAAACTTGGAAATGACTACCAATTTCCAATAAAAGGTAGTGGGGAATCCTCCTATAAGCTAGACTCTAGAAAGTATATCAAGATGAAAGATGTATTGTTTGTACCTGGACTAAAGAAGAACCTCCTCTCCATATCTGCATTAGATGCAAAAGGAATGAGGGTTGCATTTGTAGATGGCCAAGTCCTCATGTGGCCAAAAGGAAAGTCTTTCAATGATGCAGTAGTGATTGGAGAACAAGAAGGAGGACTATACAAATTGAAGGGCCAACCAGAACAAGCTTTGGTTCATGACTCGGTAGAACCAAATGAGCTTTGGCATAGAAGGCTTGCACATGTGCATTACAGAGCACTACCACTTGAAAGCAAAGCTATTGAACGTCTCCCATAAATGCAGACAAAACATGAAGGTGTATGCAAAGGATGTGTGAAAGGAAAGAACACAAAGAAGACATTTCCAAGTAGCGAGAGCAAGGCAAAAGGAATCTTGGAAATCATCCACTCCGATGTATGTGGTCCAATGTCATCCAGTTCATTAAGTGGGTATGCATACCATGTTTCTTTTATTGATTATTTTTCTAGGAAGACATGGATCTACTTCATGAAGAACAAAGATGAAGTATTCAGTAAGTTCAAGGAATTCAATGCCTTGATCAAGAAACAAACTAAAAACAAGATCAAGACTTTTTGATCGGATAATGGCGGAGAATTCACATCAAATGAATTCAAAGAGCTATGCAAAGACTTGGGATTTAAGAGGGATTTGTCCACTCCATATAATCCATAATAGAATGGGATTGTAGAAAGGAAGAATAGAACTATCATGGAAGCTACAAGACCAATGCTTCATGATCAAGATCTTCCTATGCATATTTGGGCAGAAGCCACCAAAACAATGATGTATGTACAGAACTGTACTCCACACAGAGTACTCAAGAACAAGGCTCTTGAAGAAGTATTCTCTGAAAAGAAACTAGAAGTCAGCCATCTCAAAATATTCGTCTGTCCTGTGTACATACACATTCTAAAAGAAAAGAGGATGAAGTTAGATCCTTCAAGAAAGAAGGGTATATTTGTGGGATACTTTGAAAGCTCGAAGGCTTACATAATATACTTCCTAGGGTTCAAGAATATTGACATTAGCAAAGATGTAACATTTGACAAAGATTCATCCTACATCAAATCTAGGAAGAGACCAACTGAAGAACGTGAAGAAACAAAAGAACCCAGAATTCATGATACAATTATGAACGAAGAAATTCAAGAAGAAGATAGAGAATTTGAAGAACCTCAAGAACCTGTAGATCCACCTCTGGAGAAGAATCCTCATAAGAGGAAACATGCTTGGGTACGTGAAATTATCCAAGGTGCAGAAAGATATGGAGCTTCAAAAGAAACACCCAGAGGAAGAAAGAGAACTAGATCTTGCTCTAGTTACGTAGCTTTACTATGTGACATTATTCATAAAGAACCTTCCAACTATGAAGAAGAAGCATAACGAAAAGAATGGAAGGATGCTATGATCAAAGAGTATCAGTTGATCATGAAGAATGATGTTTAGGATGTTGTCCCAAGATTAGAAGGGAAGTCCATTGTGACTTCCAAATAGATCTACAAGATCAAGCATGCTGTAGATGGAAACATCGAGAAATATAAAGCTAGATTCGTGTCTCGTGGTTTCTCTCAGAAAGAAGGAATAGATTATGAAGAAACCTTTGCACCTATAGCCAGATACACTTCCATCAGATAAATACTTGCTCTGGCTGCAGTGATGAAATGGAAGATACACCAGATGGATGTCAAGATTTCCTTCTTGAATGGTGTAGTAGAAGAGGAAGTGTATGTGGAACAACCACTCGGTTTTGAGACACATGACAAGGAGTCTCATGTGTGTAGATTGAAGAAAGCCCTGTACAGTTTGAAACAGTAACCCAGGACATGGTACGACAGAATTGGTGGTTTCCTATCCATCTTGGGCTTTACCAAAAGTAAAGCAGACTCCAACATTTACTACAAGGTTGAAGATGGAAATCCAGTGATACTCCTACTATATGTGGATGATCTGTTTGTAACAGGTATGGATGAGTTGATTGCTGACACGAAGGGGAAACTTGCTACCGAGTTTGAAATGAAAGACTTGGGCATGATGCACTATTTCTTAGGCATGGAGGTGTGGCAGAATGCAGATGGAATCTTCCTTGGACAAGGGAAGTATGTAGTAGATATTCTGAAGAGATTCGGGTTGAGTGACTGCAAGGCCATAACCACACCTATGGCATCGAACCTGAAGCTATTGAGTGATGCTTCATCAGAAGTGGTTGATGCCACGATGTATCGTTAGATTATTAGGTCCTTGATGTACCTGACGAACACGAGACCAAATATTTGCTTTGCTATGAACACCTTGAGCCAGTTCCTGACAGATCTGAGACATGTTCACTTGATTGCTACAAAGCATATTCTAAGGTACCTGAAGGGTACAATTGATTATGGGCTCACGTATGAGGTGAATCAAAAGATTAACCTAGAGGGTTATGTTGATTCAGATTGGGCAGGCAATTCCATCGATAGGAAGAGAATTTCAGCATGTTTCTTTAGTATGGGATCAGGTGTGATCTCTTGGTTTAGTAGGAAGCAATCATGTGTGGCACTGAATACAGCTGAAGCAGAGTATGTTGTAGCTTTTTCAGCTAGTTGTGAGATAGTATGGCTGAGGAAGATACTGTCTGATTTATTTGATCTCCAGATGGATGCTACTTGTATATTTTGTGACAACCAGAGTTGTGTGAAGTTGTCAAAGAACCCAGTGTTCCATGACAAGTCGAAGCATATCGAGATCAAGTATCAATAAATTAGGGATATAGTGCAAAGAGGAGCAGTGAAGCTCCAGTATGTTGCGACAAATGAACATATAGCTGATGTATTGATGAAGCCATTGGCTAGACTGAAGTTTGAGTACTTCAGGGAGAAGCTTGGTGTTCTCTAGATCGAGGTTCCATCCAAGGGGAAATGATAAGACCTAGAGCCATTATGACATGGGAGAGGATTAGGTTCCTTCCATGGTTAGATGTAAGGGCTGAGCCATTCTGTCATGGTGAGAGGATTTGGTTCCTTCCATGTTAGATGTGAGTTCTGAGCCATTCTGATGTGACTGTAGGAATGGTTCCTACATGATCAGATGTAAGGGTTGAATGCCATTCTTGGAATGGAGGCACCTGGTAATTTACCAGGAATACTCAGTCTGGGACTGTCAAAACCCCAAATTTTCACAAAAATTAAAATTTTTAAGATAACATAAAATGCTGAGATATACGGTTTACTAACAACTAATGGTTAGCAGAAAATGAAACAGTTCAATGATCAGTATTATACATTTTCAAATTACATTAACTAAAGCAGCTTCTTTTTTCGTAACGTAAATAAGATTTACTTGCATACTATTTTCTTTTAGTTTACTAATAAGTCTACTTTATGGCAAGTAGGTGGAATCTAACTTTGAATCCTGGGCTTACTTAGCATTATGCTAATGCAGATAGATTGCTGGTTCTTACAGGTTCATAGGTACGATCGAACAAGTAGACGTTTTAAATTCATAAAGTATCAAGAAGTGTTTATGTTTGCAAAATAATATGATAGTAAAATAAGCTGATAATTTTCAAGCAACTTCAATGAGGTAAAGTAGTTTATCTTTTATAGTTTTTTTTTTCTTATAAGAAGAGTTCAAACAAACGAGTTCCTTTCTTTATTAATCTTAGCAACACCAAAGATACTTACTGTGAACTCTAAGCTCGTAATCTTTGTTGTATATTCATTTCTATGTTAACATGCTTATCTTGCAAATGTTATATTTATTCGTATTATTTGTTTTTATTCATGGAAGAGCTTCTATCAATACTGACCGTAAAGAGTCCCAATAGAATATATGTTTTGATTTTATTTTTAACTTACTAGTTATGGAAGTTATCAACCTGCTACTGGTATGTAAAAACCAGTTGTTCACTAACAAGTTATCAACTTTCTTACTTACATTAACGTCGTATTGCATGTACTATTGTAACCAAATAGATTATTGTATTATTTACTAAGTATCAAACTGATCGTTATTTACATTCTGTAGGGAAACTTACTGCCTGTAAAACTTCTTGATATGATAAGCTTGATTATTGTAAAAATAACCGCATAGTTTCATATGGAATACTGTTTTCCCTTACTTCCTAAGTCTAAGTCAATCAATGTCATTCCAAAGATTATAGACTTGAGCATGGTAATTTATTATTACCATAATGCCTCTCTTATATTAAGTTAATGTCTATAGTAGCTTTTATGGTAGATCTTTCTATTATGATCAAAATTATACCCTATGCTAAACACAGGTTATCTTGAACAATCACAAACTATCTTGTCTAATAAAAACAGTTATGGTATTTTATTAGTATTGACAAGTCGAGAAGCAACTAGTGTCTAAGAAAGTCTAAACCAAAGTCGACTTTGTAAAAGTCATGTTTATACTCTTTTACTATGTTATTTAACTTCATAAATTATAACCACCCAAGCTGTTGGTTTATAAGTGTAGTAAGTTTGGATTACAATACATGTATATTTAACATTGTTTTGCAAGTAAATAAATCTTCTTGTAGATAGAAGGGTTCTAAGCATGATCAACTTCAGGATTATCCATAAGATCAAGTGGTTATCACCTTTCACTAGGGTCAACATTTAAGAATTATTGTTTAAACCAAACACCAAAATCGAAGCTATTAAACATTATGATAAAGATTTTATATGAATATCGATGTGATATATATGTGCATACATCATAGTTCATGCAAAGTTGGACGAAAATAATTGTTTTATAATTTGGATGATTGAACTGCAGGTGGACTTTGGAGTCGACCCTTGCATGGTTAGAAATATTTGAGGGCATGTGGTCACCTCCTGTCCAAGTATTGGTGATATAAAACTCTTGCAACCCTAATCGCTTTTCTATTCTCCCTCTGAAGTTCACGCTGGCCTTTGACTGCTCTGCATTGTCTCATGGCAGCCGTGAGGGTTCTTCCTATACTAGCTTGCTCCAAAAACTTGGGTTTAACGTTGCTGTAGTATCATGAGTTTGGTCTTGTTTCCAAGCTTCTTAGCTGTGGGTTTTACTATGCGAGATTTTACTGGTTTTGTTTGCATTTGGCTCGCAGTCTGTCCTGAGATCCATCTTGCCTTCCCCATGGCCTGTCATTGCGGTGAGAAGCTAAGGCTTCATTGCTGCTAGTTGTGCTCCATCAACGTCGTAGGGTTTGGAGATTTTGTAAGTGCAAATCCCAACTGTGACAGTCTCTTCGCTAGATTGTTCAATACTCTTTTATTAAGGTAAATGTTTGGTTTTCATTCTAAAATGAAAGACTCACAGTAAGGTTATTTGTACAGTTAGGTTTTCAATAGAAAAAGAGTTTTGTAATTAACGCACAATATTGTGTGCTCCTTGTAGGAAATTGTGACTACTCTTGCAACCCGTGATGAAGATAATGTTGGCTAGCTTCGAGGATTCGTGGCTCCAATCCGGTAAGCCCTAGGTTCAACGAATGGGTTCTTACCCTGCTTGTAATAGGGTTGTCAATGGTGAAACCCTAAGCTTGGAAGCTTGTCTAGTTTCGCCATTAGATATATGGTTTTCTTTTTTTTAAAGTTGTTGGTTCTATTCTGTTTACAAACCCTCGCTATGTTGTTGGGTAGTCCCGACCTTGAGCTAGGTGTTGTAATCAGTTAAAATTCTAGCCTTACGGCCTGTCAATGTAATACATTGGTTTTTAAGAAAGTTTTTCTTTGAGCTCAGTCTCGTTTTGCAGTGATACTGTATATTGTGACTTTGTGTATATTAGGGTTTTCCCTAACCAACTGTTAATGAAAAATATTATTGTCTAATATATTTTGTAAATAGATTATTGTTATTATTTAAGACTATAACCCAGTCATAGTGTGTAATTTATAATATTAACCTACCTGTTCGGAAAATACAAACTAGAGTTTTCATCAAAATTAATATACAGGTGTGTTGTGATATTTTAAATTGTATCTATACATATAATTTTCAGGAAGGACTTTAACCAGTATATAGTAGTTTAATTGTTTAATGATATAATTATCCAAGTAAATGGATTGTAGCTTAACTGTTTTTATTTTTAAAGATTAAATAAATTTATTTAGGGTTTCAACCCTGATGTTTTACCTTTACAGGTATAAGCGTGTCTGATAATTATAAATCAGTTCTGGTTTTTTTTTACATAGATAGATATTTATTTTTATATTAGTTATTACTCATATTCTCATTGTTTTTATTTACTAAGTAGAATTTACTCAGAGTTCTTTAAAAAGACAAAGCATAGGCTCTATAACTTAGCTTACTCTTTAACATTTAAGTACTTTTAATATAACCCTATTTAGTTTATAGTAAATATTAGTCTTAGATTAGTTGATATTGTTAGATAATAAACTATATGATTAGTAGTTTATTTCTTTATCTAACTGAATGTAAACATTGTAACTCGACTGTGATTTTTCTGCTGCATTTCATTCAGTTACTAAGTGAAAATAGAAAAATATAATATCTATCATAACACAGTTTAACCTCCATAATAATTTAACTTGAATAAAATTTACTCTACTATTTGTAAATACACAATCTTATCTACTAAGATATTCTCTTATCATCTTAATTGTCCTACCTGTACTAGATTACTGCTATTTCTTTTTCTAATATGTTTACATAAATAAGCTTGTTAAAACAATAAACATACATAACCAAATCACTGTTCTTTTTAATAATAACCTACATACTGAAATAATTTACTCTACTAACAACGAAATGCAGAACCATATCTATTATATTCAGTCTCTTAACAATTTCTTTCATCTACTATAAATATTCTATCTGTGCTGGAGTACGGCCTGGTCTTTCCAGGTGTGGAAAAACACAAACTAGAAATTATTTTCCATTCTAACACATTACTTTTCCAAATCATTTCTTCAATAATCTAAAAAGATTACTAACCTCTAACATTTTACAAACTGAATATCTAGCATTCATATAACAGTCAGAATCATATTTATCTATCTAACATAGTAAAACAAAATAATGTAGAACCTGATTAAGATAGACGACAACAGCGTTAGGAGGCCATTCCTCCCTACCAAACTCCTAGAGAGCACTCAAACAATGCTTCCTTAGGACCCCCGAGCCTATTCTTGGTCTTCTTGGCTGAGAACTGGTGGAGCATGCAAACAGTAGACTAGTCCAATAACTCAGAACAACACCCTACACTCAGCAGTAAGATCTTTCAGCTTAAAAGCTTCACTAGATCACTCAGCAGTTATCCCCTCAAACTCTTTCCACAATTCCCTTCCATTGAATTTCTCTAAAGTACATTCACCTGAATGATCACTTCTCTAGAATGAACAGCCTCAGCTCTCTTCAATGGGAAGTTTTATAAAGATTGCCTAGGTCTTTTGGGTCAGTTTTCATTAATTGAGCCACCTGCTCTGATTCCACTTTCTTGGGGAATCATGACCCCAAATGTAGGGAGGTTTCCACCTGCAACAGTTGGAAGTGGTTTGAGGATGCTGCCACATGTCAGTTTGCTCTCCACCCAGTCTCATCCACCAATTTGACTAGTAAACACTCTTTTAACAGCTCTCCTAAGCTGTTGTCTCCTCCTTTATTTATTTATAATTAAAATATAAAGAATTACATTAAATATCCTTGACTCTACTGAGTTGTCAATTACAATTTAGCATAAAATTTAACATATTGTCCTCAAATAGTAACATATAATATAAAATTGTTTTTTTTGCAAAATTGGGGCATGTGACATACACACCCCCTTAGAGCATAACATCGTCCTCGATGTTATTTATTCTTTGTTCTTAGAATTTCCTTGAAACAAAATTGGATATGCATCTCGCATATTAATTTCCAATTCCCAGGTGGCTTCCTCTATACTAAGGTGTTTCCATTGCACCTTTACCTGACCAATGGTGTGGTTCTGAAGTGTGATCTCCCTTCGTCCGAGGATACAGTCCAGTTCCACTAGAAAATCTCCTTTGGGTTCCACCTGTACATCATTCCAGTTAACAACATGAGTAGCATCATGAACATATTTCTTTAATACAGATACGTGAAAGACATTATGTACTCTTAAATTTGGTGGTAATGCTAATTGATAAGCTACTTGTCCAATCGTGGACAGAATTTGAAATGGACCTCAGTAATGAGGTGCTAGTTTTGCACAACTTCCCAATCTCAGAGAGTTCTTTTTGGGCCTCACCTTGATGAACACATGTTCACCTACTTGAAACTCCTTTGGAGTTCTTTTAAGGTCTACTTGAATTTTCTGTCGATCCTATGCAACTTTCACATTACCTTGTACCTGCTTTACAGTTTCTTCCATTTCCTTTAATAGTTCAGGACCTAATACTAATCTATCCACTGGATTACTCCAGGAGATAGGAGTATTACATTTCCTTTGATACAAGATTTCGAAAGAACTAAATCTGGCTGATGCGTGATAATTATTATTATAAGCAAATTCTACCAGATGTAAATAATCCTCCCATTTACCTGGCTGGTCTTTCACATACATTCTTAGTAAATCTTCCAGTACTTGGTTTACTCTTTCAATTTTTCCATCTATTTGAGGATGGAACGAAGTACTAAAATTTAATGTAGTGTTTAATCCTTTAAATAAAGATTTCCAAAGTTACCTGTAAATTTAGGATCTCTATCTGAGATTATAACTTTCGGTATTCCATGCAGTCAAAAAATTTGTATTAGAAAGATATCAGCTATGTTTGCAGCTTTATACGTAGTTTTAGAAGGTATAAAGTGAGCTGATTTACTTAATTTAACGACCACTACCATGATAGAATCATTTAAATTCTGATTTTCAGGCAGTCCAGTAACAAAATCGAGACTAATTATCTCCCATTTCTAGCTAGGAATGGGTAATGGCTAAAGTAATCCAGCTGGGTGTTGATGTTCAGTTTTCACCTGCTGACATTCAAAACACCTTGTGATATACTCTACCAGTTCAGTCTTCATGTTTGGCCAAAAATATTCTTTTCTTAACATAGCTATAGTCTTTTGATAGCCTGGATGAACTGAGTATGGAGTTTTATGGATTTCATCTAAAATTAATAACTTAACTTTAGGGACATTAGGTACATACATTCTGTCTTTATAAAGTAAAAATCCTTTTTCATTCAAATTGTACCCTTTACTTAAGCTTTCTGTTGGATTTTCTTTCGCTTTAGCTTATAAGTTTTGGTAAATTTCATCTTGTTCTATCCCCGCTTTAAGCTGTTCATCCAGATCTATTGTATAAGTGCTGATAACTGCTATGAAGTTCAACCTTGCATTCCTACTTAATGCATCAACAACTTTATTTTATTTACCTTTAATGTGCTGAATTTCGAAGTCATACTCACTTAGGAAAGCTAGCCACCTGGCTTGTCTAGCATTTAGATTAGGCTGATCTAATAGATATTTTAATCCTTTATTATCAGTCATTAAAATAAATTTTCTGCCAATTAGGTGATGACGCCACATCTTTAGAGCATGTATAACAACAACTAATTCCAGATCATAAGTTGCATAATTATTTTCATGAATTTTTAATTTCCTAGACTCATAGGAAATAACATGCCCTTCTCGAGTCAGAACACCGCCTAAACCATCATTGCAGGCATCAATGCACACCACAAATTCTTTATTTGGATCAGCTATTCTTAAAATAGGTGCGCTGGTTAATAAATTTTTTAACTTTTTAAAGCTTTTTTTGCATTTCTGGTTCCAATCAAATTTCTTTCCTTTCTTCTGTAAAGAAGTTATCGAATTCGTGATTCTTGAGAAACCTTCAATGAACCTCCGGTAATAACTGGTAATTCCCATGAAAGATCGAACATCAGTTACATCCTGAGGAACCGACCAATCTTCAATCGCCTTTATCTTTTCAGGATCTACTGAAATCCCTTCCTTAGTCACCACATGACCTAAGTACTGAATTTTATCCTTAAAGAAATCGCATTTACTAAACTTTGCAAAAAGTTGATGATCTCGTAGCTCTTGCAAAACAATTTTTAAATGTTCTTTATGTTCTTCTTCAGTTTTTGAATAGATTAATATGTCGTCGATAAACACGACCACAAAATTATCTAGATACTTATGCATAACGTTGTTCATTAAACACATAAAAACAACTGGGGCATTAGTAAGCTTGAATGGCATGACGACAAACTTTTAATGACCATATCGAGTCCTAAAAGATGTTTTAAAGATATCTTCATCTTTAATCCTAACTTGGTGATATCCATACCTTAAATAAAATTTCGAAAACACCGTGGCTCCACGTAGTTGATCAAATAGATGATCTATGCGAGGCAATGGGTATATAGTCATCTTATTTAATTGACGGTAGTCTATGCAAAGTCGCATGGTTCCGTCCTTTTTCTTAACGAAGATGACAGGTGCCCCCCAGGGAGACACACTAGGTTGAATATACTTTTTATCAATAAGTTCTTTTAATTGTGACTTTAATTCATTAATTTCAAGTATGTTCATTCGATAAGGGGCCTTTGAGCTGGGTATTGCACCAGGTACCAGCTCAATGGTAAAGTCTAGTTCCCTTTTCAAAGGTAATCCTGAAATTTCTTCCGAAAATACATCAGTATACTCTCTTAAAACTGGTATGTCCTCCAATTTTAGTTTGTTTGTTTTATTTAGATTATCCTCATCGGTTATTGTTACTGCATAAGCTTTACAACCCTTCCTAATAGCTCTCTTAAGCTGCAGAGCAGAAATCTACCTTATGGTTGTTTTTCTAAGGATCCCTTTTACACTTATTGGTTTTCCATCATTGTTTATACACGTAAAGGTTTTATCATAACAATTTAAAATTACACTATGTTGTTCTAACCAATCCATACCAATGAGTAAGTCATAAGAACCAAGAGGTAATACATTGATCTTTACAACAGTTTCAAATTGATCCATAACTACTGCACATTCTTTTACAAAACAAGTTACCTTCCTTTTAGCACCAGTGGCTAACTGAACCAACCAAAAATTTTCAAAATTTTCAACAGGCAACTTACATTTTTCTACCATTTTAGGTGAAATATAACTGAGACTAGCTCCTAGATCAATTAAAATAGTTATAGGGGTTTGGTTTATCATACCTTATACTTCCACCATGGAAGTTTGATATTCTGCTTGTCGATTCTCCAAGGATGCATTGATTCTGGGCATAGTCCTCCCTAACTCTCCAATAGTCATCTCCTCCTATATAGTATGGATATTACTGACAGTCTTTTTTCGATTAGGACAGACTGAGGCATAATGTGGGCCATTACACTCCTAACACTTTATAGGTTCTTTGCGTTCAAATTTCTTGGTGTAATTACCATGGTTATTAGCAAATTCTTTACCCTTTGAATTGTTCTGATTGCTTGGTGAATTATTCTTATTCCCTTAGAAATTCTTGTTAGCAAAATTTCTGGCCTTATTGTTTTTAGAATTCCTGTTGGGCACAAATCCTTTCTTCTTTTGATCATAATGGTTGTTATTCTTCTTGGCCTTCCAGTTGGCCATGCTTTCCTTCTTCCGATTCTGTTCATAACAGAAGTTGGCTTTCCTCATAGCTTCTTCCAAATTTTTTGGATTGTCATACTCAATTCTGTCCTTAATATGATAAGGTATACAACTGAGGAATCGTTGTACCTTTGGTTTTCATCTACAAGGTATGGCACATACCTAAGCAAACTTAAAAACTTGTTGTTTAGATCTTTCATAGTCATTGATCATAATTTAAGCTCATATAATTCTTTTGCTCTCTCTTCATAGTACTGCTCGGACATAAATTTATTTTTAAAGTACCTCTTGAAGGTACTCCAATTTACGTTCTTCTCTTTTATTCCCTTCACTTTTTTCAAGTCCTGCCACCAAATATCTACCTTTCCTGTAAGGTTGTAGATAGCCATTCTAGCCTTTAATTGGTTAGAATAGTTATAAATCTGGAATTACTTCTTCATTCCAGATAACCAGGATTCTGCTTCTTCCCCCTTCTCAGTCTCTCCATTGAATGTTGGTGGTTTAATATTTTTAAATTCCCTAGAAATTTCCTCATAGGGTTTATATTTTCTCTTTTTAGTATAAAGATTGTCATCACTACTGTCACTAGTGGAAAGAAATTTACGTTGATCACCAAACACCTCTGAAGATGAGCTGCTTTCATTTTCAGTCTATTTAATATTTTTAAATTTATGTTGATGACTTGTATCTTCTGAATCAGCTCTTTTTCCCCTTCCCTCAGTTTGAAATCTTTCTGTTAGGATTTGATTCAACTCCTCTTGAGCCCTCAAAATCCTTTCATTTTCTCGTTTAACAGATTCCATTTCAGATTTTAAGTTTTTTACTGTTTGTAACATTTTTGAGGAATTAGTGGTTAGATCTTCTTATATAGGGTCTCTTGGTAAGTTTTTTGGTTTAGTAAATGGAGATTCCTCTTCCGCATATTCCTCCAGCCTTTCCTTACCTGTTATTAAACTTCAGAAACAATTTCTTTGTTGAATAACATTTAAAAGAAAATACATCAGAAAAATAATTCAAAACCACTGTTCCATAAAAGCTAGTTGGGCTTCATCAAGGCCTAGTGTTTGAAACTTGTGCTCTGATACCACATGTCAAAACCCCAAATTTTCACAAAAATTAAAATTTTTAAGATAACATAAAATGCTGAAATATACGGTTTACTAACAGCTAATGGTTAGTAGAAAATGAAACAGTTCAACGATTAGTATTATACATTTTCAAATTACGTTAACTAAAGCAGCTTCTCTTTTCGTAATGTAAATAAGTTTTACTTGCATACTGTTTTCTTTCAGTTTACTAATAAGTCTACTTTATGGTGAGTAGGTGGAATCTAACTTTGAATCCTGGCCTTACTTAGCATTATGCTAATGTAGATAGATTTCTAGTTCTTATAGGTTCACAGGTACGATCGAACAAGTAGAAGTTTTAAATTCATAAAGTATCAAGAAGTGTTTCTGTTTGCAAAATAATATGATAGTAAAATAAGCTGATAATTTTCAAGCAACTTCAATGAGGTAAAGTAGTTTATCTTTTCTAGTTTTTTTTTTCTTATAAGCAGTGTTCAGACAAACAGGTTCCTTTCTTTATTAAGCTTAGCAACACCAAAGATACTTACTGTGAACTCTAAGCTCGTAATCTTTGTCGTATATTCATTTCTATGTTAACATGCTTATCTTGCAAATGTTATATTTATTCGTATTATTTGTTTTTATTCATGGAAGAGCTTCTATTAATACTAACAGTAAAGAGTCCCAATAGAATATATGTTTTGATTTTATTTTTAACATACTAGTTATGGAAGTTATCAACCTGCTACTGGTATGTAAAAACCAGTTGTTCACTAACAAGTTATCAACTTTCTTACTTACATTAACGTCGTACTGCATGTACTATTGTAACCACATACATTATCGTATTATTTACTAAGTATCAAACTGATCGTTATTTACATTATATAGGGAAACTTACTGCCTGTAAAACTTCTTGATATGATAAGCTTGATTATTGTAAAAATAACAGCATCGTTTCAAACGGAATACCGTTTTCCCTTACTTCCTAAGTCTAAGTCAATCATTGTAGTTCCAAAGATTATAGACTTCAGCATGGTAATTTATTATTACCATAATGCCTCTCTTATATTAAGTTAATTCTATAGTAGCTTTTACGGTAGATCTTTCTATTATCATCAAAATTCTACCCTATGCTAAATATAGGTTATCTTGAACAATCACAAACTATCTTGTCGAATAAAAACAATTATGGTATTTTGTTAAAATTGACAAGTCGAGAAGCAACTAGTGTCTAATAAAGTCTAAACCAAAGTCAACTTTGTAAAAGTCATGTTTATAATCTTTTACTTTGTTATTTAACTTCATAAATTATAACCACCGAAGCTGTTGGTTTATAAGTCATAAGTTTGGATTACAATACATGCATATTTAACATTGTTTTGCAAGTACATAAATCTACTTGTAGATAGAAGGGTTCTAAGCATGATCGACTTCGGGATTATCCATAAGATCAAGTGGTTATCACCTTTCACTAGGGTCAACATTTAAGAATTATTGTTTAAACCAAACACCAAAATCGAAGCTATTAAACATTATGATAAAGATTATATATGAATATCGATGTGATATATATGTGCATACATCATAGTTCATGCAAAGTTGGCTTAAAATCATTGTTTTAATAATTTGGATGATTGAACTCCAGGTGGACTTTGGAGTCCACCCTTGCATGGTTAGAAATATTTGAGGGCACGTGGTCGCCTCCTGTCCAAGTATTGGTGATATAAAACTCTTGCAACCCTAATCGCTTTGTTATTCTTCCTCCAAAGTTCACGCTGGCCTTCGGCTGCTCTGCATAGTCTCATGGCAGCCGTGAGGGTTCTTCCTATACTAGCTTGCTCCAAAAACTTGGGCTTAATGTTGCTGTAGTTTCCTAAGTTCGCTCTTGTTGGAAACCTTCTTAGCCGTGGGTTTTACTATGCAAGATTTTACTGGTTTTGTTTGCATTTGGATCGCAGCTTGTCCTAAGCTCCATCTTGCCTTCCCCGTGGCCTGTCACTGCGGTGAGAATCTAAGGCTTCGTTCCTGTTGGTTGTGCTCCATAGAGGTCGTAGGGTTTGGAGATTTTGTATATGCAAATCGAAACTGTGACAGTCTCTTCGCTAGACTGTTCGATACTCTTTTATTAAGGTAAATGTTTGGTTTTCATTCTAAAATGAAAGAATCACAGTAAGGTTATTTGTACGGTTAGGTTTTCAATAGAAAAAGAGTTTTGTAATTAACGCACAGTATTGTGTTCTCCTTGCAGGAACTTGTGACTACTCTTGCAACCCATGATGAAGATAATGTTGGCTGGATTTGAGGATTCGTGGCTCCAATCCGGTAAACCCTGGGTTCAACGAATGGGTTCTTACCCTGCTTGAATAGGGTTGTCAATGGTGAAACCCTAAGCTTGGAAGCTTGTCCAGTTTCTCCATTAGATATATGGTTTTATTTTTTTTTAAGTTGTTGTTTCTATTCTGTTTACAAACCCTCACTATGTTGTTGGGTAGTCTCGGCCTTGAGCTGGGTGTTGTAATTAGTTAAAATTCCAGCCTTACGGCGTGTCAATGTAATACATTGGTTTTTAAGAAAAAATTTCTTCGAGCTCAGTCTCATTTTGCAGTGATACTATATATTGTGACTTTGTGTATATTAGGGTTTTCCCTAAATGACTGTTAATGAAAAATATTATTGTCTAATATATTTTGTAAATAGTTTATTGTTATTATTTAATATTGTAACCTAGTCATAGTGTGTAATTTATAATATTAACCTACCTGTTTGGAAAATACAAAATAGAGTTTTCATAAAATGAAACCCTTGTCTAAATAAATTCTTCAATTCATTAATAATAAGATTTTGCTATTTGTTAATTCGGTTAAATTAATATACAGGTGTGTTGTGATATTTTAAATTGTATCTGTAGATATAATTTTTCGGAAGGACTGTAACCAGTCTATAGTAGTTTAATTGTTTAATGATATAATTATCCAAGTAAATGGATTGTAGCTTAACTATTTTTATTTATAAAGATTAAATAGATTTATTGAGGGTTTCGACCTTGATGTTTTACCTTTACAGGTATAAGCTTGTTTGATAATTATAAATCAGTTTTCTTTTTTTTAACATAGATAGATATTTATTTTTATATTAGTTATTACTCATATTCTCATTGTTTTTATTTACTAAACTAACAGGTAGAATTTACACAGAGTTCTTTAAAAAGACAAAGCATAGGCTCTGTAACTTAGCTTACTCTTTATAATTTAAGTACTTTTAATATAACCCTATTTAGTTTATGGTAAATATTAGTCTTAGATTAGTTGATATTGTTAGATAATAAACTATATGATTAGTAGTTTATTTCTTTATCTAACTGAATGTAAACATTGTAACTCGACTGTGATTTTTCTGCTGCATTTCATTCAGTTACTAAGTGAAAACAAAAAAATATAATATCTATCATAACACAGTTTAACCTCAATAATATTTTAACTTGAATAAAATTACTCTATTGTCTGTAAATAAACAATCTTATCTACTAAGATATTCTCTTATCATCTTAATCGTCCTACCTGTACTAGATTATTGCTATTTCTTTTTCCAATATGTTTACATAAATAAGCTTGTTAAAACAATAAACATAGATAGCCAAATCACTGTTATTTTTAATAATAACCTACATACTGAAATAATTTACTCTACTAACAACAAAATGCAGAACCATATCTATTATATTCAGTCTATTAACAATTTCTTTCATCTACTGTAAATATTCTATCTGTGCTGGAGTACAGCCTGGTCCTTCTAGGTGTGGAAAAACACAGACTAGAAATTATTTTCCATTCTAACACATTACTTCAATAATCATTTCTTCAATAATCTAAAAATATTACTAGCTTCTAACATTTTACAAACTGAATATTTAACATTCATATAACAGTCAGACTCATATTTATCTATCTAACAGAGTAAAACAAAATAATGTAGAACCTGATTAGGATAGATGACAACAGCATTAGGAGGTTGTTCCTCCCTACCAAAATCCTAGAGAGCACTCAAACAACGCTTCCTGAGGAGCCCCGAGCCTATTCCTTGTCTTCTTGGCTGAGAACTGGTGGAGCATGCAAACAATAGACTAGTCCAATAACTCAGAACAACACCCTACACTCAGCAGTAAGATCTTTCAGCTTAAAAGCTTCACTAGATCACTCAGCAGTTATCCCCTCAAACTCTTTCCACAATTCCCTTCCATTGAATTTCTCTGAAGTACATTCACCTGAATGATCACTTCTCTAGAATGTGCAACCTCAGCTCTCTTCAATGGGAATTTTTATAAAGATTGACTAGGTCGTTTGGGTCAGTTTTCATTAATTGAGCCACCTGCACTAATTCCACTTTCTTGGGGAATCATGACCCCAAATGTAGGGAGGTTGCCAACTGCAACAATTGGAAGTGGTTTGAGGATGGTGCCACATGTCAATTTGCTCTCCACCTAGTCTTCTCCGCCAATTTGACCAGTAAACACTCTTTTAACAGCTCTCCTAAGCTGTTGTCTCCTCCTTTATTTATTTATAATTAAAATATTCGGAATTACATTAAATATCCTTGCTCTGTTGAGTCATCAATTACAATTTAGCATGAAATTTAACATATTGTCCTCAAATAATAACAAATAATATAAAATTGTTTTTTTTGCAAAATTGGGGCATGTGACAAAGAATGAGGGCCATTCTGATATGACTGTAGGATGTAGTCTTACATGATCAGATGTGAGCACATGGACATTCTGATGTGATTGAGGGATGTGTCCCACTTGATCAAATATAAGGGCTGATGCCATTCTCTGGGAGAATGGAGGCACCTGGTCAGTTACCAGGAATCCTCAATCTAGGACTGAGAGCCCTTTCAATGCGATGTGTTTACACATGGTCAAATGTAAGTGTAGATCCTTTCTGACAGGATGAGATTGGATATAAGTGTTGAGCCATTTTGGCGCGATGAGTTTACACATGGTCAGATGTGAGTGCTGTGCCTTTCTGACAAGATGGGGTCGTATGTAAGTGCAAAGCCTTTCCAACAAGATGAGGTTGGATGTAAGCACTGAGCCATTCTAGCGCGATGTGTTTACACATGGTCAGATGTGAGTGCTGGGCCTTTCTGACAAGATGAGGTCAAATGTGAGTGTTGGGCATGCCTTTCTGACAAGATGAGGTCAGATGTAAGATTTGGGTGGGCCTTTCTAACTTAGGGTTAGATATAAGTGCTGAAGACCTACATGAAGGGTAGGCCTACAACCAGCATGAAAAAGGGTTGGATCTGTAGAACTTCCTGTGATGAGAAGAATCGAGATAGCACCATTTTGAGATAGCATATGATGATGATCCAGATCAAGTAATGATCCAGATGTGATGATGATCTAGACTTGATGATGATCCAGATCAAGTGATGAAGAAGACTTGAAGAAGAAGACGACTTAGAAGATGACTTGAAGACGAAGAAGAATCGAAGACTCGAAGACGAAGAATACTTGAAGAGAAAGAAGACTTGAAGATGAAGATGATGAGATGATCTAGTCAATACAAAGAAGAAGACCAGTGCTGAAAATTGTGTCAAAAGAATACCTTCCTAGTTAAGAGGAAGTGTTAATGTATTTGTAACTTCAGAATGTATTCACTTATATATCTTATGTTTTGTACCCCGATGTTTTTTCTAGGATGTGTCTGTAATGTAATTAAGTCATGTCATGCCCTAATGTTCCGATCGAGAGGATCTGTAATGTAAACAAGTCATGTCAAGTCATTGTGGGTAACCCTCCTATTGATCAAGGGTTAAAGTCCCCGCAATTCTGGGGCACTAGGGTTATTAGACTCACCTAGTGAAGTTAGCCCTATTTGGGTTTAGTCAAGTTAGGAATTAGTATAAGTAGAGATCTAGCCTCTCTATTTAACAAACACTCACTCACACTCAGTTGTAGTGCATAGTTGAGGAAGAAGAAGACACTAGGGCTAGGAAGAAAGAGGTTACTGTTGTTGGGAGATCATCTTACTGTTTTGGGCTTTTCCATTTGGTGCTGATTCTATCTCTAAGGAAGTTGTGGGGTTTTCTCCATTTATGGTTTCCCCGAGGAAAAACACTATGTTCATTGTCTCTTGTGTTTGATTGTTGTGCTTGTTATTCTCTCAGTTAAAGATCCTAATATAATGCTAGCTTAATGTTAAAAATATAACAAAACAATTATTATATAATTGGAAACTAGATTCAGAGATGAATCCATTGAAACCAAGTATGACAAATAATGTTTAAAATTTGCAGGGGTTTGGGCTTGCTGAAGTTGCAGGTTCTAGAAAGATAACATATATTTTCATAGGTTTTGTTGACCATGAAATCTCGATCAAAAAATATCTTCCAAACTCTAGGCCGAGAGTTTAGTTCAAACTCTCATCCGAGAGTTTTGGTAGAAAATACAGTGTGGTGATTGGTTCAAAGTATCGACCTAGAGTTTTATTAAACTCTCATCTAAGAGTTTGAAGTTTCACAAACACTCGGCCTAGAGTTTTTTGAACTCTCGGCCTAGAGTTTTATTAAACTCTCATCTGAGAGTTTGAAGTTTCACAAACACTCGGCCTAGAGTTTTTTGAACTCTCAGCCTAGAGTTTGAGGTTGATTTTTTTTTGCGTGTTCATCCATGTGCCCTCTTTTTTTTTCACTCCATTGTCATAAAATTGTTTCCCAGGTTTGCGTTTTCACCCCTTCTTTTGATGAGGAGGATACATCCTACAGTTTCCTCTTGGTCATTTCTGCATAAGAGGGAGAAGGAGAAAAACCTTTGGAAGGAGAGCTAGGAATTGGAGAAATCAAGGTAGGATCTTGTATTTCTTTTAAGGTCTTTGACTCATTTTCTGATTGCTTCTAGGGAATTTCTCCATCTTCCTGTTATTTTAGAGTCTCTGAATCTTCCTGAGAGTCTAAGGTTGAAAATTTGTTATTAGTGGTGGCTGATTTATCTTGAGGTTCTTTCCAGGGACTCTGTGGTATATGAAGGTTTGTTACAAGCGGAGGGTTTAGGGGACCCACTACTCTTGACTAACCCCTTTGCTCTTGATTTATTTGTGGATTTTTTACCATAATTTTTTTGAATCATCTACCATTAATTTCCCTTGTTTCCTTTTGTTATTTCCTCTTTATTTTTGTTGCAATGCCTGACAAAATAACCATATGCATGGCAATGGAGGCATTTGAAAGGGAGTTGTTCATAGTCTAGCTCTTGAATATGGGCCCAATATTCCATAGTGAGTTTGATGGCCTCCAGGAGCCCGACTTCCAGATTTATATTGACACATATCTGAGCACATAAATACGGATATTTCCTATCTTCCATATCTATAAATTTCCCAATGACATTTGTGTTAATGTAATTGTAACTTCGGAATGTATTCACTTGTATTTCTTATCTATTGTAACCCAATGTTTATTCCGGGATGTTATCATGCCATGTCATGCCCCGATGTTCCGATCGAGAAGATCTATAATGTAAACAAGTCATGTCAAGTCATTGTGGGTAACCCTCCTATTGTCTAAGGGTTAAAGTCCTCGCAGTTCCGAGGCACTAGGGTTATTAGACTCTCCTAGAGAGGTCGGCCCTAGTATGGTTTTAGTCATGCCAGGATTAGTATAAATAGAGATCTAGACTCTCTATTTAGCACAAATCACAAACACACTCAATTGTAGCGCATAGTTGAGGAAGGAGAAGACACTAGGGCTAGACAAGAAGAAGGTTACTACTATCAAGAGATCATCTTACTGTTTTGGGGTTTTACCTTTTGTGTTGATTCTATCTCTGAGGAAGTTGCGGGGTTTTATCCATTTATGGTTTCCCTGAGGAAAAACACTGTGTTCATTGTCTCTTGTGTTTGATTGTTGTACTTGTTGTTCTCTCAGTTAAAGATCCTAACATAATGCTAGCTTGAATGTTGAAAAACTAACATGGTATCAGAGCTAACCTAAGAAGAAGACACTATGCACCTGCGGGAACTAGGGCTTCCTACTTTGCTGATCTCTCTCCACATATTTTCAGCAAAATTAAGGTGGAATAAATCTCCTCCTTAGGGCGCATCTTTCTGTCGAAGCAAAATCTGATTCTGAGGTTTTTTCAGTTTTGGACTCGACACTGCTATCGAAAATTAGGGATTTTCATAGAAGAGGAATTTTTCAGTGAGCCCAATATTGGATTGATCTCCTCCCCAAAATCAAAGCTAGGGATCAATTTCAAAGCATTTGGTTGGACAGAACTCCGAAAAAGCGAAACCCTAATTTGCTCCTGAACCAGCTCTGCAGGATTTTAGCTCAAAATTCAGATCCGGCATCTTGACTTGGTAAGATCTTAAATATTTTGTATTTCAATTTGAGGTTCTCAGTTAAGATGTCTCATCATACCAAGCTTGATGAAAAGCTTGAGGGAGATGATAACTTCCGAGCCTGGAAGTATAGGATCTCCCTAATCTTGGAAGAGAATGAGTTAGACTCCTACATCCATGAGGAGGTTCTAGTTCCAGAGGGAGATGAGGTTAAGGCCTTGCATAAGAAGAAGTTGGTTATGGCAAAGAGAATCATTGCTGATTCTATCAAGGATCATCTCATACCACAGGTGTCCTCCCTAAAGACACCTAAAGCTATGTTTGATGCCCTAACCAAATTGTTTGAAGGCAAGAACATAAACCAAAAGATGACTCTAAGAAACAAACTAACGAATGTGAAGATTCAGAATGCAGAAAAAATCCAGTCTTACTTCACAAGAGTTTCTTAAATCAAGGAACAACTAGAAGCAGTAGATGAAGAAGTGGAAAATGTAGAGATTGTGATGACTACCTTGAATGGCCTTCCTAGGTCACGGGATTCTTTCATCCAAGGGATTTGTGCTAGAAAGAAGTTATTCAAGTTCAGTAGACTATGGGAAGAGTGCTCTCAAGAAGAAGCTCGGATAGCAACTCCAGAAGAAAAGATGGGAAGTGAAGATCAAGCTCTCACAGTACACTCCAAGTCAACCAAAAGAAGATCTCATCACTCCATAGGTAAGCACTCTGACAAAGATAACACTAGAAATTTTTTGTCTAGGATCATATGTTATACATGTGATGAAGCAAGACATTATGCAAGAAATTGTCCTAAGAAACAAAAACTAACAAAAAGGAGCAACAAAAGAAGACATCATGCTCATGTTGTAGAGGATGATGAACCATCCAAGAAAAGAACCAGATACGAAAGTGAAGATTCTTCAAGCGAGGATGAATATGTTTTGATTTTCGCTCTCACAGTACTCATGGAAGCAATGATTGGCTCATAGATAGCGGGGCTTCCAAACATATGACAGGATTCAAGGAATCCTTTGTGATACTATCAGAACATGAATCACCTCACAAGGTGAAGCTAGGAGATGACTACCAATATCCAATAAAACGTAGTGGGGAATCTTCCTATAAGCTAGACTCTGGAAAGTCTCTGACAATGAAGGAAGTAATGTTTGTGCCAGGACTCAATAAGAAACTCCTCTCCATATTGGCATTAGATGCAAAAGGAATGTGGGTTGCATTCATAGATGGTCAAGTCATCATGTGGCCAAAAGGAAAGATTATCGATGATGCGGGGGTGATTGGAGAACAAGAAGAAGGATTGTACAAATTAAAGGGCCATCCAGAACAAGCCTTGGTCCATGACATAGTAGAGCCAAGTGAACTTTGTCATAGAAGGCTTGCACATGTGCATTACAGAGCACTACCACTTGCAAGAAAAGTTGTTGAAGGTCTTCCAGAATTCCAAGAAAAACATGATGGGGTCTACAAAGGATGTGCGAAAGGAAAGAATACAAAGAAGACATTTCCAAGCAGTGAAAGCAAAGCAAAAAGAATCTTGGAAATCATCCACTCCGATGTATGCGGTCCTATGTCATCAAACTCACTAAGCAGGTATGCATATTATGTTTCTTTTATTGATGATTTTTCTAGGAAGACATGGGTTTACTTCATGAAGAACAAAGACGAAGTATTCAGCAAGTTCAAGGAATTCAAAGCCTTGATCGAGAATCACACTGAAAATAAGATCAAGACCCTTCGATCAGATAATGGTGGAGAATTCACTTCAAATGAATTCAAAGAGCTATGCAAAGAATCAAGGATTAAGAGGGAGTTTTCCACTCCTTATAATCCACAACAAAATGGGATTGCAAAGAGGAAGAATAGAACTATCATGGACGCTGCAAGAGAAATGCTTCATGATCAAGACCTTCCTATGCATATTTGGGTGGAAGCTACCAGAACAACGGTGTATGTACAGAACCGTACTCCACATAGAGTACTTGAGAATGAGACTCTTGAAGAAGTCTTCTCCGGCAAGAAACCAAAAGTCATCCATCTCAGAATATTCGGCTGTCCTGTGTACATACACAATCTAAAAGAAAAGAGAACAAAATTAGATCCTTCAGGAAAGAAGGGTATATTTGTGGGATACTCTGAAAGCTCGAAACCTTACAGAATATATTTTCCAAGATACAAGAAGATTGACATCAACAGGGATGTGACATTTGATGAAGACACAGCTTACAACAAATCTAGAAAGAGACCTGCTGAAGAACCTAAAGAAGCAAAAGCACCCAGAATTCATGATACAACCATGAACGAAGAAACTCAAGAAGAAGGTCGAGGATTTGAAGAACCACAAAGACTTGTAGATCCACCTCTGGAGAAGAATCCTCATAAGAGGAAACCTGCTTGGGTATGAGAACTTATCCAAGGTGCGGAAAGATATGGGGCTCGAGAAGAAAATCACAGAGAAAGAAAGAGGACCAGATCCTACTCCGGGTATGTAGCATTACTATGTGATTTTATTAATAAAGAACCTTCCAGTTATGAAGAAGCGGCAGAATGGAAATAATGGAAGAATGCTATGATCGAAGAATATGAATCGATCATGAAGAATGATGTTTGGGATGTTGTCCTAAGACCAGACAGGAAGTCAATTGTAACTTCCAAATGGATCTGCAAGATCAAACATGCTGCAGACAGTAGCATTGAAAAATATAAGTCAAGATTTGTGGCTCGGGGGTTCTCTCAGAAAGAAGGAATAGATTATGAAGAAACCTTTGCACCTGTAGCTAGATACACTTCCATCAGATTAGTACTTGCTCTGGCTGTAGTGATGAAATGGAAGATACACTAGATGGATGTCAAGACTACTTTCTTGAATGGTGTAGTGTAAGAGGAAGTATATGTAGAACAACCACTCGGTTTTGAGACACATGACAGGGAGTCTCATGTGTGCATATTGAAGAAATCTCTGTACAGTTTGAAACAGGCACCTAGGACATGGTACGATAGAATTGACAGTTTTCTATCCAGTTTGGGCTTTACCAAGAGTAAAGCAGATTCCAACCTTTACTACAAGGTTGAAGATGGAAACCTAGTGATGCTTCTACTGTATGTAGATGATCTATTTGTGATAGGTATGGATGGGTTGATTACTGATACGAAGAGGAAACTTGCTACTGAGTTCAAAATGAAGGACTTGGGTATGATGCATTATTTTCTAGGCATGGAGGTGTGGCAGAGGGCAGATGGAATATTCCTTGGACAAGGGAAGTATGCTATAGATATCCTAAAGAGGTTTGGGATGATGGACTGCAAAGCCATGGCCACACCTATGGCATTGAACCTGAAGCTATTGAGCGATGCTTCATCAAAGGCGGTTGATGCTATGATGTATCGTTAGATGATTGGGTCCTTGATGTACCTGACAAACATGAGACCAGACATTTGCTTTGTTGTGAACACCTTGATCCAGTTCTTGACAGATCTGAGAAATGTTCACTTGATTGCTACAAAGCATATTCTGAGGTACCTGAGGGGTACAGTTGATTATGGGCTCAAGTAGGATGCGAATCAAAATATTAAACCGGAGGGTTATGTTGATTCAGCTTGGGCAGGCAGTGCCATCGATAGGAAGAGCACTTCAGGGTGTTCCTTCAGTATGGGATTAGGTGTGATCTCCTGGTTTAGCAGGAATAAATCCTGTGTGGCACTGAGTATAGCTGAAGCAGAGTATGTCACAGTTTGTTCAGCTAGTTGTGAGGCAGTATGGCTGAGGAAGCTACTGTCTGATTTATTTGATCTCTAGTTGGATGCTACTTGTATACATTGTGACAACCAGAGTTGTGTGAAGTTGTCAGAGAATCCAGTGTTCCATGACAAGTCAAAGCATATCGAGATCAAGTATCACTATCTCATGGATATGGTGCAGAGGGGAGAAGTAAAGCTCTAGTATGTTGCTATAGATGATCAGATAGCTGATGTGTTGATGAAGCCATTGGCCAAAGTGAAGTTTGAGTACTTCAGGGAGAAGCTTGGTGTTCTCCAGATTGAGGTCCCTTTCAAGGGAAAGTGATGAGTCTGGAAGCCATTCTGACTAGCAGTTCAGATGTAAGGGCTGAGCCATTCTATCATGGTGAGAGGATTTGGTTCCTTCCATGTCAGATATGAGTGCTAAATGCCATTCTGGGAATGGAGGTACTTGGTCAGTTACCAGGAACACTCAGTCTGGGACTAAGAGAGCCATTTTGATGAGCAGGTCAGATGTAAGGGCTGATCCATTCTGTCATGGCTAAAGGATTATTTTCCTCCCATGTCAGATATGAGTGCTACCCTTTCTGACGAGTAGGTCAGATGTAAGGGAAACTTCCACTCTCCGGGAGAGTGGAGGCACCTGGTTTGTTACCAGGAAGCTCAGTCTGGGACTAGGGGCCATTTTGGTGAGGGTGTAGGATTTTGTTCCTACCAGGTCAGATATGAGTGCAAGCCATTCTGGCGAGGGTGTAGGATTTGGTTCCTACCAGGTTAGATATAAGGGAAAATGCCATTCTCCGGGAGAATGGAGGCACCTGGTTCGTTACCAGGTAGCTCAATCTAGGACTGGGGGCCATTCTGGTGAGGGTGTAGGATTTCGTTCCTACCAGGATAGATGTGAGTGCATGAATTTCTGATGAGGGTATAGGATTTGGTTCCTACCAGGTCAAATGTAAGTGCTGAAGCCTTTTCACAGATGATAGTGATGTCCTATCAAGCTGGTGAATGTGAGTGCTGGGCCTTTCTGATGTGATTGTAGGCTCTTACATGATTAGATGTGAGTGTTGGGCATGCCTTTCTAAGAAGTAGGTCAGATGTAAGTGCTGGGTGGGCCATTTTGACGAGTAGGTTCGATATAAGCACTGAATAAGACCTACATGATGGCTAGGCCTACAACCAACATGAAAGAAGGCTGGCTCTGTAGAACTTCCTGTGATGAGAATAATCATGAGATAACACATATGATGATGACCAAAGGAGATCCAGATCGAGCCATGATCCAGATCCAGTTATGATGACTCTAGGAGATCCAGATCGAGTGATGATCCAGATATAGTAGTAATGATCTAGATCGAGTGATGATCCAAATCTAGCAGTAATGATCCAGATCAAGTGATGATCCAGATCCAGTAGTAATGATCCAGATTGAGCAGTAATGATCTAGATCAAGTGATGATCTAGATCCAGTAGTGATGATTTAGATCCAGTGATGATCCAGATCCAGTGATGATGTCCAGTGATGATGATCTAGATCCAGAAATGAAGATGGCATGAAGATAAAGATGACTTGAAGACGAATATGACTTGGAGATGCAGATGATGAGAAGATCCAGAGAAGAAGACTAGTGATGAAAATTGTGTCGAGAGAATACCTTCCTAGTTAAGAGGGAGTGTTAATGCAATTGTAACTTTGGAATGTATTCACTTGTATTTCTTATTTATTGTAACCTGATGTTTATTCCAGGATGTTATCATGTCATGTCATGCCCCGATTTTTCGATGGGGAAGATCTATAATGTAAACAAGTCATGTCAATTCATTGTGGGTAACCCTCCTATTGTCTAAGGGTTAAAGTCCCCACAGTTCCGGGGCACTAGGGTTATTAGATTCTCCTAGAGAGGTCGGCCCTAGTAGGGTTTTAGTCATGATGGGATTAATATAAATAGAGAGCTAGACTCTCTATTTAGCACACATCACAAACACACTCAAGTGTAGTGCATAGTTGAGGAGGGAGAAGACATTGGGGCTAGACAAGAAGAAGGTTATCGCTGTTGGGAGATCATCTTACTGTTTTGGGGTTTTACCTGTTGTGTTGATTCTATATCTGAGGAAGTTGGGGGGTTTTCTCCATTTATGGTTTCCTCGAGGAAAAAAACTATGTTCATTGTCTTTTGTGTTTGATTGTTGTACTTGTTGTTCTCTCAGTTAAAGATCCTAACATAATGTTAGCTTGAATGTTGAAAAACTACATTAGAGGAAATTTGGGGTCTAAAATGGGCCTTATAAGAAAACGTGCCAAAATAAGTTTTTGTGAGTTGGAATTCAAGAACCAATAGAATTTCAATAAAATAAGTCAACCATAATGGTTGAATTGACATAATTGTCATTAAAAAAAACTACTTTTTTTGTTCGTATTTTCGACATATCTCATTGTGTTTTTACTCAAATTTCGATCGAGAGAGCTCGTTGGATGCGGAATTTGATTCTGCATCCAATTAGTACCCACACTGCATACTTTTGACGGACCCCGCTACCCAAAAAACAAGAAATACCTGAAAAACCGTGATGATGATGTCATCATCACGTTTTTTCAGGTATTTCTTGTTTTTTGGGTAGCGGGGTCCATCAAAAGTATGTAGTGTGGGTACTTTTTGGATGCGGAATCAAATTCCGCATCCAACGAGCTCTCCTGATCAAAATTTGAGTAAAAACACAGGGAGATATGTCGAAAATACAAACACAAAAAGTAGTTTTTTTCTTTCTTCCTCCAAAATTAATCAATATTATTTTATTATTTTAACTATTATTTTATTATTTTAACTATTATTTTATTATTTTGCTTAGGAGGCCCATTTTAGACCCCAAAATTCCTCTAATGACAATTTCCAATCATTTTCAAAGACTCTGGTTTCCAATAGTGCAGAGGAAGGTGTGGCATTCTAACCCAGACCGGGATTGTCGTGGGAACATCTTTGGTAGGGTCAAAATACAAAGACCATTTATTTAAGTATAGCCCTCGTGGCCCCATAAAATATGATCCATTTCTGAAAATAATCTTTTTGTCTAATTTGTTGTAAAAAAATGAATACAAAGTATCCTCTCCCAACAAAGAAGCACTTCTGATATTAGTGGGATCCATTTTTTCTTCACCTAGGCATCGTTTTCTTTTGGAGAGGGCCGCAGGGCTGTGAACTACCCGATCAAACCCTTTTTTGAGAGGCTTAGGGACATTTTGCAGGGCCTTGATGCTGGGAGAGCCACCGAGGGGATTTCTGCGAGCTTCTTGATGAATTTTTGTTTCCTAGAGCATGCATGGTATTTTCCTTATGCTGCTACAAGTTTCCTAAATTCTGCAACTTCCGGAGGAACAAAAAGTGGAGGAGGGGCGGGAGGAGGATCTGATCCTCCTCCTTCAGCCATAAATGAGCCCTAGCCATTGAAAACTGCAATGGAAGCTCGATCAAGAACCCTAAGCATGGTCGTATATATAAAAATATTTTTACACAATAATCACTTTTCCAAAAGCATTCCCTTCTTGAACATTTATAAATTCAAGATTAAAATAGATTTATAACAATGTCATAACAATTGAAATATTTATATTTTTCATAAAATTTGAAGTATTATTTTTTTTTTATGAATGATCTTTTATTTTTTTTTTATTATTATTTATAAATACTATATTCTTATCCCAACTTAAAGTGAAAAATTATGAAAATTTTTAACTTAATTTGAATAAAAAATCATATTCTTCCCTCAAAAATGTTTTATGCATTGGATATACTTTATTTAAACTAAACACAACCCTATTTTTCTCTATTATGTTCTATATTATCTCAAAAATCAATGTATTAGCTTCTCCCATCTTATATTTATGTACTATTTTGATCCAACAACCCTTTCATCCAGACCTAAACATTATTAAATCCCACCATAACATTATTTTAAGAATTAATATAATTTAAATATATTTAATCAATTAAATATGATAATTAACCATCATGTTAAATACATGATTTAATCTTTTTTTAGCATTAAAATATGACAAGCTTATACGATAATTGAGAAATAATATTACAATTTATAATCCTTTTATATATATAAGATGAATGAGTTAAAAAATATTAATTTCTAAATATCACAATATAATTATTAAATTTCATTACATATCTTAGTACAATCATCAAAACAAAAAGTAAAAGGGACACTTCTACTCATTTTCTTCTTCCATTCATAATTATCATCCTTCATTGCCATGATTTACATTATTCCTAAGAAGAGAGGTAAACTGAAGTAAACATCATATTTTATGATTCAATGTAACTTTTATTTATTTAATTAAAAACTAATATTTACATATACTTACAGAGTAATAATGCATTGAATTTAATTTTTATTCTTTTGTGTTTTTTAATTTCAATTACAGTTATGTTTTTCTTCTATTATTTATTTCATCTAAAGTACAAAAAAATTGAGTTATAAAAATGAAATTTAAAAATGAAAAAGAAATATGTAATATAGAGGATTCAAATCCAATATGAACTTAAAATCTTTTTTATTAACAATTATACATAAAAATGCATAACAAGTTAAGAAACTTGATTAAACAAGCTAAACTTCAGAAAGTATTATGAGCATGCTTGTAATCATATGAGAATGGAGGACCTTTCAAGATTCAAGTTAAGATGGGGTCATCAAAATTTAAACAGATTTGAACAAATTAAAAATGGTAATTTTACAAAACAAACACGGCAACTGCCACAGCTCTTGCATGTCACAATAGGATATTCAACAAACCCCATAAGTTGTGCCAACTCCCCTCTTTATTGCAGAGCAGAGTTTCTCATCCAAGAGTTAGTGCCAAGTATCCTATTTATAACGGAGTAGATCTCCTGATCCAAGAACAGTTGTCAACTCCTCCTTTTTCGAAAATATTGACACGCACCTTGTTGATAGGGCTTTAGTCCGCATATCTGTTGAAATTCATTGCCACAAGATCCCTCAACATCGTCCCGAACATGTTTTACTCTATCTAGAAACACCCGTAAAGCAGATGTAGTCTCACTTGAAATTTCTGAGGGATGGTTGGAGGAACCACGTTATGCATATGGAAGAGGACTTTTGGACTATCTCTTAATCTATCACAACGTCATCTAGAGATCCATGGTTTAAGCATATTGTTCATCAGATCTACATAACAGTAATCAAATCTACCTATCATCAGCATTCACAATCATTCTTATTCATATTTTAGATCAACATGGACATTGCGACAGCATATTTCAGATCAAAACAAAGTTATATGAACAAAGACATCAACATGTATTAACCCGATGAACCCTGCAAGGCTTTTCATCATTCACAATTAAGCATACAAATTCATAGATTGCATTTGCATATAGATCACAAGATTCACAGAAACATAGGAATAAAACAGAATTGCATCATCAACATCATCTTCATATTATTCCCAAAACACATTGCAAAAGAAAAGCATTCCTTAGTCGATTAGCCTCATACCAGAAACACATTCATTGACAAGTCAATACAACAGAATTGATCAAATGATATACCAAGCATATCCTTGTTAGTCAATGATTCCTTGATTTATTTTACAACTCTAATTCTATTTATAGGCTTTCTAAGATGTTACAAAATTGGTCCACATAACCAACTTCCTAACTAACTTGACCAAAATGACCAACTTGTCGATATCCTCTTTTGATGCATTGGACTTTTCCTTCACTTGTTGGTACCTCGATTTCCTTTTCCTTTGGAAATTCCCACTTCATGAATTCGAACCCCTTTCCAATAGGCCCCCCAACACAAACTTGTGGCTCTCCCTCGAGCCACCTCAACATGACCCAAATGGTGCGTTCAACTTGGCATTGAAATTATCATGCTCCGTATGGACTTACTCAACATCTTCCTTGATATTTGTGCTAAGTGTTGCACACTACTCCACCTCTTGTTCTGTCGGGTTCTCATCAGATACCTATTCCACTTTAGGCCACGCTTCCTTGGTGTTTGCAAGTCCTTCCATAACTTTGATCGCTAGGTGCTCTGCAGTAACTTGGAATTCATCCAACTAGGAAGTCCTTTTTTGGTATGGTTCCCGTGCCTTTTTGATGTGTTGCTGCAAGGATTTCAGCTCAACTACTTTGTTCACCTGCAAAATCGGGAGAATCATCTTGAGTGATCCCCTCAGCACTGTTAGTTGTGCTTACACCTCACTAAGCTATGCACCCAATTGTTGCACTTGTTTTTCCTGGACCACACTCATCCAATATTGTGTCATTTCCTCTGTAATTGATTAGGAAGATTTGTCCAGCTCTTCTATGTCTGTTGTTGCATCTTATATTGTATTTTTTTAGTCTACTAGTTTCTCTAGTGGTGCACTTTAAATCACTTCAACCTGCAACTCCTCATTCTCCTTTGTTAGCTCCGCTGCGATGTTCCCCAGTCGCAACACTTTTTCCTCAGCAAACATGTCCAGAGTGATCTCCATTATTTCTTCGCATGCTCGCATGACTGCTTTCTCTAGTCATTATTTGTCATCGAATTCCTTCATCCTTTCTTATATCATGACCTCTTTTTCTGCCTTTATTCACTGCAGTTCTACTTTCATGCTCTCTGCCTCCTACCTTAACTAGACTAGCTGATCATGCACTGTTGCCTCCAAGTCGCCAATCTCCTGACTAAATTCATGCTGGATCCATTGCAACATATGCATCAAAATTTCATTGAGTTCAACACCAAACAAGTCGTATATTCTCAGTGTCACATTGACGTCCTCATTCCTAGTTATAATTTCCCATGGAAGTTTCTGTACTAGCCATACTTTCTTTCAAATTTCCACCTCGGATGCCCTTTGCATCACGCCATCATGTACCTTCACGCCCAATACTTTGTTGGTCAATGCTCACAACAAGTTGGTAACTTGATCAAAGTACCCCGTAGCATGTTGTGTTACATTTTCTTGACTTTCTCTCATCACCGTAATGATGGAAGTTAGTAGCTTCTACATATGTTTCTTAGATATCCCTACGGTACTGCTTGATTCCCCTTGCTCTAAGCAATTCTTCATTCTTGCTTCTCCCCCCTGCTTCTCCAACTTCGAGTCTGTAGGATTTGTGGACAAAGATTCATCTTCTGAATGTTCTTCTTCTTCAAAATTATTTGACACTTCTGGTTCTTTCGGGGCATCTGTCAGTGGCCCATCTCCTAGATCCGACATTTCCTCATCATTCATTGCAACTTTCCACTCCGATGGCCAATCTTCTATCATAGCAACCAATTCTTCATAAGTGAGCTTATACTGGGACGTAAGCCATTGCTTTTATGGGTCTTACCATGCCTAGATGTGTATCACATGCAATCCCATCACCAGTCTTGATATCTTTTGGTATTTCTTTGCTATTGCATTTGTGAGTCACGGTGCCTTTACTGCTTCATCCCTTAACCCATCCAAGTATAGGTAGAACTACACATTATTGGTGATCTACCACTTTTTATCTTCAAGCACCCATAATTTCTTATATCTTGTGCCTCAACATACGTTGACCGCATCAACTTCCATCCCTTAGTAATGAGTTGGATCCATCTAGCCAACTAATGTGATTAGTATGAGCAGCAAATAGTAGGTGAATGGATTCCTTACCTCTTGCACCAATATGACAAATTCCATCAACTCATTTAATAAAAAAACAACCAGTTCATTTGTACGCCTGCTGCGCATTGCTCCTCTAATGTAATCACCCCCTATGTACACTAATTTCGGCGATTCTTCTGTAATATCTTCAACGCCAACAATTTTTCTCCAACACCAACAACCTTGTCATTAATAGTGTCCATCATGTATGCTCGTTTGTCTCTCACCACATCATATTTCTTTCGCAGTCTCGCTATCAATTTCTTATCATTTTCCTTCCCTCAGAAATATTGGGATGGATCAACCCTTTCCTTGGGGAGGTCGGTGATGCAAGAAAACTAAATCAACAGTGACAAGGACATTTGTCCCAAACCATAGATATCGGCCATGAAAACACACCAACAACTACTTCACACATGCGTTGACTTCTGCTGACCTTCCAAAGTGTAGCATATGGATGATGGATAGTAGCCCACGCCGTTGCAGTCCCAATGCCAATTGCATTAGTTCTCTTGTGATTGGGCCCATGTTTTCATGGGCCCTCAGCTCGTATGTATCCTTTGTGCATTCATCATACGCCAGAATACCGTGGTCATTATACTAAATCTTGTATAGCTTCAAAACGATGTCCATCGTCACATGGACTCCTGGGTGTTTCACTGACATCTTAATAGTGTACTTCTGGTTGTTATTTATTCATACCATCAATCCCCTTTCTTTCTTGGTGGTATGTACCCTGGGATGTCATCTATTGACTCTCCTTGAGGCTTACCCCTCATTATCATCTCTTTTGTCATTGATGGGCCATATTTTGTCGTTGCTTCTCTCTTCATTGTCGTACTACGAGTGATTTTCTTCCTACGTTCTGGAGCAATCAGTCGAGTCAAAATCCTTTTCTTCCTAAATGATCACTCTACTTCAGTCACCATCTCCGACTGCTCTTCTACAATTGGTGCATTTTCTCTTGGTTATTCTTACATGATGGTGCTCAAAATCATCTGTGCCATGACTACTGCTTTATTTCTCTTCTCCCTTACTCTTTGCTCTGTTCTTCTACTTCTCTTCACTCAGCTCAATCTACACAATGGGTTGACCCATGCCACTTGGCCCATTTTTATATATTATGATCCCTCTGTGTGAAATATTTGTACCGTCATTTCCAAATCCCTTATAAATTGACCAAATCCTGTTTCGATTCTGCAAATATGACGACCACTTTTGTCATTAATTGTGCATCTTATCCACTTACATCATCTCCCACCTGGTTTAATTGCTTCATTTATTGCCTGATTCGATCCTCTCATTCCTTTCTAGATATCATTGAGCTTCAAACCTTGTCGTGGCTATCAGCATTGGTGTCGCACCTACCTATCCCGATAGGTCTTTAGTTAACTTCCATTCACTAAATTCGGTAACAATACTATGTCTAATTGTTTCAATTGTAACACACCACAGTCGTCAATGAATTGTATGATGTAGGGACCTAACCAATGCATCTACAACTTACCTCGATGCTTCATGAACTTGTTGTCATAAAGGAGAGTGTTGCTAGGAAAAATGCACCTCTTCTGGACAAGAGTTGTTCCTCTATTTTAAATGGTTCAAATCTAGAACAAATGAGTTACAACAAAGATGGAAGACTTCCCCTAGAAGTTGTGGATATCTAGAATGAGTCCATTTGATAGAGTGGTATAGTTGTTTCCTATGGTGATGGATCCTTACAGATGTACCTGCACAAGCACATGAAACAAGCAAACAATATAAAAAAGCACCAAAATATAATCCACAATTCTATGTCAGTGACTAAGGAATCCAAAGGTAAAATACATGATTACAACACAACATACTTTACAGGAAAGGAACCAACTTTGCATTAAATATTAAGAAGAAATCTTACAACCTTCACCTTAGTGTTGTGATGATCCTTCGCATTCCAATGCCTTGTCCCCAAAAGCTCCAACTTGCTCCTTATATGCTCACCCTACTGATTTGGCCAAAATGTAAATGCAACAACATAACTTTGCTCTCCCTCAACCATGGGGTATGAGCCTACTTTTATAGGCCTTGAGAGGATAAGAATGGTTGAGTAAATGGTGGGTGAGGTGGATAGGAGATCCTAAAAGGATGGATATCGAGTCCAAGTGGTCCTCAGGAGTAGGGATAAGGGTGCTACAAAGTCTTCCTTTGAGAAGCTTCATGGAATCCTCTATTTTTTCAATTTTTACCAAGGGAGCTACTTCTCCTCCACTATGACAGAGCGGTGACATGGAATAACAAGGCCTTGAAAAGGGGGAAAATGCGGTGGTACCACCTACTTTCAAGAGATGGTAGATGTTACTGAAGAAGGTAACGCCCCTTGACTTAAGGGAAAAAGTGGTGTTGGATTTTCATATGCAAGATTGAAGCCTGGGCTAGTATTTTCACTTCACAACTTGGGATTCAAGGAAATAAATGATGTTTGGGACCTCATCACATGATGATGATGATATTTATGTGTAACATAATTTCTCCCAAAGCATGAGGCTAGAGGAATACGATAGGTGAGAGCTTTAAAAGAGAAAGTTATCACTTCGAGGCAAGAATTCGCTTGATCAGAGACCATCATCAACCAGGATTCTTCAATACAACAATCATTAGAGGAAACTTGAGGTCTAAAATGGGCCTCCTAAGGAAAATAATAAAATAATAGTTATTAATTTTGGAGGAAGAATGAAAAAACTATTTTTTTTGTTCGTATTTTTGACATATCTCCCTATGTTTTTACTCAAATTTCAAGCAGAAGAGCTCGTTTGATGTGGAATTTAATTATGCATCCAACGAGTACCCACATTGCATACTTTTGACAGACTCCGCTACCCCAAAAACAAGAAATACCTGAAAAATGTGATGATGACATCATCATCACGTTTTTAAGGTATTTCTTATTTTTGGGGTAGAGGGGTTTGTCAAAAGTATGTAGTGTGGTAACTCGTTGGATGCAGAATTAAATTCCACATCAAATGAGCTCTCCCGCTCGAAATTTGAGTAAAAATACCAGGAGATATGTCGAAAATACAAAGAAAAAAAGTAGTTTTCTTTTATGACAAATATGTCAATTCAACCATTATGGTTGACTCATTTTATTGAAATTCTATTGGTTCTTGAATTACAAATCACAAAAATTATTGTTGGTGCATTTTCTTATAAGGCCCATTTTAGACCCCAAATTTCCTCTAATGACTTTTGACTCATGACCAAAAGTGTCCTCATCATGGCTACAGACCAATACAAGGCATATCCATGAGAGAGATTAACAAACATGGATACTAAAATACAAGGTAGATCCATGTGATAGAGGATTCAAACTTGAGACATAGCTACTAGACATACACTATATGTCTATGTCAAATGAACACACATTCGAGCGTAGCCACGTCCATACAAATGTGGATCCATGCTGGGACTCATACAATACACTCCATCGTAACTTGCAGAAAGCAATGAGTGCTTTTAGCAGAGACCTAGGGTCTTCATCTCGTCTTCCACAAAGTACGATTCTATCCATGTGATTAAAATGATTTGATGTCGAACATGGTAGAAACCACTTGATTAACGGTCAATGATGTGAACTGTTAACAAGTGCGAGGAAAATCACCATTGATGTCAATGAATCCCAAGGTACCATAGTATAATCTCCTGGGTGTTAATGTATGATTTGATGTCGAACACTTAGTAGAGTCTATCGATCAAAGGTCAATGATGTGAACCTATGTCGAGAGCGAGAGAATCTGTTATTAAGGGATACATACCTCAAGGTACTAAACTTTTTTCTAAGACTAATTCTTGGATGATGATTTGATGTCGACAAGAATAGTCTCGTCGAAGGAGGGCCATGATGAATCCAACATCGATGACACGAAACTCGAAACAAAGTTCTTGAATGTTGTAGATGATGTAACCATAGGACTGACTCAAAAAGTACTGACACAAATGATGTTTTGACTGTAGAGGTGAACTTTCAACTTCCCCTTGAACATCGGGCGGTGCTACAAAATACTTGGCAGCATTGACTAGACAAGGTAGAGCACAATGCGACAATGGGCAATGCATTCTTTGAAAGAATCAAAGGAGTGACACGACTCATGAAAGTGGATCGACTCGGAGACAAGCTGAATACCAAATTAACTGAATGAAATGTAGACAAGTGCCATGTTCAAAGGTGAATACAAACTGCCATTTTATTTGCAAAATCAATTAGTTCCCTTCCCTTAATTTCCCCATCATGATTGATGAGTGCCTCTTTTTCATTTTTACGAGTTCAAAGAGGGTAACAAACACTTGTTGTAGCTCATCCGAAGACAAGTCCGTCTCATATATTTCATGAAACTGAGAAAGGAGGGGTCTGTTCCCAAAAGAGGGTCTCTCAGTGTTTGTTTTAACGAGTCCAATGAAAGCTAACTCGATATCGTTCATGTTTAGAGAGTTTCAATGAAGACGAAAGAAGACTCCAAAGGGTCCTTTTTTCGTAAGTAGTCGATCCGAACCAAAAGGGAGATAAAATATTGTCGAAAATAAGACTCTTCAAGTACTTTTACGAGAGTGAAGAAGACAAGTTCGCTCAAAAATATTTTCACATTTAAGGAGTCTGAAAAGAGTTTAAAGAAGATTCCATTAGGTTTCTTTTCACGATCAACGATTTTTACGAGAATGAAAATAATCGAAAAAAGACTCAGAACTTTGATACTAGGTTTAGGTGGCATGATCAAAGTGTCAAAATGAACACTCAAGGACCTTTTCCATTTTTCAGAAGTATGAAAAATTAGAAAAATGAACTTCCCCATATACAATACTGTTCATTTATATCCCTACAAAACCTTTTAAAATACCATTAGTCTCCCAAAAACATTTAAAATTGACTTTTATAAACTATATAAAGGGAATGTTTAAGGAAAATGATTTAAAAAACATTAAAATGATATAAAACCCTAAAAATACTTTATAAAAAAGAAAGTAAATAGTAAAAACCAATTCATTTACCATTTACCAAGCCTTGGAGAGCATTTTGGGAGATTTGGTGTGCAGATTTCAGTTGGAAATTGCGTAGCCATTACCTGTCCATTTTTTGAGCCGTCAGTTTCAAGTAAGAGATAGAAGCCTTCTCTTCATTTCTATTGTTTCCATTTTCCAATTTCATGTCATTTCATTGAGTTTTTGGGATTTAGGTCCAAGCCTAAAAAATCCATCTCGGGTATCGCTTCTAGCCTTCACGGGAAGAGCAGTGCCCGATAAGAATCATGCTTTTTCAAGATTTCATAGGTGGTGGCACCACTCTATCCTAAGGGGAAAAATGTGGTGCCAGCCGTGGTGCACAAAAAATGGATGCTCTAGTCAAAATAGAAGTTTTCAAGCATTTCTAAAGGTTGGATAAGTCTCTAAATGCCTCATTAATTGTTTTTGATGAGTCATTTGCTAAAAAATCATGACTTGGAAAGAGAGGCAACATGATGATGATGATGCCCATGCTGCAAGAGATGTGACTTCCATAGCTTCTCTATGAGGCTGTGGCCCCTTAAAATTCTTCCACGTTCCTAGCATGCTATCACATGTACGATTACTGGAGTACATCCTGTGGATGTGGAATCCAGAACAACATATTTTGAGGTGGGACCCTGTATTATTATTGTGGAGGTGGAGGACATTTATTCGATGACTGGTTTGTCTAGACGTGGAGCACTTATACCTTTCATTGGATCCCGAGGTGGGGACATTACCACACAGGAACTTATTGTTTGTCATTGTTACCTAGGAACCAAAATGTCGGTGAAGAAGATCCCGATAAAGGATGTGAGGGACCTACCCCTTCAGATCATTATGATTCACTATGTAGAGGGTGGATGGGAGCCAAGGGCCCCATCAAGAATCCCAGGCACATATGTTGTATGCTCTAGAGGCCATGGCACCCATAGTGTTCAACTAGGCCGAGGCATTGTTTTTTGTGTTCAAAGATCAGCTGAGGAAGTGTCGACAAGGAGAGATCAAACAATTTGGGTATGGGACCATCTTAGCATGCTTCTTCTTCGAGAGGGTACCTCTCTTGAGACCCTAGGTGGTATTTACTGAGCTTAGAGCTAGAGACCCCCACATGCTGTGGTGGGTGGAGATCATGGCCAACACTAGAGGTGGCAGGGGCAAGGTCAAATTCAAGGCTCCCTTCTTTCATTGGCTGAACGATCAGATCCTCATGATTGAGGACTGTGCCTATGCAGGGACCAACTTTTGAGGGAATCCCAATCTACCTCTACCACCTGACGCTCAGTGGAGTGACCTCGCTAAGAAACAACACTTAAGATGTTGAATATTTTTTTATATTTTTATGTTTTATAATTTTTATAGATGATATCAAGACCTAATGTTTTCATGTAGATGTTGGTGATGCATGTCCTGGGGGATCCTCCCTAATGGATAGGTGAGTAGGAGCTTGTTTTGTCCATATAGGTGACGATGAGCTCACCGAGTTGGAGGAGAATCAGGATCGATTGATTTTGGATCTCCCAGATGTTGTGATAGATGACCTCCCTAGGAGGTTTTAGAGACATAGTATGGGAGTGTCAAGCCGCTTCAGTCGCTTGCTACGTAGGGTAGCGAGGGCTATTATGTGCCACCATGAGCACCATAAGGGTGGTCTACATGATGTATCCCTGAAATCTTGCTAGCTTTATGATTTTTGTATCATTTTGTATGCATGAAAGCCAGAGTGCTTCAGATGAGGTCTCGTGACCATATTTTTGTAAAAACACTTTATATATATATATATACAGACTCAGTTCTGGTTGTTATATGTGCTTCAAATGGATAAATTATATTTACATGAGTTTTATGTGTCTTCTACAATTTATTTTATTTTACAATGGACCATGTTTTATTTTTAAAAGTTAGGAATGAGCAATACACCAGTCTAGAATGTAATTTTCTAGTGAATAAGCAATCATATTATTAGACCTAGGGATATGCTTGTAAGTGATGGAATCGAAACCCCTTTCTAACAAATGAACTCTCCCAAAGAGACGAAGAATTGTGGGGTTCCTGATAGTGTAAACGTGGTTTAGATGACAAACCAATAGCTAAGAATCCATAAATACTACCAAATCATGAATGTCCCGGGATGCATCCTCGATGAGTAAACCTATCACTGCCTGATACTCGGTGATGTTGTTGGTATCTAGACCAATACAAACTGCTACTGAACTAACTAAATCCTGAGCTAAGGAATATAACACCCAAGAAACTGAAGCAAGGTTCAAGGTATGACGACATGGACCATTAGTGAAACCATAGAAATCCATCCAATATGCATAACCAAAACATGGTATAAATAGGATGGAAATTAAACTAAAAACCATATTGAAAATGCCAAAACACACTAAAATCCAAATAGACATATATACAAGGTACCATACATAAATGTCTTAAGCATAGTACCTCTTAAGGTACAACGCATTGTGAGGTTTCCCGAAGGGTATCTCATCATAGTCTACGAGCTCATATGCCCCTTTCTCTAAGACCTTACTAATGACAAAGGGACCATACCACATGGATTCAAACTTTCCCTTCCCTAGTTTATCATGTCTCTGATCATAAGTCAGGACTAGGTCACCTTCATTGAAGACATGAGGTTGAAAAGATTTGTCATACTGTGCCTTGACGCGTTTCTTATGTGCCTCATTATCCAAGGCAACATCTCTTCTACTTTCATCAAGGTTGGTCAAGTACATAAATATCTCTTCCTTGTCGGAAGTGTTCGGGATAAGTTATACTGCAAGTTTAAGTGACGAGATTTGACACTTCTAGTTCATAGACCAACTGAAGGGTGTGAACTTTAGTTGTTGTTTTTACTGAATTCCTATAAGCCCAAAGTGTGGAAAAGAGAGTCAAGTTCTAGTTGGATTTTTTATCTCCAACCATCCTACACAGCATAGTTTTCAAAACCTTGTTAATGGCATCGACCTGACCATTAACCTGTGGGTAATACAGAGTTGAGTTTTCATGGAAAAAACCCATCTTAGCACATAGCTCAGCGATCATCTGATTCTATAAATTGGATATGTGGTTAGTGACTATAGCTTGTGGGACTCCAAACCTAGCTATCACATGGTTGAATAAAAAGAGGGCAGCAGTCTTACCATCCTATGCATATGTAGGCATTGCCTCAGCCAATTTTGTAAAGTAATCAACGACTACAATGATGTAACCATGCCCCTCGGTTGAGGTAGGATTACAATGCATAAAATCAATACCCCACTTGGAAAAAGGTCCAACTGCAATGGCGGGGTGTAAAGGAGTAGGGTGGGTGCACTTTTTTCGATAAAAGTGTTGACAGGGTAGGAATTTCTTAACCGCTTCATGACAATATTTAAATATCGAAGGCCATAAATACTGAGCGTGAAGGATTTTCTAGGATGTAGCCATCCCAAAAATATGACCTCCATATGCTCTAGAGTGGCAGTCATTCAAAACTTTTTCAACCTCTTCATGTGTAAGGCACCATCGAAGGATGGAATTAATACCACGTCGGTACAATGTATCATTCAAAAAGAGATAGTACTTTGCGTGGTGACTAGTACGACGATGATCATCACAGGATATGTCGGGCTGAGATCTCTGAGTTTGGAGATAGATAATCAAATCTCCATACCATGGATCAATTGTGCTTATCAAGAACAAAAATTCATCCAAGAATGAATCATTGGGCTCAGCTTCTGTCAAAGCACAGGGAAAGTCACACATCAACTCTGTGAAAACAAGGATTTCTTCGAAGTAGCCTTGGAAAAATCGAGATCAAATTCCTATAAGATAACAATCCAACGGGAATATTCCCCCCCTAGTACTTGACGAGTTAGAATGTAGTACATGGGGTTTTGATCTGCAAGTACAGTTGTGGTACGAAGTAGAATGTAATGATGAAATTGTTTTACAACAATGTCCGTAGCTAGAGCTAACTTCTCCACACACGAGTAACAAGTTTTAGAGTCAATGAGACTCTTACTCAAGTAATATATCACGTGTTCTTGTTTGTTGGGATTGTCCCATGCTAGAACCATTGCGATGGTGGTAGGGGAGGAAGAAACATACAACAAAAAGTATTTTGAATAATCTGGGGGGTGTATCATGGGTGAATGGGTCACATCGTGCTTCAGAGTATCAAAATCTCATTGGGCCTGGTCATCCTAGAAGAATGAAGTGTCCTTCTTCAGGAGACCCATATAACCATGCAGTTTCTCTGCAAAGTTTCAAATGAAATGACGAAGAAAGTTTGTCTTCCCTCACAAACTTTGGAGCTCGGCAATGTTTGTCAGGACAGGTAAGGCTAGGATAGCAGCAATTTCCAATGGATCAATCTAGATTCCATGTTTGGAAACCACAAAGCCAAGAAGGCATCCAGTATCAACACAAAAGACACATTTGTGCGGATTAAGCTGAATATTATAATGACGATAGCTAAGGAAAATGTCTCTAAGGTGTCATGGATGGTCCTCTTGTTGTTGTGAATGAGTAGGGAGATCGTCAAGGTATGGATCCACAATGTGCTTGATATCATGAAAGGAATAGGACATGGCTCACTGGACTATAGATTTAATATTCTTTGGTAAAAAAGGTAACTACCGATACGCAAAGGTTTGTTATCGGGAATATTGCACCTTCTGCAGACAGAAGTTGTTCCTTTGGTCTGAATGGTTCAGATCCAAAACAAATGAGTGAATGACAAAGGATGAAGACCTTCCCTGAATACTATAGACACTTGGAATACTACTTTGATTATGAACATGTGTACCTGTAAACATATCAAACATACAAGCACATAAAATCTTACATAAAATCATCTACATATCCATGCTAGTGACTAAGGAATCTAGCAACATATACATGTGAAATCAAAACAACAGAAATGTGGGATGGAAATCAGCTTTGAATTAAGAATATACGAAGAATCTTACAACCGTTTCCTTAGTGTCGACAAGCTCTTCCACGATACCAACACTTCATGCCCATAAGCTCCAACTTTGCTCTCTATGCTCTCCAATGGTTTGGACTAGGTAGTGAATTCAACAGCATAACAATACCTCTATAGTTCTCCCCCTCAACTATGGATATGAGCTTCTATTTATCAGCCTCAATGGATAGGGATAGTGTAGAGAATGGTGAGTGAGGTGGCTCCAATATCCTATCAAGGGTGATCTCGAGCTCAAACTAACCCATAATGATAGGAATAAAGGAGGACACAAGACTCAAGTTCTAGAAGCCTCGAGAAACTTCTGTTTTTCCCATTTTACCTAGGGTACCAATTTTGTTCCCTTATGACAGAGCGGTTTAGATGAGAACCACTTTAAGAAAAAGGACTATTCGTGGTGGCACCGCTTCTCTATAATGGGATACATGCGGTGCTGAGCAAGGTACCACTCATCAGCCATAGGGTAAGTGCGGTGCTAGGTTTTTTCAAGTAGAATTGACAAAGAGAGCAAGTTTCAACTCCAAGTGTTGGGATTAAGGGAAAACATGGAATTTAAGGATCTCATCACATGATGGTTAAAGGATTTAGGTGTAACAGAGTGCCCCCCAAAGCATGAGACTTAGAGGGATATGATAAGCGAGATCTTTGAGAGAACAAGTTGTCACTTCGAGGTGAAAATGTCAGCTCGGTCAAAGAATGTTGTCCAGTAGGCATATGTAGTACATCAATAATTTTGACTCATAGATAAATGTAACAAACTCATGGCTACAAACCAATACAAGGAAGATCCATGAGAGGAATAAACAATCATGGCTACTAGAATAGAGCATAGATCCATGTGATAGAGGACTCAAAATTGGACATAGCTACCATACATACAACGTAGATCTATGCCATACATATGCAAATTTGAGCATAGCCATGACCATGCAAATGTGGATCCATGCTAGATATACAAAACTCCACCGCAACCTAGGGAAAGCAATTAGTGCTTAAACAAATACCTAGGGTCTTCGTCTCGTATTCCACAAAGTACAATTCTATCCATGTGATTACAATGATCTGAAGTCGAACATGGTAGAAACCACTTGAGTACTGGCCAATGATGTGAACCGTTAACAAGTCTGACGGAGATCACCGTTGATGTCAATGATTCCCAAGTTACCCTAGTACAATCTACTAAGTGTGAATAGATGTTTTGATGTCGAACACCTAGTAGATTCTATCGATCAAAGGTCAATAATGTGAACCTATGTCAAGAGCAAGAGAATATGTCATTAATGCATACAGATCTCAAGGTACTAATTTTTTTTTCTAATACTATTTCCCGGATGATGAGATGATGTCGACCGGAATAGTCTCAACGAAGGAGGGCCATGATGAGTCCCACATCGACGACATGAAACTCGGAACAAAGTTCTGGAATGATGTGAATAAGGTAACCATAAACTGACTCAAAATTACTGACACAGAGACTGTTTTGAGTACAGAGGTAAATATTCTTCACCTTCCCTTTGAACATTGGGTGGCACGACAAAAGACTTAACAGCATGACTAGACCAAACAAACACACAGTGCGACAATGGAAAATGCATTATTTTGAAAGAATAAAAGGATTGATATGACTCATGAAAGTGGATCATCACAGAGATCAGCTGAATACCCAATTGACTGAAATGATATGCAGACAAGTGCCATGTTCAAAGGTAACGACAAACTACTGCCATTTATTTGCAAAATGATTACCTTCCCATTTTCCCCATCATGGTTGATGAGTGCCTCTTTTTCAGTTTTATGAGTTCAAAGAGGGTAACAAACACTCATTATAGCTCGTCTGAAGACAAGTCCAAACTCATATGGTTTACGAACCTGAGAGAGGAGGGGTTCATTCCCAAAAGAGGGTCTCTCAATGTTTAATTTAATGAGTCCAATGAAAGAAAACTCGGTATCATTCATGTTTAGAGAGTCTGGATGACCACAGAAGAAGACTCGATAGGGTCCTTTTCCATACGATAGTTCACCTGAACCGAAAAAGTGATAACCTACCGTCAGATGAACGAATCTTCAAATGCTTTAACAAGTGTGAAGAAGACAAGATCACTCGGCAATCTTTTCATATTTAAGGAGCCCGAAAAGAGTTTAAAGAAGACTACACTAGGTCTCTTTTCACGATGAGAGATTTGATGAGCCTGAAAAGAATCAAAAACAAACTCGGACATTTGATGCTAAGTTTCGAGAGCATGACCAAAGTGTCACAATAAATGCTCAAAAGACTTTTTTCCATTTTATGGTAGTACGAAAAAGTAAAAAACGAACTCCCATAACTTTACTGCTACCGCTCTTCTATCCTGCAACGACTCAAAAAACAAGTGTTAAATGCTCCAATAATTGACATTAAAGGATTATGACTTATATATTTTGAGTAATAAATGATTTTAAAGTAAAACTATAGCATGTCAAACCCTAAAATGTATATAAAAGTCATGTAAATAGTAAAAAATCAAAACATTTTACCATTTACCCATAGTGGAGAGCCTTTGGAGCATTTATTGGCTATATTTTCTCGCTGATATTGGGAGCATCCACCTTTGGATTCACGCACCATCAATTCCAGGTAATATCCTAGACCCTACTCTTTCATTTCATGCCTTCAATTTTGATTTTTGGTGGTGTTTTGGGCTTATATCATGACCTCTTTTTCTTATATCATGACCTCTTTTTCTACCTTTAGTCACTGCAATTCTACTATCATGCTCTCTGCCTCCTTCCTCGACTAGAATAGCTGATCATGCACTGTTGCCTCCCGGTCGCCAATCTCCTGACTTACTTCGCACTGGATCCATTGCAACATATGCATCAAAATTTCGTTGAGTTCAACACCAACCAAGTCGTATGTTCTCAGTGTCACATTGACATCCTCATTCCCAGTTATAATTTCCCATGGAATTTTCTGTACTAGCCATACTTTCTTTCAAATATCCACCTCGGATGCTCTTTGCATCACACCATCCTGTACCTTCGCATCCAATATTTTGTTGGTCAATGTTTGCAACAAGTTGGTAACTTGATCAAAGTACCTTGTAGCGTGTTGTGTTACATTTTCTTGACTTTCTCTCATCACCGTAATGATGGAAGTTAGTAGCTTCTACATATGTTTCTTAGATATCCCTACGGTACTGCTTGATTCCCCTTGCTCTAAGCAATTCTTCATTCTTGCTTCTCCCCCCTGCTTCTCCAACTTCGAGTCTGTAGGATTTGTGGACAAAGATTCATCTTCTGAATGTTCTTCTTCTTCAGAATCATTCGACACTTCTAGTTCTTTTGGGGCATCTGCCAGTGGCCCATCTCCTAGATCCAACATTTACTCATCATTCACTGCAACTTTCCACTCCGATGGCTAATCTTCTATCATAGCAACCAATTATTCATAAGTGAGCTTATACTGGGTCATAATTCATTGCTTTTATGGGTCTTACCATGCCTAGATGTGTATCGCATGCGGTCCCATCACCAGTCTTGTTATCTTTTGGTATTTCTTTGCGACTACATTTGTGAGTCATGGTGCCTTTACTTCTTCATCCCTTAACCCATCCAAGTATAGCTAGAACTACACATTGTTGTTGATCCACCACTTTTTATCTTCAAGCACCCATAAGCTGTTATATCTTGTGCCTCGACATACGTTGACCACATCAACTTCCATCCCTTGGTAATGAGTTGGATCCATTTAGCCAACTAATGCAATTAGTATGAGAAGCCAATAGTAGGTGAATGGATTCCTTACCTCTTGCACCAATATGACAAATTCCATCAACTCATTTAATAAAAAAACAACCAGTTCATCTGTATGCCTGCTGCGCACTACTCCTCTATCGCAATCACCCCCTATGTACACTAATTTGGGCGATTCTTCTGTAATATCTTCAACGCTAAGAAATTTTCTCCAAAAAGAACAACCTTGCCATTAATAGTGTCAATCATGTATGCTCATTTGTCTCTCACCACATCATATTTATTTTGCAGTCTCTCTACCAATTTCTTATCATTTTCCTTCCCTCAGAAATATTGGGACGGATCAACCCTTTCCTTGGGGAGGTCGGTGATGCAAGAAAACCAAATCAACAGTGACAAGGACCTTTGTCCCAAACCATAGATACCAGCCATGAAAACACACCAACAACTACTTCACACATGCACTAACTTCTGCTGACCTTCTGAAGTGCATCATATGGATGATGGATAGTAGCCCACACCGTTGCAGTCCCAATGCCAATTGCATCAGTTCTCTTGTGATTGGGCCCATGTCATCATGGGCCCTTAACTTGTATGTGTCCTTTGTACATTCATCGTATGCTAGAATATTGTGGTCATTATACTAAATCTTGTATAGCTTCAAAATGATGTCCATCGTCACATGGACTCTTGGGCATTTCACCGACATCTTAATAGTGTACTTCTGGTTGTTATTTATTCACACAATCAATCCCCTTTCTTTCTTGGTGGTATGTACCCTGGGATGTCGTCTATCGACTCTCCTTGAGGTTTACCCCTCGTTATCGTCTCTTTTGTCATTCATGGGCTAGATTCTATTGTCGCTTCTCCCTTCATTGTCGTACTACGAGTGATTTTCTTCCTGCGTTTTGGAGCAATCAGTCGAGTCACAATCCTTTTCTTCCTAAATGATCACTCTGCTTTAGTCACCATCTCCGACTGCTCTTCTACAATCTGTGCATTTTCTCTTGGTTATTCTTACGTGATGGTGCTTAAAATCATCTGTGCCATGACTACTGCCTTATTTCTCTTCTCCCTTACTCTATGTTCTGCTCTTCTACTTCTCTTCGCTCAGCTCAATCCGCACAATGGGTCGATGCATGCCACTTGACCCTTTTTTATATATTATGATCCCTCTGCGTGAAATATTTGGACCATCATTGCCAAATCCCTTATAAATTGACCAAATCCTATGTCGATTCTGCAAATATGAGGACCACTTTTGTCATTAATTCTGCATCTTATCCACTTACATCGTCTCCCACCTGGTTTAATTGCTTCATTTATTGTCTGGTTCGATCCTCTCATTCCTTTCTAGATATCATTGAGCTTCAAACCTTGTTGTGATTCATCTTTTCTTATTCCTCTGCCTTTTTTCGACAGGTTTCCCTTTTGAATTTTCAAATTTTTTTCATCGTGGCTATCAGCATTGGCGTTGTACCTACCTATCCTGGGAGGTCTTTAGCTGACTTCCATTCACTAAATTCAGTAACAATACTATGTCTAATTATTTCAATTGTACCACACCACAGTCATCAATGAATTGTATGACATAGGGACCTAACCAGTACATCTATAACTTACCTCGATGCTTCATGAACTTGTTGTCATAAAGGAGAGTGTTGCTAGGAAAAATGCACCTCTTCTGGACAAGATTTGTTCCTCTATTTTAAATGGTTCAAATCTAGAACAAATGAGTTACAACAAAGATGGAAGACTTCCCCTAGAAGTTGTGGATATCTAGAATGAGTCCATTTGATAGAGTGGTATAGTTGTTTCCTATGGTGATGGATCCTTACAGATGTACCTGCACAAGCACATGAAACAAGCAAACAATATAAAAAAGCACCAAAATATAATCCACAATTCTATGTCAGTGACTAAGGAATCCAAAGGTGAAATACATGATTACAACACAACATAATTTACAGGAAAGGACCAACTTTGCATTAAATATGAAGAAGAAATCTTACAACCTTCACCTTATTGTTGTGATGATCCTTCACATTCCAATGCCTTGTCCCCAAAAGCTCCAACTTGCTCCTTATATGCTCACCCTACTGATTTGGCTAGAATGTCAATGCAACAGCATAACTTTGCTCTCCCTCAACCATGGGGTATGAGCCTAATTTTATAGGCCTTGAGAGGATAAGAATGGTCGAGTAAATGGTGGGTGAGGTGGATAGGAGATCCTAGAAGGATGGATATTAAGTCCAAGTGGTCCTCAGGAGTAGGGATAAGGGTGCGACAAAGTCTTCCTTTGAGAAGCTTCATGGAATCCTCTCCTTTTTATTTTTTACGAAGGGAACTACTTCTCCTCCACTATGAAAGAGTGGTGACATGGTATAACAAGGCCTTAAAAAAGAGGAAAATGTGGTGGTACCACCTACTTTCAAGAGATGGTAGATGTTACTGAAGAAGGTAATGCCCCTTGACTTAAGGGCAGAAGCGGTGCTGGATTTTCATATGCAAGATTGAAGTCTGGGCCAATATTTTCACTTCACAAATTGGGATTCAAGGCAATAAATGATGTATAGGACCTCATCACATGATGATGACGATATTTATGTGTAACAGGATTCCCCCCAAAACATGAGGCTAGAGGGATACGATAGGTGAGAGCTTTGAAAGAGAAAGTTATCACTTCGATGCAAGAATTCGCTTAATCGGAGACCATCATCAACCAGGAATATGCAATACATCAATCATTAGAGGAAATTTGAGGTCTAAAATGGGCCTCCTAAGGAAAATAATAAAATAATAGTTATTAATTTTGGAGGAAGAATGAAAAAACTAATTTTTTTGTTCGTATTTTCGACATATATCCCTTTGTTTTTAGTCAAATTTCAAGCGGAAGAGCTCATTTGATGTGGAATTTAATTACGCATCCAACGAGTACCCACATTGCATACTTTTCACAGACCCCTCTACCCCAAAAACAAGAAATACCTGAAAAACAAGATGATGACATCATCACATTTTCTAAGGTATTTCTTTGTTTTGGGGTAGAGGGGTCTGTCAAAAGTATGTAGTGTGGGAACTCATTGGATGCGGAATTAAATTTCACATCAAATGAGCTCTCTCGCTCGTAATTTGAGTAAAAAAACAGGGAGATATGTCAAAAATACAAACAAAAAAAGTAGTTTTCTTTTATGACAAATATGTCAATTCAACCATTATGGTTGACTCATTTTATTGAAATTCTATTGGTTCTTGAATTACAAATCAAAAAATTTATTGTTGGTGTATTTTCTTATAAGGCCCATTTTAAACCCCAAATTTCCTCTAATGACTTTTGACTCACGACCAAAAGTGTCCTCATCATGGCTGCAGACCAATACAAGGCATATCCATGAGAGAGATTAACAAACATGGCTACTAAAATACAATGTAGATCCATGTGATAGAGGATTCAAACTTGAGACATAGCTACCAGACATACACTATATATCTATGTCAAATGAACACACATTCGAGCATATCCACGTCCATATAAATGTGGATCCATGTTGGGACTCATACAATATACTCCATCATAACCTGGGGAAAGCAATGAGTGCTTTTACCAAAGACCTAGGGTCTTTGTCTCATCTTCCACAAAATACGATTCTATCCATGTGAATAAAATGATTTGATGTCGAACATGGTAGAAACCACTTAATTAATGGTCAATGATGCAAACTATTAACAAGTGTGAGGAAAATCACCATTGATGTCAATGATTCCCAAGGTAGCCTAGTACAATCTCCTGAGTGTGAATGTATGGTTTGATGTTGAACACTTAGTCAAGTCTATCCATCAAAGGTCAATGATGTGAACCTATGTCGAGAGCGAGAGAATATGTTATTAAGGCATACATGGTACCAAACTTGTTTCTAAGACTAATTCCTAGATGATGAGCTGATGTTGACAAGAATAGTCTCGTCCAAGGAGGGCCATGATGAATTCCACATCGATGACATGAAACTTGGAACAAAGATCTTGAATGTTGTAGATGATGTAACCATAGGACTGACTCAAAAAGTACTGACACAAACGATGTTTTGACTGTAGAGGTGAACTTTCAACTTCCCTTTGAACATCAGGCGGTGTGACAAAAGACTTGGCAGCATTGACTAGACAAGGCGGAGCACAATGCGACAATGGGCAATGCATTCTTTGAAAGAATCAAAGGAGTGACATGACTCATGTAAGTGGATCGACTCGGAGACAAGCTAAATACCCAATTAACTGAATGAAATGTAGACAAGTGCCATGTTCAAAGGTGAATACAAACTGCCATTTTATTTGCAAAATCAATTAGTTCCCTTCCCTTAATTTCCCCATCATGATTGATGAGTGCCTCTTTTTTGTTTTTATGAGTTCAAAGAGGGTAACAAACACTTGTTGTAGCTCGTCCGAAGACAAGTCCATTCTCATATATTTCACGAAACTGAGAAAGGAGGGGTCTGCTCCCAAAAGAGGGTCTCTCAGTGTTTGTTTTAACGAGTCCAATGAAAGTTAACTCAGTATCGTTCATGTTTAGAGAGTTTGAACGAAGACGAAAGAAGACTCCAAAGGGTTCTTTTTCGTAAGTAGTTGATCCGAGCCAAAAAGGAGATAAAATATTGTCGAAGATAAGACTCTTCAAGTACTTTTACGAGCGTGAAGAAGAAAAGTTCACTCGAAAATATTTTCACATTCAAGGAGTCTGAAAAGAGTTTAGAGAAGACTCCATTAGGTTTCTTTTCATGATGAACGATTTTTATGAGCTTGAAAAGAATCGAAAAAAGTCTCGGAACTTTGATACTAGGTTTAGGGTGCATGATCAAAGTGTCAAAATGAACACTCAAGGACCTTTTCCATTTTTTAGAAGTATGAAAAATTTTAAAACTGAACTTCCCCATATACAATACTATTTATTTATATCTCTGCAAAACCTTTTAAAAGACCATTAGTCTCCCAAAAACATTTAAAATTGACTTTTATGAACTATATAAAGGGAATTTTTAAGGAAAATGATTTTAAAAACATTAAAATTATATAAAACCCTAAAAATACTTTATAAAAAAGAAAGTAAATAGTAAAAACCAATTCATTTACCATTTACCAAGTCTTGGAGAGCATTTTGGGAGATTTGGTGTGCAAATTTCAGTTGGAAATTGCGTAGCCATTACCCGTCCATTTTCTGAGCCGTCAGTTTCAGGTAAGAGCTAAAAGCCTTCTCTTCATTTCTATTGTTTCCATTTTCCAATTTCATGTCATTTAATTGAGTTTTGGGGATTTAGGTCCAAGCCTAAAAAATGCATCTCGGGTACCGCTTCTAGCCTTCACAGGAAGAGCGGTGCCCGATAAGAATAGTGTTTTTTCAGGCTTGCATAGGTGGTGGCACCACTCTATCCTAAGGGGAAAAACACGGTGCCAATCGTGGTGCACAAAAAATGGATGCTCTAGTCAAAATAGAAGTTTTAAATCATTTCTAAAGGTTGGATAAGTCTCTAAATGCCTCATTAATTGTTTTTGACGAGTTATTTGCTAAAAAATGGTGACTTGGAAAGAGAGGCAACATGATGATGATGATGCCCATGCTGCAAGAGATGCGACTTCCATAGATTCTCTATGAGGCTGTGGCCTCTTAAAATTCTTCCACATTCCTAGCATGCTATCGCATGTACGATTACTGGAGTACATCCTGTGGATGTGGAATCGATAACAACATATTTTGAGGTGGGACCCTATATTATTATTGTGGAGGTGGAGGACATTTATTTGATGACTGGGTTGTTTAGACGTGGAGCAGTTATACCTTTGATTGCATCCCGAGGTGGAGACATTACCACACAGAAACTTATTGTTTGTCACTATTATCTAGGAATCAAAATGTCGGGGAAGAAGATCTCGATAAAGGATGTGAGGGACCTACCCCTTCAGATCATTATGATTCACTATGCAGAGGGTGGATGGGAGCCAAGGTCCCCATCAAGCATCATGGGCACATATGTTGTATGCTCTGGAGGCCATGGCACCCATAGTGTTCAACTGGGTCGAGGCATTGTTTTGTGTGTTCAAAGATTAGCTAAGGAAGTGTCGAGAAGGAGAGATCAAATAGTTTGGGTATGGGACCATCTTCGCATGCTTCATCTTCGAGAGGGTACCTCTCTTGAGACCCTAGGTGGTATTTACTGAGCTTAGAGCTAGATACCCCCGCATGCTGCGGTGGGTGGAGATCATGGCCAACACTAGAGGTGGCAGGGGCAAGGTCAAATTCAAGGCTCCCTTCTTTCATTGGCTAAACGATCAGATCCTCATGATTGAGGACTATGCCTATGCAGGGACCAACTTTTGAGGGAATCCTGATCTACCTCTACCACCTGACACTCAATGGAGTGACCTCGCTAAGAAACAATACTTAAGATGTTGAATATTTTTTATATTTTTATGGATGATATCAAGACCTAATTTTTTCATGCAGATGTTGGTGATGCACGTCCTGGGGGATCCTCCCCAATGGATAGGTGAGAAGGAGCTTGTTTTGTCCATATAGGTGACGATGAGCTCACCGAGTTGGAGGAGAATCAAGATCGATTGATTTTAGATCTCCTAGATGTTGCGATAGATGACCTCCCTAGGAGGTTTCAAAGACATACTATGGGAGTGTCAGGCCACTCCAGTCGCTTGCTACATAGGGTAGTGAGGGCTATTATGTGCCACCATGAGCACCGTCAGGGTGGTCTGCATGATGTATCCCTGAAATCTTGCTAGCTTCAGGATTTTCGTATCATTTTGTATGAATGAAAGCCAGAGTGCTTCAGATGAGGTCTCATGACCATATTTTTGTAAAAACACTTTATATATATATATATACAGACTCAGTTCTGGTTGTTATATGTGCTTCAAATGGATAAATTATATTTACATGAGTTTTATGTGTCTTCTACAGTTTATTTTATTTTACAATGGACCATGTTTTATTTTTAAAAGTTAGGAATGAGCAATATACCAGTCTAGAATGTAATTTTCTAATGAATAAGCAATCGTATTATCAGACCTAGGGATATGCCCATAAGTGATGGAATCAAAATACCTTTCTAAGAAATGAACTCTCCGAAAGAGGCGGAGAAGTGTAGTGTTCTTGATAGTGTAAACATAGTTTAGATGACAAACCAATAGCTGAGAGTACATAAATACTACCAAATCATGAATGTCCCGGGATGCATCATCGATGAGTAAACCTATCACTGCCTGATACTCGTTTATGTTGTTGGTATCTAGACCAATACAAACTGCTCCTGAACTAACTAAATCCTGAACTAGGGAATACAACACCAAAGCAACTACAGCAAGGTTCAAGGTATGACGACATGCACCATCACTGAAACCATAGAAATCCATCCAATCTGCATAACCAAAACATGGTATAAACAGTATGGACATCAAAGTAAAAACCATATTGAAAATGCCAAAACACACTAAAATCCAAATAGACATATATACAAGGTACCATACATAAATGTCTTAAGCATAGTACCTCTTAAGGTACAACACATTGCGAGGTTTCGCGAAGGGTATCTCATCATAGTCTACGAGCTCGTATGTCCCTTTCTCTAAGACCTTACTAACAACAAAGGGACCATACCACATGGATTCAAAATTTCCCTTCCCTAGTTTATCATGTCTCTGATCATAAGTCAGGACTAGGTAACCTTCATTGAAGACACGAGGTTGAAAAGACTTTTCATACTGTGCCTTGACGCGTTTCTTGTGTGCCTCATTAGCCAAGGCAACATCTCTTCTACTTTCATCAACGTTGGTCAAGTACAGAAATATCTCTTCCTCATCAGAAGTTTTCGGGAGAAGTTATACTGCAAGTTTAAGTGATGGGATATGACACTCGATAGGGAGGACAACTTCTAGTTCATAGACCAACTAAAGGGTGTGAAACTACTTGTTGTTTTTACTGAAGTCCTATAAGCCCAAAGTGTGGAAAAGAGAGTCAAGTGCCAATTGGATTTTTTATCTCCAACCATCCTATGCAGCATAGTTTTCAAAACCTTGTTAATGGCATCGACCTGACCATTAGCTTGTGGGTAATACAGAATTGATTTTTCATGGAAAAAACCCATCTTAGCACTCAGCTCAGCCATCATCTGAATCTGTAAATGAGATCTGTGGTTAGTGACTATAGCTTGTGGGACTCCAAACCTAGGTATCACATGGTTGAATAAAAAGAGGGCGGCGGTCTTACCATCCTCTGCATATGCAGGCATTGCCTCAGCCCATTTTGTAAAGTAATCAATGACTACGATGATGTAACCATGCCCCTTGGCTAAGGTAGGATTACCATGCGTAAAATCAATACCCCACTTGGAAAAAGGTCCAACTGCAATAACTGGGTGTAAAGGAGCAGTGTGGGTGCACTTTTTTGGATAAAAGTGTTGACATGGTGGGAATTTCTTAACCGCTCCATGACAATATTTAAATATCGGAGGCCATAAATGCCGAGAATGAAGGATTTTTTGGGTTGTATCCATCCCAAGAGATGACCGTCATATGCTCTAGAGTGGTAGTCATTCATAACTTGTTCAACCTCTTCATGTGTAAGGCACCGTCGAAGGATGGAATCAATACCACGTCAGTACAATGTATCCATTAGAGGAAATTTGTGGTCTAAAATGGGCCTTATAAGAAAACGTGCCAAGAACAAATTTTGTGAGTTGGAATTCAAGAACCAATAGAATTTCAATAAAATGAGTCAACCATAATGGTTGAATTGGCATATTTGTCATAAAACAAAACTACTTTTTTTGTTCGTATTTTCAACATATCTCCATGTATTTTTACTCAAATTTCAAGCAAGAGAGCTCGTTGGATGTGGAATTTAATTCCACATCCAACGAGTACCCACACTACATACTTTTGACGGACCCTGCTACCCCAAAAACAATAAATACCTGAAAAAATGTGATGATGTCATCATCACGTTTTTTCAAGTATTTCTTATTTTTGGGGTAGCGGGGTCCATCAAAAGTATGCAGTGTGGGTACTCGTTGAATTAAATTCTGCATCCAATGAGCTCTCCCTCTTAGAATTTGAGTAAAAACATAGGGAGATATGTCGAAAATATGAACACAAAAAGTAGTTTTTTTCATTCTTCCTCCAAAATTAATAACTATTATTTTATTATTTTAACTATTATTTTATTATTTTAACTATTATTTTATTATTTTCCTTAAGAGGCCCATTTTAAACCCCAAATTTCCTCTAATGATTCAAAATGAGATAGTACTTTGCATGGTGACTAGTATGACAACGATTGTCACAGGATATGTCGGGCTGAAATCTCTGAGTCTGGATATAGATAATCAAATCTCCATACCATGGATCAGTTGTGCTTATCAAGAACAAAAATTCATCCAAGAATGAATCGTTGGGCTCAGCTTCTGTCAAAGCATAGGGAAGGTCACACATCGACTCCGCGAAAACCAAGGATTTCTTTGAAGTAGCCTTGGCGAACTCGAGATCAAATCCCTATAAGATAACAATCCAATGGGAATATTTCCCCCCTAGAACATGACGAGTTAGAATGTAGTACATGGGATTTTGATTTGCGAGTACAGGTGTGGTATGAAGTAGAATGTAATGACGAAATTGTTTTACAACAATGACTGTAGCTAGAGCTAACTCCTCCACACGTGAGTAACAGGTTTCATACTCAATGAGACTCTTACTCAGGTAATATATCATGTGTTCTTGGTCGTTGGGATTGTCCCATGCTAGAACCATTGCGATGGTGGTATGGGAGGAAGCAACATACAACAAAAATATTTTGAATAATCTGGGGGGTGTATCATGGGTGAATGGGTCACATCGTGCTTCAGAGTATCAAAATCTCATTGGGCTTGGTCATCCTAGAAGAATGAAATGTCCTTCTTTAGGAGACCCATATAACCGTGCCTTTTCTCTGCGAAGTTTCAAACGAAACGATGAAGAAATTTTTTCTTCCCTCGCAAACTTTGGAGCTCGGTAATGTTTGTTGTGACAGGTAAGGCTAGGCTAGCAAAATTTTTCAATGGATCAATCTAGATGCCATGTTTGGAAACCACAAAGCCAAGAAGGCGTCCAGTATCAACACAAATGACACATTTGTGTGGATCAAGCTGAATATTATAATGATGACACCTAAGGAAAATGTCTCTAAGGTGTCCTGGATGGTCCTCTCGTTGCTGTGAATGAGTAGGGAGATCGTCAAGGTATGGATCCACAATGTGCTTGATATCATGAAAGGAATAGGACATGGCTCACTGGACTGTAGATCCAACATTCTTTGGGAAAAAAGGTAACTACCGATACGCAAAGGTTTGTTATCGGGAATATTGCACCTTCTGCGGATAGAAGTTGTTCCTCTAGTCTGAATGCTTTAGATCCAAAACAAATGAGTGAATGACAAAGGATGAAGACCTTCCCTGAATACTATAGACACATGGAATACTACTTCGATTATGAACCTATGTACCTGCAAACATATCAAACATACAAGCACATAAAATCTACCATAAAATCATCTACATATCCATGCTAGTGACTAAGGAATCTAGCAACATATACATGTGAAATCAAAACAACAGAAATGTGGGATGGAAATCAGCTTTGAATTAAGAATGTATGGAGAATCTTACAACCGTTGCCTTAGTGTCGACAATCTCCTCCATGATACCAACACTTCATCCCCATAAGCTCCAACTTTTCTCTCTATGCTCTCCAATGGTTTGGACTAGGCAGTCAATTCAACAGCATAACAATGCCTCTATAGTTCTCCCCCTCAACTATGGATATGAGCTTGTATTTATAAGGCTCAATGGATAGGGATAGTTGAGAGAATGGTGAGTGAGGTGGCTCCAAGATCCTATCAAGGGGGATCTTGAGCTCAAACTAACCCATAATGATAGGGATAAGGGAGGACACGAGGGTCAAGTTCTAGAAGCCTCGAGAAACTTCTCTTTTTCCCATTTTACCCAGGGTACCACTTTTGTTCCCTTATGACAAAGTGGTTTAGATGAGAACTGCTTTAAGAACAAGGACTATACTTCATGGCACCACTTCTCTATAATGGAATATAGGCGGTGCTAAGAAAAGTACCACTCATCAGCCATAGGGTAAGCATGGTGCTAGGTTTTTTCAAGTGGAATTGACAAAGAGAGCAAGTTTCCACTCCAAGTGTTGGGATTAAGGGGAAAAATGGAAGTTAAGGATCTCATCACATGATAGTGACAGGATTTAGGTATAACAGAATGCCTCCCAAAGCATGAGACTTAGAGGGATACGATAAGCGATATCTTTGAGTGAACAAGTTGTCACTTTGAGGTGAAAATGTCAGCTCGGTCAGAGAATGTCGTCTAGTAGGCATATGTAGTACATCAATACTTTTGACTCATAGATAAATGTAACCAACTCATGGCTGCAGACCAATACAAGGAAGATCCATGAGAGGAATAAACAAGCATGGCTACTAGAATATAGTGTAGATCCATGTGATAGAGGACTCAAACTTGGACATAGCTACCAAAGACACAACATAGATCTATGTCATACAGACGCAAATTTGATCATAGCCATGACCATACAAATGTGGAGCCATGCTAGATATACAAAAACTCCATCACAACTTGGGGAAAGCAATTAGCACTTAAGCAAATACCCAGGGTCTTCGTCTCGTCTTCCACAAAGTACGATTCTATCCATGTGATTACAATGATCTGAAGTCGAACATGGTAAAAACCACTTGATTACTGGCCAATGATGTGAACCGTTAACAAGTGCGAGGGAGATCACCATTGATGTCAATGATTCCCAAGCTACCCTAGTACAATCTACTAAGTGTGAATACATGTTTTGATGTTGAACACCCAATAGATTCTGTTGATCAAAGGTCAATGATGTGAACCTATGTCGAGAGTGAGAGAATATGTCATTAAGGCATATAGATCTCAAGGTACTAAATTTTGTTTCTAATACTATTTCCCGGATGATGAGATGATGTCAACGGGAATAGTCTCGTCGAAGGAGGGCCATGATGAGTCCTACGTCGACGACATGAAGATCGAAACAAAGTTCTGTAATGATGTGAATAAGGTAACCATAAAATTACTCAAAATTACTGACACAGAGACTGTTTTGACTGTAGAGGTAAAACTTCTTCACCTTCCCTTTAAACATCAGGCGGCACGACAAAAGAATTAGCAACATGACTAGACCAGACAAACACACAATGCGACAGTGGACAATGCATTATTTTGAAAAACTCAAAGGAGTGATATGACTCATGAAAGCGGATCGCCACGGAGATCAGCTGAATACCCAATTGACTGAAATGATATGCAGACAAGTGCCATGTTCAAAGGTAATGACAAACTACTGCCATTTATTTGCAAAATGATTCCCTTCCCATTTTCCCCATCATGGTTGATGAGTGCCTCTTTTTCAGTTTTACGAATTCAAAGAGGGTAACAAACACTCATTATAGCTCGTCTGAAGACAAGTCCAAACTCATATGTTTTACGAACATGAGAGAGGAGGGGTTCATTCCCAAAAGAGGGTCTCTCAATGTTTAATTTAACGAGTCCAATGAAAGAAAACTCGGTATCGTTCACGATTAGAGACTGTGAACGACCACGGAAGAAGACTCCATAGGGTCCTTTTTCGTAAGATAGTTCACCTGAACCGAAAAAGTGATAACCTACCGTCAAATGAACGACTCTTCAAATGCTTTAACGAGCGTGAAGAAGACAAGATCACTCGATAATCTTTTCGTATTTAAGGATCCCGAAAAGAGTTTAAAGAAGACTACACTAGGTCTCTTTTCACGATGAGAGATTTTACGAGCCTGAAAAGAATCAGAAATGGACTCGGACCTTTGATGCTAAGTTTTGAGAGCGTGACCAAAGTGTCACAATAAATGCTCAAAAGACTTTTTCCATTTTATGGTAGTACGAAAAAGTAAAAAATGAACTCCCAAAACTTTACTGTTGCCGCTCTTCTATCCCGTAACGACTCGAAAAACAAGTGTTAAATGCTCCAATAACTGACAATAAAGGATTATGACTTATAGATTCTGGGTAATAAATGATTTTAAAACAAAACTATAGCATGAGAAACCCTAAAATGTATATAAAAGTCATGTAAATAGTAAAAAATCAAAACATTTTACCATTTACCCATAGTGCAGAGCCTTTGGAGCATTTTCCTGGCTAGATTTTCCCATTGATATCAGGAGCATCCACCTTCGGATTCATGCACCATCAGTTCCAGGTAATATCCTAGACCCTACTCTTTCATTTCATGCCTTCAATTTTTATTTTTGGTGGTGTTTTGGGATTATATGGTGATCCCTAAAACCATGGAAGCGGGCACCTCTCTTATCCCTTGCGGGATAAGCAGTACCCCGCTAGAACCACGCCGAAAACCCTGCACACAAGTAGTGCTACCACCTGTCCTCAATGGGACACAGGCGGTGCTGGCCGTGGATAAATATAAATGTATGCAAGAGAAAAATTAGCTCATTTTTGTTGATTTGAATGATTGGGAATGCTCCTAATTAGTCTTGTGATGGTTTTTGACAGGTTCTTATTGATAAAAAATGGTCATATGGAAAGAGAGGCAACATGACAATGATGATGCCTTTGCTGAACGAAACATGGGTTGCATAGCTACGTTGAGAGACTACAGACTCTTAAAGTTATTCCGCACACCCAGTATGGTATCGCATGAGCGACTACTAGAGCATATACTATGGATGTGGAATCCAGAGCAACAATATTTCGAGGTTCGTGCTCACATATTGATAGTTGAAGTAGAGGACATCTACTTCTTGACAGGCCTTTCGAGACAGGGTGCTCCCATCTCTTTGATTGTTTCCCATGGGGGGGACATTACTACTCAGGAGTTGATAGACCACCACTGTATTCCTGAGACCAGGAAATCGGGGAATAAAATTCCCATAAAATCAGTGGTGGATGGCCCTCTACGAACCATGTTTTTTACCATGTAGAGAGTGGCGGGAATCCAAGGGGTACACCAGGCATCTAGAGCACACATTCTCTATGCCATAGAGGCCATGGTGCCTACAGTCTTCAACTGGGCGGAAGCTCTACTTCCGATCTTCAAGGATCACCTGACCAAGTGTCGGAATGGGGGAGCTGAAGCAATTTGGTTTTGGTTCCATTCTATCTTGCTTATTTTTTGAGCGAGTTCCACAGATGAGACCCCAGGTGGTCTTTACAGAGTTGAGGGCACAGTACCCTTGCATGCAGAGTTGGGTCTAGATTATGGCCTGTACTGGAGTGGGTAGGGGCAAGGTAAATTTTGATGACCCATTCTTTCGATGGTTGAGAGATCAGCTCCTCATGGTGGAGGAGTATGCATATGTCGGCACTGACTTTAGTGGTGACCCTAACCTACCACTCCCACATAGTGGACAATGGGGTGATATTGGTAAGAAACAGAAGACCCTAAAATGGAAATAGTGTTTTTATGCTTTGATGTTTTATATTTTTTATGTTTAGTAACGAGACTTGAATGTTTTCATGCAGATGTCAGAGTAGCACAACCTAGGGGAGCCTCCCCACTGGACAGGTGAGCCAGAGCCCATTTTGTACCACAAGGCAATGATGTGATAGGGGAGTTAGAGGAGAACCTAGAGAGGTTGAAACTAGACATCCCAGACACCTCGATCGATGACCTCCCATTGAGATATCAGAGCCCTATAGCAGGAGTACCGGGTCGTTTTAGCAGAATGCTATGTAGAGTAGCCTGGGTAGTGATGTGTTACCATGAGCATCATTAGACGATGAGTGCATGATGTATCCACTGAAAGCTGATAGCTTCAGGACTTTTGTATAATGATTTTTTACCCAAAATCCTATGTGCTTTAAATGAGGTCTCGTGACCTATTTTTTGTAAAACATGTTCATATATATATATATATACAGACTTCTACCTAGTGTTTATATGTCTCAAATGGTGAATCTATTTTACATGAGTTTTATGTGTCTTTTATAGTTTATTTACAATGAACCATGTTTGATTTTCATGTCATGAGTGGGAAATATGCCAATCTAGGATGTAATTAGCGAATGAGTCAGCAACTACATTATGTTCCCTAGGGATATGCCTATAGGTTGTAGTTTCAAATGACCTTTCTAACAAATGTACCCTCCAGAAGAGACAGAGAAGCACATGATTCGTAATGGCATAGAAATGGTTTAGATGATAAAGCATAAGTTGTGATTCCATCAAGACTACTAAGTTGTAAACATCTTGGGAGGCATCTTTAGTCAGAAGACCTATGATTGCTCAATACTGGGAAATATTGTTGGTAGCGGGACCAATACAAACCGCCCCTGAACTGACCAAATCGTAAGCTGGGGAATAGAGAACCCAAGCAGCTAAGGCAAGATTCAAGGTGTAGCAGAAAGCACCATCAGCAAAGCCGTAGAAATCCATCTGCTTTGCATGACCAAAACATGGTATAAACATATACGAACACTAAACTCAAAGGCATATTGACAATACTTAAGCACATTGAAATTCAAGTAATATACATATACACAAGATACTATCCAAGAGAGATATAGACATAGTACCTCTTTAGGTACAACCCATTGCGAGGTTGTCCTAAGGGGATTCCATCATAGTCCATGAGCTCGTAGGCCCCTTTCTCTAAAACTTTGGAAATAACGAAAGGACCATACCACATGGATTCGAACTTTCCTTTCCCTAGTTTGTCATATCTTTGATCATAAGTCAAAACTAGGTCACCCTTGTTAAAGGCACAAGGTTGGAAAAACTTGTCATACTGCACATTAATGCGTTTATTGCGTGCCTCATTAGCCAAGGCAGCATCTATTCTAGTTTCATCAAGGTTGTTCAAGTATAAAAATATCTCTTCCTCTGCAGAAGTGTCTAGGAAAAGTTCAACAGCAAGTTTCAAAGATGGAATCTGACATTGTATCGGTAAGACAGCTTCAAGTCCGTAGACAAACTAGAAAGGTGTGAAACTAGTAGCTGTTTTCACCGAAGTCCTATAAGCCCGAAGAGCAGAGAAAAGGATATGGTGCTAGTTGGATTTATGGTCTCCAACCATCTGACGAAGCATCAATTTCAGTTAATGGCCTCGACCTGACCATTAGCTTATGGATAATAGGGCGTAGAGTTTTCATGACGAAAACCTAGCTTGGCACTTAGTTCCTCCATCATTTGATTACGAAAATGTGATCTGTGATCAGTAACTATGGACTGCAGGACTCTGAATCTCACTATCACATGAATGAATAGGAAGAGTGCAGTTGTCCTACCATCCTCTACATATGTAGGCATGGCCTCAACCCACTTTGTAAAATAGTCAATGGCTACGATGATGTAACCATGCCCCCCGGCTAAGGTAGGCTTACAATGCATATAATCAATCCCCCATTTGGAAAAAGGGACAACGGCAATGACGAGGTGTAGCAAAGCAGGATGAGTGCACTTTTTCAGATAAAAATGTTGACAGGGTGGGAATTTCTTAACAGCCTCATGACAATATTTAAAGATTGAAGGCCAGAAATAGCCAGCGAGAAGGATTTTCTGGGTTGTAGCCACCTTAGATAAATGACCACCACATGCTCCAGAGTGGCAATCATTCAATACTTGTTCAGCTTCCTTGTGTGTAAGGCATCGCTGGATAACAGAATCGATACCACGGCTATACAAAGTGTCATTCAAGATGAGGTAGTATTTTGCGTGGTGACGGATTCAGTGGTGATTGTCACAAGATAGATTTGGTTGAAATCTTTGTGTTTGGAGATAAATGAGAAAATATCCATACCATGGGTTGGTAGTTCTTATCAGGAACAGGAATTCATCCGGAAATGAATCACTAGGCTCAGATTCCATCGAAGGACAGGGAAGATCACACATGAGCTTGGCAAAGACCAAGGATTTCTTTGATGTGGCTTTGGAAAATTCCAGATCAAACTCTTGTAATATGACTATCTAGCGGGAGTACTTGTCCCCAAGCACCTGACGAGTCAAGATGTAATACATAGGGTTCTGGTCTACCAATACGGTGGTTGTGCGGAGCAAAATGTAGTGACGAAATTTTTGAACAGCAATAACCGTGGCCAATGCTAATTTCTCCACGCGTGAATATTAGGTTTCAAAATCCATAATATTCTTACTAGCATAGTAGATCAAGTGCTCCTGACCATTGGGATTTTCCTACACCAAAACCATAGTGATGGTAGTAGTGGAGGCATCAATATATAAGAGAAAATCCTTTGAATAATCTGCGGGGTGTATCATGGGTGAATGAGTCAGAGCATGTTTGAGATGATCAAAGGCTCATTGGGCTTAGTCATCCCAATATAAAGGAGTGTCCTTCTTAAGGAGACGGATATAACCGTGTGTTTTCTCTGCAAAATTGCACACGAAACGGTGGAGAAAGTTTGCCTTCCCTTGCAAACTTTGGAGTTCTAGAAGGTTGGTTGGGGCTGGTAGAGCTAAAATAGCAGCAATTTTCAATGGATCTATCCTGATGCCATCCTTAGAAACCAAAAAACCTAACATGCGTCCTGTCTCAATGCAAAAAACACATTTATGAGGATTGGTTCGTATGTTATAATGACAACATCTCAGGAAAATGTCTCTAAGATGACCAGGGTGGTCCTCCCGTTGTTGTGAATGAGCAGGGAGGTCGTCAAGGTACAGTTCAACAATAGCATCTCAGGAAAATGTCTCTAAGATGACCAGGGTGGTCCTCCCATCATTGTGAATGAGCAGGGAGGTCGTCAAGGTATGGTTCAACAATATGTTTTATATCGTGAAACGCGTATGACATAGCATGCTGAAAAGTGGCTCCAGCGTTTTTTAGGCTAAATGGTAACTTCCTATATGCAAAGGTTCCCCATGGGAAAATGAATGTTTTCTTGTGCTGATCAGTGGGTAAAATCTCAATCTGATTATAACTCGAAAATCCATCCATAAATGAGAATATGACACTTTTGGCACAATTGTCGATAATTTGGTCGATATGTGGAGTGGGAAACTTGTCTTTGGGACAAGCTTTGTTCAGATCTCTAAAATCGAGGTAGACTCTAATGGTGCCCTACTTTTTATTGATATGGACGACATTCGATACCCATTCCGTCAAGGGTATGAGATAAATAAACCCTACTTTGAGAAGTTTCTCCATTTCAGCTTTGATAGCTGCGGATTTCTGTGGATGAACTTGCCTTAGTGTTTTCCTGACAGGTTTAGTAGTGGGATAGGTTTTTATTTCATGGACCTTAATGGATGGGTCTATCCCCAACATTGCTTCATAAAACCAGGCAAAAATACCATAGAATTCTTTGAAAAGGGCTATGTATGCTTTAGATTCTTCTACCGAGAAGTTTTGCCCAACATGAACATGCTCAAGGGTACCAGGCTTGGCTAATATGTCAATTGGATTTGTTTGAGTAATGTTGCATAGGTTTCCTTCAGAATCTATGTCTTGCAACAATACAGGAGTTTGAGGTGTATTGACAATATCAATGGAAAAAAGTGATGCAAAATCATGGTCTACCGAACTGGTGTTGGGGAGGAATGAGGATCTATGATGATGATCCTCCTAGATAGGCTCATTTGTACTCATGATCTCCATAATGGACTCATTGGAAGGAAAATCCTCAGAGAGGGAATCCAGAATAGGAAGAGAGGGTTCTAACTAGTAGGGAAAGTGGTAAGGTTCCGAAGCCACCAGATGAATTTCATCAGTGTACTCGTCATCGGAAAGGGTTTGAATAAAGTTGTACATTTCTTAATGCGGACTCAACGGGGTGGACTCAACATTTTTTTTTCCCTTTGGATCATAACAAAATTATGAAATCATATTTATTATCACGATGTCTGTGTTAGGAGGAGTGGACGGAAAAATCCCCATAAGGGACGAATCCTTCAACATGCATACCCCAATACTGGTAAGGAGGAGGGGACTGGTATAACATAGGGATGTAGAGGTAGTAAAATCTGGCATACAGAAATTGAGCTGGTCAATGTTGACAATTCTCCCTAGATGCAAAAATTGGACAGTTCAAAATACCGTCGAAGCGACAGCAGTCATGGTGTAAAACCAATTTCTTCCTAGAAGGAGGCTGTAATCTAATGGGGCGTCTACTACTTCCACTTGAATAGAAATAGCTTTGCCCCCAAGCTTGACTGAAAGGGATAGTATGAGACCACGGGGTTGGAAACCTCATCCATCAAAGGCTTTCAGAGTCGTAGGTGATGTTACAAGCTCGGGAGAGCCAATAGCTTTCCAACAAGACAGGGACAAAACTAAAGTTGAAGCTCCTTCGTCTAAGACAGATCAGAAGACCTTCTTTTTGACTACTTTAGTTATGATTTGGAAAGCAAGTTTGTGAGGTAGTCTAGACTTATAGTTATAGACATTGAAATGAATCAAATTAGTATTGTCTGGGCCTAAAGCTCCTAACACAGTTAACAAGTTTTTGCGTTGTGTAGGACAACTTTGGAGTACTTCCAAGGTAGACATTGCACATGGTGCCTGAGCGAGATCTTCAACTACATTATAAAATTGAGCAGCTTGAGAATTAGGGTTAAAAATAGACTTCCTAAGAGTACTCTTGCGTGGATGCAAAACCATGTCGAGATTAGGCTTCTCGATGGTTAGAGGAACAATAGACGAGGATTTGGGAGAACTAGTAGAGGGGGATTTTCCTGAAGAAGAAATGTCTTCTTTCTTGTCTGCGGGTTTGTCATAACTCTGACTTCAAGTTTGCAAACTAATAGTATCCGAGGACATCATGTGAATTTCCTCTGAAGAACTAGAGTTTCCCTGATTAGACATGTGGTATATCAGTTGTTGTTGAGAGCGAAAAGGGTCCGTGAGAACTGTGGGTGCGGGATTAGTTTTCAAAAATTGGGTGATTTTGTACCGACGAGGACACTCTTTTGTGAAATGGTCACCTTCGCATAGTAGACATGGATATTTTTCTTTTCTTTTCCCTTTATCGTTTTCGTTGGTGGTTGGTTTTGGATTCTGCTGTTGGTTTTTAGGTTTTTTGTTTTTAGTTTTACCTTTCTTTTTATTGTTTCTGGGCATTTGAATACTATGAATGGAATTGACCTTGATGGAAACCTTGGGAGTTGGAGTAGGGGTGGAAGTCTGGGGTTTCTTGGCAGGTTTTGCTGCTGACGAGGACTGGATTGAACCAACAATCCCATCAACAAGGACTTTTGTTGGTGGCTTTGCAGGATCGGTGCTTGGGTAAGGAGCTCGAGGAATGAAGTCATACAAAGTTCAAGACTGGGAATAGACCAAGTCTAGATATTGGGCTTGATTAATGGCTTGCTCTTCAGTAACAACACCGCCCATAGCCACATCTCAGGAAATTGGAGGCAACAAATATTTAGTAAACCAATCAGCTAACAACTGATCTGGGATAAGAGCCTTAATAAGTCTTCTCCGCCTTCTCCACTCATGGATATGATCGGATATGTGGGTGGAGGTGTTCTGTCACAGAGAAGTTAAGAGATCAGTACCCATTTCATAATGGATAGGAAGCTGAAAGTGTGTAAGAAACACAGTTTCCAATAAGCCAAAATCCACAAACGAATGTTGTGGAAGTTCAATGTACCATTTCGTGGCTGTACTGGTCAAAGTTCACTGAAAGAGTCTTAAACAAACTGAATCATCCATAAGGGAGTTTGAAGAACACCACAAATGGAATGTCATGACATGGTTTTTTGGATCATCTCCCTACTTCCCATCAAATTTTGGAATTTTCGATGGTAATTTCTCCGGAATGGGAGGCCACAAGGGGTTATGTCGAATGGGATCATTAATCAACTTGGACAAATCCGGCAAGTCCAAAGTTTCTAGGAAAGGTAACTGACAATTAGGTTGTACATACTGGTAATATTGATATGGCATATAAGTACTAGTAGGACTGTAAGTAGACTGAGACGGGTTGTTGTGATGAAGAACCACTGGAAGGTCCACCTGCAGGGGGTTGATTTCCGAGATCAGGACCGTTAGGACCGTGGGGGCCTCTGGGAGGAGGACCACCAAGGCCTCCAGGACAACCAGCACTGTTGGGACCACCAGGACCACCTAGATCACCAGGAGGAGGACCACTATACCCTTCGGGACCCCTGGGAGGTAGACCTCTAGAGCCTCCGAAACCACTAGGAGGAGGGCCACCATACCCTCTGGGACCATTAGGAGGGGAACCACTAGGCCCCCCATGACCACTAGGACCATTAGGACCATAAGGAAGAAATCCACCAATCCCTCCAGGACCACTAGGAACATTAGGACCATAAGGAGGAAAGCCACTAGGCCCCCCAGGGGGAGGACCTCCATAAGGTGGTCCTCTGGTACCCCCCGCAGTATGTATAGGTATCCCCCCTATAGCTGGCATGTAGGAAAAGTTAGGTTTCCCCCATGGCGTGAAAGTATTACTATGATATGGGATTCTAGCATAAGGAATTCCTGTAGGGTTGGGTTGATAATTAATGTTTTCTACAGGTACTTGATTTTCTATGTAACCTACCCCTAAGAGGTTTGATTTGTTACAGGTTGTGCCCCCAAGGGATGACCTAAACTAGATGGTGGGTTAACCACATTTGTGTGGGTAGGAGGGAAATAAACTGTATATTTCTCTATACTAGAGGTCTTCCCATGACTAGCTACAATTCCAGTGACCGATAACATAGGTCGTGTTGGGGGTTTCCCCTCGGCACTAGAAGGTATTGATGAAATAGGAATTGAATGTTGAGCCCCAGGTGCGGAAGACCTTGGAGGATTGGGAATAGACATAATATGGAAGGTGGTGGGGTTGGTAGTTTGACCTGGATTATGTGGAGTCACAGTGTGATCTAGGATCGATTCAATGGGTCTCATAGAATCAGCAAGTGAACAGTAAACGAGGTGGTGGTGTGCCCAATATGTTGTTTATTTTCTTCTCAATTTCTTGTGCATGGAGAATATCTTCATGGTATTTTCTACGTTCTTCTTCATTTGGTGAAACTTCTTCAGAAAATTTTAAACGGGTGCCAAATGAGGCAATGGCTTGTCCTATAGAGCTATCCCAAAATGGAGCATTGGGACCATAATTTGGACGAGTAATATCATCAACATGACCTTCTATGGGAGAATGTAATGAAGTATTACCCCGAGAAGGTTTTTCGGCCAACGAAGGCGAGTGAAAAGGATATGGATCTCCGCTTTTTGCAACCACATTTTCTCCCACTTGGGAGTTGGTAGAAGCTCCTTGGTCGATAGCTTCCATAGGATTTTCTCCTGAAATAGGAATAAAATTAGGTGGAAATCCCCATACTCTTCTGTACTGTCTTAGCTCATCCATTTTGTACAGTTCCTATCTAACCTAGGGTCTCAAAACTAGAAAACACACCAAAAATTTCCCTACTCAAGCTATAGGCCAAACAAGCAAACTTAAATGGCAAGAGGAGTTTAGATAGTTAGGTCTCTCACCATGATTGTCAAGAAGGTTCCACTCGTGATATACCTCAAGGGTACATGTGTAGTAATCTCCCCGAATGTTGTTTTCAGTGTATGGATCCAAGCAAGACAACCAAAGGGCTTTTCTTAGATAGATAAGGTATCCTAGTGGGGTGTCTCGATATACGCAAGGTACGTGGGAGCTCAAATCGGTAGTAGTGTTTTCTAATGCATAACCATTCAGAAGGGCACTTCCTATATACAATTGAGTACATGAAGTACCTTTCTATATACCTCAAGGGTACGTGAAAGGCCATTCGATATACCGATGGTACATGGAAGAACTGCGTGAGTCCCGGGATGTAATGCAGACGAGTAACGACAGCTCCTACGCTTAACGATGCCCAAACACGTCTCTAGCCTATCACTCAAATTGCTATGTAAATTTTAGCCTATACCTACCGTTAATTTTAAAGTGGATGGTTAGGTGAATGCATGGAATTTTGACAGAAAAAGTAAAACCATGCAGAATGTAGATGCAAATATTTCACTTTATTGTTCGTGGTATGCCTACCTACAGGAGGGAAAGAGATTATTTTCTTTTCATTTTGAAAACCAAAAATTCCCAAACAACTAATTTGAACAAATCAAAATCAAAGACAAGCAACACATTCCAAACTCATTTTCTTTTTTGAAAGCAATCAAAAGGGTAAGAGTCTCTTTTCCTAAAAGAAAAACAACAAGCACTCTACATGCATATGCACTCTATTTTTTCGATTTTTCTTGAAACATAGATAGATCTAACTTAAAACTACACTATTTTTTGTTTTGGTGAGATAGTATTAATGTAAGAGAGACAAAATAACACAGATAACCTGAAAGCTTGTGAGGCTAATCAGAGATCCAATGCCTTATGCTCAATAATGATAATGATCTAATCTCAATAAAAAAAAATCTTTTTAAAATAATAAAAGGAGTCCTCTATGAAAAAAAATGAAATCAAGATGCTAATCAAATGGTTTTTCTTTTAGTCTTTATAAAAGATATGAAAAGAGAACTAACTGAAACCTAAGCTTTCAAAAAATTCCTTTCACAATCACAACCAACAAGCATAGAAGCAAATGAATAATCAACAAGCCTAATCTATATTTTGAATTCTTCTATCAAACCAATCTTTTACCACATAATTTTCAACAATGAGCATTCAAATTCTAACACACAAGCCTGACAGTGCAAGGCTGAAAGCAAACAAACTCAAATTTTTGCAAAAAATGATAAAAAACTAGTTCTGGAACAAGGCCTACCTGGCACCACACTGGAGGGGTCTTGACAGAGTAGTTCTGGATGAGCACTGCTTCTGGATAACAGGACTTTGGTGGTGGCACTGCTTATGGCTAACAAATTTCATGCGGTGGCACCGCTTGTTGCCAATAGCACATGTGTGGTTCCATGAATAGATCAAAAACACAAGGAGAACAAAAGATCAAATTAAAAATTTATCAGATCAAGGAAAAGATTGATGAATTGACAGTCAAAATGAGCATATAAAGTCAAAATAGTTCAGATTTGAACAGATCTGAAAGTTTCAAACCAAAATTCACTAAGTCAGATGGTAGATCTAACTGAAGAGAGTTGGATATGGAGCTTGGATTTGGACAAGATTTCAAGGACTGAGGAAGATCAGATGAACTGATATTTGCACTATTCCCTAGCGGAGTTTCAGATTTGTTATCAGGAATATTGCACCTTCTGCGGACAGAAGATGTTCTTCTAGTCTGAATGGTTCAGATCCAAAACAAATGAGTGAATGACAAAGGATGAAGACCTTCCTAGAATGTTATAGACACCTGGAATACTGCTTCGATTATGAACCTGTGTACCTACAAACATATCAAACATATAAGCACATCAAATCTACCAGAAAATCATCTACATATCCATACTAGTGACTAAGGAATCTAGAAACATATACATGTGAAATCAAAACAACAGAAATGTGGTATGGAAATCAGCTTTGCATTAAGAATGTATGGAGAAGCTTACAACCATTTCCTTAGTGTCGAAAAGCCCCTCCACAAGACCAACACTTCATCCCCATAAGCTCCAACTTTGCTCTCTATTCTCTCCAATGGTTTGGACTAGGTAGTCAATTCAATAGCATAACAATACCTCTATAGTTCTCCCCCTCAACTATGGATATGAGCTTGTATTTATAAGGCTCAATGGATAGGGATAGTTGAGAGAATGGTGGGTGAGGTGGCTCCAAGATCCTATCAAGGGGGATCTTGAGCTCAAACTAACCCATAATGATATGGATAAGGGAGGACATGAGGCTCAAGTTCTAGAAGCCTCGAGAAACTTCTCTTTTTCCCATTTTACCCAGGGTACCGCTTTTGTTCCCTTATGATAGAGTAGTTTCGATGAGAACTGCTTTAAGAACAAGGACTATACGTGGTGGCACCACTTCTCTATAACAGGATACACTCATCAGCCACAGTGTAAGTGCAGTGCTAGGTTTTTTCAAGTAGAATTGACAAAGAGAGCAAGTTTCCACTCCAAGTGTTGGGATTAAGGGAAAACATGGAAGTTAAGGATCTCACCACATGATGGTGATAGGATTTAGGTATAACAAGGTTCCCCATAGGAAAATGAATGTCATTTTATACTGATCGGTGGGTAGAATCTCTATCTAATTTTAGCCTAAAAATCCACCCATAAAAGAAAAGATGTCGCTTCCGACACATTTATCGATGATCTGATCAATGTGTGGAGTAGGGAAATTGTCCTTAGGACAAGACTTATTTAAGTCTTGAAAATCTATACAAACTCTAATAGTGCCCTACTTCTTATCCTTAGGGAAAATATTAGATACCCATTCCATCAAGGGTACAGGATAAATAAACCCCACCTTCAGAAGTTTTTCCACTTCAGCTTTAATAGCCGTAGCCTTCATAGGGTGGACTTGACGTAATTTTTATCAGATAGGTTTTGTCGTGGGATAGGTTCTAATCTCATGTACAAGAATTGATGGATCGATCCCAATCATCTCCTCACGTCCAGGAAAAAATATCACGAAATTATTTGAAAAGAGCTCTATAACATTCAGTTTCAGCTGTCAAGCAGTTCTGGCCTACATGAATGTGTTGAATAGTTGCAATCGGGGTTGTATTAGTGATGTTGCAAAGATTTCCTTCAGAATCTGTGTCTTGCAACAATACATGTGTTTGCATATTGGTGACAATATCAGTTACGATAAGAGATACGAGGTCAAAATCTACCGAACTAGCATCAGGAAGTAAATAAGATTGATGATGGTGATCTTCCCATACGGGTTCATCCGTGCTCATAATATCCATGATGGACCCATCTGAAGGAAAATTCCAGGAGAGATAATCTAGAGTAGGGAGAGATGGTTCTAGCCAGTAGGGAAGGTGGTAAGGATATGAAGCCACTAGATGAAGATCATCATAATGGACATCGAAAGTAGATTGAACAAAATGATAAAGTGCTTCATAAGGGCCAAGAGAGGATGACTCAACAGCTTCTTTTCCTTTAGGACTATGGGAAATCATGGAAATCATGTTCATGGTCGCCACTTTTGTACTAGGAGGGGCTGAGGTAAATACTCCCATAAGGGTTGGATCCTTCAGCATACTTACCCCAATCGACTGATAAGGAGAAGGGGACTACCCTAGCATAGGGATGTTATTCACGGTGGGAGTAGTAACATCTGGTGAAAAAAAGTCACGTTGATCGATAGTTACAACATTCCCCAAATGAGGGAATTGGAGAGTTTGAAAGACTGTCAAAGCGATAAAATTCATAGCATAGAACCGGTTCCTCCCCAATAGAAAATTGCAGTCTAATGGGGCATCAACTACCTGCACTTGAATGGAAACAGTCTTGCCCCCAAGCTCGACTGAAAGTTCTAGTAACAGACCATGAGGTTGGAAACCTCATCCATCAAAAGCTTTAAGGTCATAGGTTAGTTTGTAAGTTCAAGAGAACCAATGTCCCTCCAGCAGGATATAGACAAAACTGAGGTTGAAGCTCCCTCATCCAAAATGGTCCGATGGACCTTTCTCCCAACTAATCTAGTTGCAATTTGAAATGCAAGTTGGTGAATTAATATGTATTTATAGTTCTCCACATTGAAATGTATTAGGTTGGTGTTATCTGGGTCTAATGCCCCCAAAGCAGTTAATAGGTTTTTACGGTACATTGGACAGCTTTGGAGTACCTCAAGGGTAGACATTGCACAGGGTGCCTGAGCCAAATATTAAACGACATTGTAGAATTGTGAAGCTCGAGAATTGGGATTAAAAAAAACCTTCCTGAGGGTACTCTTAGGTGGGCATAAAATGAAATTGAGATTAGGTTTCTCAATGGTGAGAGGGCCCTTAGACAAAGATGGAGGAGAACTAGTGGAAGGAACTTTCTCGAAAGAACATTTTTTGTCGTTCTTCTCTATTGGCTTGTTGTATGAATGACTATGAGTATTTAAATTGATGGTATCTGAGGACATCATTCTGATTTCTTCCATAGAACTAGAGGTCCCTTGATTAGACATATGATCTATCAATGGTTGCTGATATGGGAAGGGATTGATAAGCACCACTGGTGTGGGGATAATCTTTTGAAATTTACTAACATCTTCACGACAAGGGCACTCCTTCATGAAGTGATCACCACCACATAACATGTAAGGGTACTTGTCATTTCTCTTTCATTTATTATCATTCTCCATGGTCGTAGCCTTGGGATTCTCCTGTTGATTTCCAGAATTTTTATTTTCCCCTTTACATTTCTTCTTATTACAGGGTGTTTGCGTTCTTTTGATGGAATTCACCTCGGTGGAAACCATAGGAGCGAAAAGAGTAGTAGAAGAAGGAATTTGATGCTTGGCAGGGTTGGCTACTAATGAGGGCTAGATTGAACCGACAACCCCATCAATAGGAGTTTCTGCAGGTGGCTTGGTAGGGTCCGTGCTGGGACAAGGAGATTGAGGGATTAGGTCATATAGAGTTTCAGATTGGGAATATACCAACTCCAGATACTGAGCGTGACTGATAGCCTGCTCTTTAGTAACAACACCACCCATAGCCACATCTTGGGCAATGGGAGGAAATAAGGATTTTGTGAACCAATCAGCTAATAGTTGGTCTAGGATGGGAGCTTTAATGAATCATCTCCTTCTTCTCCACTATGGCCTAATATATGCATGGAATTTTTTTGACAGAGTGAGGTCAAAAGGCCCGTAACCATTTCATAACAAATGGGTAGCGGAAAGTGTGTTATAAAAATAATTGACAATGAGCTAAAATCCACAAATGAATGTTGTGGAAGTTCAATATACCACTTTGCGGCCGTACCGGTCAAATTCCGCTAAAAGAGTCTCAAACAAATAGAGTCATCCATCAAGGAGTTCAAAGAACACCATACATCAAAAGTCATGACATGATTTTTGGGATCATCTCCCTTCTTTCCATCAAATTTTGGAATGTCTGATGGTAACTTGACTGGAATAGCAGGCCACGAAGGGTTGTGCTAAATGGGATCATTAATCAACTTGGATAGATCAGAAAAGTCCAAAGTTGCCAATAATGGAAGTTTTTGATTAGGTTCAATGTACTGGTAGTATTGATAAGGCATATGCACGCCAGTAGAACCATAGGTTGATTGATACACAGGTTGTTGGGCTGGTTAATAAGTAGATGATCCTCCCGAATATCCTCTCGAAGGGGGTGGACCTCCAGGAGGAGGGCCACCAGGAGGTGGTGGGCCTCCGGGTGGTGGTCCCCCAGAAGGTGCAACCCTAGGTGGTAAACCTCTCAAAGGTGGGCCTCAGGGTGGTGGTCCTCCCGAAGGTGGACCTCCAAGTGGTGGGCCTCCGAGTGGTGGTCCTCCTAATGGTGGTGCTCTGAGTGGTAGTCCTTCGTCAGGTGGACCTCTGCCAGGTGGGCCTCCGCTAGGTGGGCCTCTGCGAGGTGGGCCTCCACCAGGTGGGCCCCCACCAAGTGGTCCTCCAGAGGGTGGGCCACCATAAGGTGTCCCTCTAGAACCTCTAGCAGTATTAATAGGAATTTAACCCATTACTAGGATGTAGGACCAATAAGGTTTCCCCATGGTGTAAACGTGTTTCCAGGGTAAAGGATTCCAGGATACATAGTTCATGTAGATGTAGGTTGATAGTTCATATTTCCTACAGGTAGTTGATTCCATGGATAATCATAACCCCAAGAAGGTTGCTTGATAGTAGGGTGTGACCCTAAAGGTTGGCTTGAACTTGACAAAGGGTTTACCATATTGGTTTTGGTGGGAGGAACAACCACTATGGGTTGTCCTACAGCAAAGGTCTATCTGGTACTAGTAGAAAATCCACTAACTGATAACGTAACTCGTGTCGGGGTTTGTCCCCCAGTGTTAGAATGTAATGATACCATTTGAGCGAAGGATTCCCCCCTAGCTATAGAGGGTAAGGGAGGACTAGAAAAAGACCTAGGATTTGAAACTATAGGGTTGGAGGTTTGACCTAGATTATGAGGAGTCATACCAAGAACTAGAATATCATCAATAGGAGCCAAGGTTTCGACAAGTGAACGATATCCAAAAGGCCAAGGATCTGAAAGACAGGGTAAAATAGCCGACATAGGTTCTTTGTGTGGTACGAGTGAGGGAATAATTCTTTCCACTCTCTCTTGAAAATTGCGAGCGTGATCAAGAGATGCTTGGTTCTTTCTATACTCATCTTCACCCGGTGGAGAGTTCTCAAAAGAAGGTCTAGTAGCCCCAAATTTGGGAAGGGATTGACCCATAGAAGTTCTCCAAAAAGGAGCATTAGGACCATATTCTGTTTCAACAGGACTATCAGTATGGCATTCCATCGGGGAATGAAAGGAAGTGTCAGCTATAGGAGGATGTTGGACCAAGGGATTAATGTAAGTAGTGAATTGGTCTTTGCTTTCCACAACTGGGATTCCTTCCACATGGGAGTCAGTTGTATCTCCTTGATCTGTGGCTTCCATTGGGATCTCCCTTGTGACAGGAGGAAAGTCGGGTGGTAAGCCCTGGTTTCTTCTATATCATCTACACTGAAACTCAACTAGATTGTATGGTCACTAAAACCTAATGTAGGTTTCAAAACTAGAAAAGTCACACAAAAATTATCCTACACAAACTACGGGCCACAAGCAAACTTAAGTGATGAGAGAGGTTGAACAAGCCGGTTCCTCGCTAGGATTTTCAAATTTTTGCAACTCGCTATATACCGTAGGGTCCAACAGTAAAGCGCGGCGAGGAGGATCAACCATCCCTCACTTGAATACCCGACTACCTGGATGACACATGCATAGTAATCTCCCTGAGTTCTTTTCTCAGTGTATTGCACCAACAAGACATCCAAAAGGCATTTTCTCATATGGTTTCAGGAATCCTAGAAGGGCCTCCCGATATACACAAGGTACGTGAGAGTTCAAATTCATAGTAGTGTTATCTAATGCAGAACCATTCACAAGGGGCCTTCTGATATACAATCGAGTACATGAAGTACCTTTCGATATACCTAAGGGTACGTGAAAGACCGTTCTATATATCGACGGTACATGGAAGAACCGCACAGGTCCCGGGTTGTAGTAAAGGTAATAAACGATAGCTCCTACGTTTTACGACACCAAAACATGTCTCTAACCTATCACTCAAGCTACTAATATTTTTAACCTATAGCTACCATTAATTTTAAGTTGAACAGTTAGGTGAATGCATGGAGTAATGACAGAAAAGTAAAACCATACAATTATGGTATGCAAAAAAAAATTCACTTTACCATTCAAAGCATGCCTACTTATGGGAAGGAGAGAGTGTTTTATTTTTCAATTTCATTTCAAAACCAAAAATTTCCCACAAAGTCTAACTAAACAAATCTTTCCGAGAATACAAACAAGAAACACACTTCTAATCTGATCTTTGAAAGCAAGCAAATAAGGCGATATCTTGTTTCCTCAAAAAAAAGACAAAAATACTCAAAGGAACACGAAGCACTTTTTTCAAATTTTCTTCAAAAAATGGAAAGATCTAACTTAAAACTATGATATATTTTTTTATTTTGACGAAACAAGAGTATAAAAAGAAAGAAGAATATGGAGATCTGAAAGCTTATGAGGCTAGTCAGAGATCCTATAATTCGTCTTTAAGCAAAATTATGATCAAATCTCAACAAAAAAATTTCTTTTAAAAGAAAAAAGAAATCTTTCGTAAACTTAATGAAGAATGAAAGCCAACAACCAAAAAGAAAGTGTTCCTTTTCAGTTTTATCAAGCAACAAAAAGAGATCTAACTAAACTAAGCTTCCAAGCACTCCTTTCGAAAATGAAAACTAAGAAAATAAGCAATCAAACTAATGAGTGTAACTAGATTTTTGAATTCAAAAAAACAAGCATTTACCACATCTAGAATTTGAATCTAACTACTCAAATCTCTGAAAAGAAGCCCAAACATTCATAGAACAGAAAGCAAAAATCAAACCAAGTCTTGAAATGACAAGTGTGTAGAAGGCCTACCTAGCACTGCTTGAGGATAGTTGGTGATAGAGTGGTTCTGGCTTGGTACTTCTTCGTGATAACTGAGCACAAGTGGTGGTGCCACTTACTGATTACTGAGCACAGGTAGTGTCACCGCTTACTTCCCACTATGCATGCGCAATGTTCTGTAGAAATAAAAAAACAAAACAATGGTGAAAAAGAGTAAGTACATTACAGTAGAACTAGAATCAAATCATGAATTTAACAGGAATATGAAGTACAGAAAGCAAGAATGACTCATATCCGAGCATATCTAGTTATACCAAACAAAGATATCACTATATCAACTAGTAGATCTGATCAATTGAAACAAGATCTCACTAGATCAACTAGTAGATATGATCAATGAAAGATTGGAACTTGGATTTCAGACAAGGGTTTGAAGACCAAGGAAGATCATATGTGCTAAAAGCTCTTCGCCAGTGGAGTCTCCAGATTTGTTTCTAGGAAAAATGCACCTCTTGCGGACAAGAGTTTTTCCTCTAGCTTGAATGGTTCAGATATAGAACAAATGAATTATAACGGAGATGGAAGACTTCCCATAGAAGTTGTGGAGATCTAGAATGAGTCCCTTTGATAGAGTTGTATAGGTTTTTCCTATGGTGATGACTCCTTACAAACATACCTGCACAATCACATGAAACAAGTAAACAAGATACACAAGAACCATAATATAATCCACAATTCTATGTCATTGACTAAGGAATCCAACACTAAAATACATGTCTACAACACAACATACTTTACGGGAAAGGAACCAACTTTACATTAAAGATGAACAAGAAATCTTACAACATTCACCTTAGTGTTGTGATGCTCCTTCACATTCCAATGCCTTGTCCCCAAAAGCTCCAACTTGCTCCTTCTATGCTCACCCTACTATTTTGGCCATAATGTCAATGCAACAACATAACTTTTCTCTCACTCAACCATGGGGTATGATCCTTCTTTTATAGGCCTTGGAAGGATAAGAATGTTTGAGTAAATGGTGGGTGAGGTGTATAGGAGATCCCAAAAGGATGTATCTCTAGTCCAAGTGATCCACGGGAGTAGGGGTAAGGGTGCCACGAATTCTTCCTTCGAGAAGCTTCGTGGAATCCTCTCTTTTTCACTTTTTACCAAGGGTACCACTTCTCCTCCACTATGACAGAGTGGTGACAAAGAAGAACCACACCTTGAATAAGAGGAAAATACGGTGGCACTACCTACTGTCAAGAGATGGTAGGCATTACTAAAGAAGGTAACGCCCCTTGACTTAAGGGTGGAAGCGGTGCTAGATTTTCATATGCAAAATTGAAGTCTGGGCTAGTATTTTCATTTCACATTTTGGGATTCAGGGAAATAGCTAATTTTTGGGACCTCATCACATGATGACGATGATATTTATGTGTAACAGAATTCCGCCCAAAGCATGATTCTAGAGGGATACGATAGGTGAGAGATTTGAAAGAGAAAGTTATCACTTCGAGGCAAGAATTCACTTGATCGGAGACCATCATCAACCAAGAATCTGCAATACATCAATACTTTTGACTCATGACCAAATGTGTCCTCATCATGGTTGCAGACCAATACAAGGTATATCCATGAGAGAGTTTAACAAACATGGCTACTAAAATACAACATATATCCATGTGATAGAGAACTCACACTTGGGACATAGCTACCAGACATACATTGTATATCTATGTCAAATGAACACAAACTCGAGCACAACCATGACCATACAAATGTGGATCCATGCTAGGATTCATACAATATACTCCATCGTAACCTGGGGAAAGCAATGAGCACTTTTAACAGATACCCAGGGTCTTCGTGTCGTCTTCCACAAAGTACGATTCTATCTATGTGATTAAATTGATTTGATGTCAAACATGGTAGAAACCACTTGATTACTGGTCAATGATGTGAACCATTAACAAGCACGAGGGAAATCACCATTGATGTTAATGATTCCCAAGGTACCCTAGTACAATCTCCTGAGTGTGAATGGATGATTTGATGTCAAACATTCAGTTGATTCTATCAATCAAAGGTCAATGATGTGAACCTATGTTGAGAGCAAGAGAATATGTCATTAAGGCATACATACCTCAAGGTACTAAACTTGTTTCTAAGACTAATTCCTCGACAATGAGCTGATTTTGACAAGAATAGTCTCATCGAAGGAGGGCCATGATGAATCCCACATCGACGACACGAAACTTGCAACAAAGTTTTGGAATGTTGTAGATGGTGTAACCATAGGACTGACTTAAAAAGTACTGACACAAAGAATGTTTTGACTACAGAGGTGAACTTTCAACTTCCCTTTGAACATCGGGTGGCACGACAAAATACTTGGTAGCATTGACTAGGTGAGGTGGAGCACAATGTGAAAATGGACAATGCAGTCTTTGAAAGACTCAAAGGAGTGACATGACTCATGAAACTGCATCAACTTGGAGACAAGATGAATACCCAATTGACTGAATGAAATGTAGACAAGTGCCATGTTCAAAGGTGACTACAAACTTCCATTTTATTTGCAAAATGAATTATTTCCCTTCCCTTAATTTCCCCATCATGATTGATGAGTGTCTCTTTTCATTTTTATGAGTTCAAATAGGGTAACAAACACTCATTGTAGCTCGTCCGAAGACAAATCCATTCTCATATATTTCATGAACCTAAGAAAGGAAGGGTTCTTTCCCAAAATAGGGTCTCTCAGTGTTTGGTTTAACGAGTCCAATGAAAGTTCACTCAGTATCATTCATGTTTAGAGAGTCTGAACATAGACGGAAGAAGACTCCAAAGGGTCTTTTTTCGTAACTAGTCAATACGAATCGAAAAATAGATAAACTACCATCAGAAAGACGACTCTTCAAGTACTTTTATGAGCGTGAAGAAGACAAGTTCGCTCAACGATCTTTTCACATTTAAGGAGTCCAAAAAGAGTTTAAAGAAGACTCCATGAGGTTTCTTTTCACAATGAACGGTTTTTACGAGCCTGAAAAGAATAAAAAAAAGACTCGAAACTTTGATACTAGGTTTAGGGAGCATGATCAAAGTGTAAAAATGGACGCTCAAGGACCTTTTCCATTTTTTAGAAGTGCGAAAAAGTCAAAAAATTAACTTCCCCATAGACAATACTATTGATTTATATTCCTGCAAAACCTTGTTAAAGATCATTAGTCTCCCAAAAACATTTAAATTGACTTTTATGAACTATATAAAAGGAATTTTTAATGAAAATGATTTAAAAAACATTAAAATGATATAAAACCCTAAAAATGCTTTATAAAAACCAAAGTAAATAGTAAAAACCAATTTATTTACCATTTACCAAGTCTTGGGGAGCATTTTGGGAGATTTGATGTGCATATTTCAATTGGAGATTTTGGAGCCATTACCTGTCCATTGTCTGAGCCGTTAGTTTCAGGTAAGAGCTAGAAGCCTCCTCTTCATTTCTATGGTTTCCATTTTCCAATTTCATGTCATTTCATTGAGTTTTGGGGCTTTAGGTCCAAGCCTAAAAAATGCATCTCGGGTACTACTTCTAGCCTTCATGGGAAGAGAGGTCCTTGATAAGAATCGCAATTTTTCAGGCTTGCATAGGCAATGGTACAAATATGTTCCAAGGGGAGAAACACGGTGCCGGCCGTGTTGCCAAAAAAATGGATGCTCTAGTCAAAATAGAAGTTTTCAATCATTTATAAAGGTTGGATAAGTCTCTAAATGCCTCATTCATTGTTTTTGACAGGTCATTTTCTCAAAAATGGTCACTTCGAAAGAGAGGCAACATCATGACGACGATGCCCGTGCTGCAAGAGATGCGGCTTCCATACTTGCTCTGTGAGGCTGTGGCCTCTTAAAATTCTTGCACGTTCATAGCATGCTATCGCATGTAAGATAAATGTATTCCATTGGCATTACCACTTCTTGCCTATAAACCATCTTGAAAGTCGTTTGTCGCCTCATTATCGTACATGTTTTTCTGTAATCCCATGATACTGCAAGGATTTTCAAATACCATTCGTTGTCGTTTGTGTTGCATACCTTTGTTAATGCATTCTCCAATACCTTGTTGAATGCCTCGACTGTTCCATTTGCTTGTGGATGATATGACATACTTTTCTTGTGCTGGATCTGAAATTCCTCAGTCATCGCTCTAATCATTTGATTGACAAAGTGAGCCCCCTGGTTGCTCATCAATATATTAGGACAACCAAATCTCATAACCACATTATCAAACAAGAACCTTGTTGCATTCGTTGTTGTACAATCCTTCACTAGTTCTTACTATACCCATATCATCAGATAATCCATCGTAGTGATGATGTGTCTCACACCTATTATTTTCCCTAGCGGATTGATGGGTCCTACGAAGTATACTACCCATTTATCAAATAGTTTCAACATTAACTAAGGTACCAATGACATTTCATCTCTCCATGATGGTTTTCTCATTCTTTGGCACACATCACAACTCTTAGCGTAGTCTACGACATCGTTGTGCACTGTCATCCACCATAAGCCAACTCTTAGTATCTTCCTGGCGGTTGCACGTCCTCCATGATGTCCTCCTGCAATTCCATCATGTGCCTCAGCTAGTATTCCTTCCTTCTCATGCAGAAGAACATATCGTCGCATAATTTCATCTGACCCCATCTTGTATAATTGTCCTGCAATTAGATGGAACTCAACATCTCTGACAACCAGTTGCTTCTTTTGGCTTGTAGTGAAATCCTTGGGGGATTTTTTGGTCACTAAAAATTGGATGATCTATTCATAATGGTCATCGACCATTTCGACTCTAAAAAACTACACATCAGGAAAACCATCCTCGATGCCACTTGGTTCTTCTCTTGACTCTATCCTCGATAGGTGATCAGGTCCTATATTCAACCGCCCTCATTTTACAATAATCTTGAAATCAAACTCCTGGAATAGTAACAACCATCGAAAAATCCTCCCCCCCAACAGAGACTTGTTAACCAAGTATTTCAACGCTAAGTAATCCGTAAACATTTCAAAATGGCCTCCTTATAGATAGTGGCAAAATTTTTGTAATGCATACACCATTGCCAATCCTTACCTCTATGTCGTTGTGTAGTTTCTCTTTGCGATAGAAAACTTTCGACTTTCCTTCCCCTGGTTGAGCCAAGAGTACTCCAAATGAGATCAATGAAGCATCAACATGAACGTGGAACTAGTTCGTCCAATCCAGGAAGACCAATATTGGTGCTGTGACCATATTTTTCTTCAACATATTGAGGCTTCTCTGGCACTCATCGTCCCATTCAAACTTCAAATCCTTCTTCAACAACTTCTCCATTGGCGCTGTGATCACTGTGTATCCTCTTATGAACTTCCAGTAATATCATGTGTGACCCAATGTTTCCCTTATTTTTTTTTGTTAGGATTTATAATCCTTCCTTGTCCAAACTGGTCTATTAGATTATATTTTCCTAACTTAGGAGTCATTTAGTTATTATTGGGTACACTAGTAGCGTTGGGTCTACTTGGGCTAATGGGGCCACCTGTACCAGTCACTAGGGTGTGGGGAACACGGATAGAGGCTAACTGTAACTGAATTCACCTTCATGCATCAGTTTATACACCTCCTAGACCAATCCCTACAATTTAGGATCCACTGGGAGTGCCAACACCAACCTCCTTCAATTGTTGGCAGTTGGTGACTAGTCAAGCTTAGTTATGCTTCAATTACATTCAGTTAGAGGTCCTCCAGTTCATTTAGTGCCAATATTTCATGGCTTCATGTGGGTAGGAACCTATTCTCACCTACTTCTCACCTACCACATCAGTTATACTAATTTAACTGATTATAACTGATTGAGAGACTGGATTAGACAACTAGGGTTAGCTAGTTAGCTCTGATAAAGACTTAGACATTTCTAGTTAGCCATGCAATCAGATTGAGTTAGTAGATTCGAATCATATCCACATGATTCAAATTCTCCTTTATGTAACACTGTTGTGTACTACTGGGATTAATGAATTTTATACTATAATTATACTGAGCAATACTTATCTGTTTCCTATGAATTTTTTTTTGTTTAGTGTGTACTATTCATTCCATTACACTACATATTAATACAATCTAATTGTACTCATTTCCTGAATATCGATGGAAGATTAATTCAAACACGGTATCAAATCCTACTGAGGAAGCCTCAAGTCTGTCCAATCTCCATTGTACATCAGAAGTAGCTGCGTTTCCACATAAGTCTCGCAAAGTGTGCATTGCTAACTATGGATCCGTTCAGAGAAGCCTTTGTCGACGTGACTGAGCCTGAGATAGTGTACATGTCGAGATGGAAGGATTGATTCTGACATAGTGTGAATTGTTTTTGTGTTTGTAGTGTTTTCTTACAGGTGCAACGTAGCTTGATTGAAGAAATTGACTGATCAAAAGGAGAATTGATGGATTCTCAATATTTCTTACCCCGCATCCTAACACCCTTCAACTATGTTGATTGGAGGGAAGATATGCAGGTCTCCTTGCACAAGCTTGGCCTATACAATAATACCATGGGATGAGAGACAAAACCTCATGATCCTACTAAGAAAAACAAATTATTGAACCGGTTGGATAAATCCTTTGGATTCCTTTTTGCTCACATCTCCAGGGACCTCCTCTTTCATATTGAGGGATCGAATATTCCCAAATAATCTTGGGAGAAGCTTGAATTCTTATTTTTCAAGCAATATTAGCTTCGGGGACACATTTTGGAGAACAAGCTAATATCATTGCAGCCCAACAGTTTCGAGACCATCCAACATTTTTTTACTAAATTCAAGTATCTTGCACTACAATATAAGGAGTGTGGAATAGAGAGGAAGGATAAGCAGCTTGTGTTCTCGGTACTCAAAAAAATTGGTTCTGAGTATTTTGTATTCATCTATACCTTCCATTCTGTAAGAGATTCCATCCCCAATTGGAAGAGTACTTCACTTGATAGCTTTGTTGAGTCTTTAATACAGGAGCAGGACAAGTTGGTCCAAATGGGAGTCCTTCAAAATTCCAAGAGCCAAGCTCTTCTGATGTCAGACTCTACCAATGCATAGGATAAAGGGAAGCATGGGGGGAAGGAGCCTAAAACATCTAATTCAAAACCAAAGGAGAGTCATAAGTCTTCCAAAGGAGCTTTTGGCTCCAAGAAGAAGAAAACATTTGGAAAGACTAAGTTTCCTTACTATATGAGGGGTTTTCATCCTGAAAATGAGTGCATGAAGAAGCAGATCGACCAGCTATCTGCTCTCCTCAATCAGAACCATATTAATCTTCCATAAAGAGAAAAGAAGTCTGATGATGGATATTCGACAGAAGATCATGATAGGTGACATGCTTTGAAATCTATCCTCATTCATTCAAAAACCTACTTGATTGATTCTGGAGCATCCAGCTACATGGTTTCCTCCAAGGATTCCTTCACCACTCTCAACCTCATAGGAGGGCGTACTATTCATGTGTGTGATGACTCTTAGATCCTAGCAACAGGAATAGGTTCCATTAAAATCCATCATGGTGACTTCAAAAATGTTCTCTATGTGCCCTCTCTTGCAATAAATTTGTTGTCTATTTATCAGATGACTCACACTAGCTCACCAAAGCAAGTGGTATTTGGCCCTGACACAGTAGAGATCACAGAAATATCAACTGGTAAGACCATGGAGAAAGGAATTGCATATCATGCCTCCAAGGAATATTCTTTCTCTCATTTCATGCCATACTCAGATCCAGTACAACCACAACTTCTATTCGAAGCAAATAAAGGTATCAAAACTCCTTTACTTCCTATTGTAGATACAAATTTATTGTCTAACATTTCAAATTCATATTCATATACAGAATAAGAGGAAGACCAACATGATCCATATATTGAGTTTACATCTCAAATATATCTAGATCTAGATCCAACATCCACTTCATATCAGTAGTCTAAATGGGCTCAACAACTCATTAAAGAAGTTGGGATGGTGTTGGGGATCCAGATGATAAGAGAACAACGAGGTCCCAGTATGAGAAAGAGAATGTTGCACTGTCCCACATAGATCCACTTCTCCCTGATAGGTTATTCATGATGTTTGGGTCAGATCCTTAAACATTCAAGGAAGCTTTCCATGATCATATATGGCAGGAAGCTATGGATTAGAAATTTGATTCACTACATGACAATAAAACTTGGGAACTTTTCTCCTTACCTCCAGGGAGGAAACTTGTTCAGTGAAAATGGGTCTACAAGACCAAGATAGCCTCTGATGGAACCACAACTAAGTACAAGGCTCGGTTGGTGGCCAAAGGATACTCTCAGATTCAAGGTTTGGACTGCAATGAGACATTCACTCTAGTAGCTCGGATGGATTCTAGTGAACTTTTCTTGGCAGTTGCAACTTCCAAGAGATGGGAGGTACATCACAATGGATGTGAAAAGTGCCTTCCTCCATGGTGACTTGAAGGAAGAGATTTACATGAAACAATCTGAGGGGTTTATTGATGATCCTTCCTTACTTTGCAGACTGAGGAAATCACTGTATGGACTCAAACAAGCCCCAAGGGCATGGTACTCCAAAATGGATTCCTTCCTCATATCACAGAAATTTGAAAGATGCAAATCAGATTGCAATGTTTAGATGCATAATAAAGAGGGATTATTGCTATTTATTGTGTTGTATGTGGATGAATTGCTCATTACTAGCAGCTATGTTGTTGGATTAAGAAGCATCAAGTCAGCCCTGAACAAAGCATTCACTATGACTGATCTAGGGCTTTTAAGACAGTTCATTGGTCTCGAAGTAAGTCAAAATACTTTGGGAATCATGATCTCATAGTCTAGATACTCATTAGACATGCTCAGGAGATTCCACATGGAATACTGCAAGGCATTCCCTTGTCCCTTTCTATCTGGTATCAGGCTAGAGGAAGGTGGCTCTACAACTTTGGTAGACATCACTCTTTATAGACAGCTCATTGTGAGCCTTCTATATCTCACACATTCGAGACCAGACATATCCTATGTTGTGAGTGTTGCTTCCAGGTACATGCAGGAGACACATGAGCTGCATTGGAAGGCAGCAGAGAGGATCTTGCACTATGTATAGGGTGCTATAGATTATCGAATTCATTATGCAGCTGGTGCACAACTTGATCTCATAGGCTTCACAGATTCAGACTAGGCAGGAGATGGGAATGATAGGAAATCCACTTCAGGATTTGTGTTTATGATTGGATATGGGCCAATTTGTTGGTCCAATAAGAAGCAAGTAGCACTTGCACTCTCTTCAGTAGAAGCAAAGTATCAGGGAGATTTGCATGTTTCGGAAGTTTGGCTACATGGAATCTTGACAGAATTTGATATTCGCACTTCACTATCAATGGACATTTATTGTGACAACCAGAGCACCATAAAAATTTCCAGTGGTCCAGTTCAGAAGCAGAGGACGAAGCACATTGAGGTTCACATGCAATATATTTGGGAACCATTGCATGACAAAACCATCACACAACATTGTTGTCCTTCAAAGGATTAGATTGCAAACATATTCACCAAGTCATTCACAGAAAATAAATTTTCCTTTCTTAGATCTCTTTTAGGTGTTAAGGCTTGATTCATAGTTCATGTTCCTACTTATCTTGAGGGGGGGGTGTTCCCATGAGGTTTTCCCCTATTTCCTCTTTTTATTAAGCAACATTTTTTAATTCTTTTAGCTTATATATGGGTGACTTTTACCTTGTTTCTAGGGCCCGCAATTGTCCAAGTTAGGATTAAGGGGGGGCGTGTTGGGATTTATAATCCTCCCTTGTCCAAACTAGTCTATTAGATTATATTTTCCTAACTTATGAGTCATTTAGTTATTATTGGGTCCAATTAGGCTAATGGGGCCACCTGTACCAGTCACTAGAGTGCGGGGAACATAGATAGAGGCTAACTGCAACTGACTGCACCTTCATGCATCAATTTATGTGCCTCCTAGACCAATCCCTACAATTTAGGAGCCATTGGGAGTGTCGGCACCAACCTCCTTCAGTTGTTGTCAGTTGGTGACTAGTCAAGATTAGTTATGCTTCACTTACATTCAGTCAGATGTCCTCTAGTTTAGTTAGAGCTAGTATTGCATGGCTGCATGTGGGTAGGAACCTATTCTCACCTACTTCTCACCTACCACCTCAGTTAGACTAGTTTAACTGATTATAACTAATTGAGAGATTGAATTAGACAACTAGAATTAGCTAGTTAGCTTTGATAGTGGCTTAGACACTTCTAGTTAACCATGTCGTGAGATTGAGTTGGTAGATTCGAATCATATCCACATTATTCAAATTCTCCTTTATGTAACATTGTTGTATACTGCTAGGATTAATGAAGTTTATACTATAATTATACTAACCAATACTTATCTGTTTCCTGTGAAAATTTTCTTATTCCATGTGTATTATTCATTCCATTACACTGGATAATAATACAATCTAATTGCACTCATTGATTGAATATCAATGGCACATTAATTCAAACATTTTTACCATCGCAGGTTCTGATAAGTAGACTATTACCGCAATCTTGGCAGGATTGACCAACATACCCTCCTTAGACAAAATGTGTCCCAGTAGAATCCCAAATGGAGCGTCGAATACACACTTCTTCATATTTAATGAAATTTGATATTGTTGACACCTTTCCAGCATCATTCAAAGATTCACAGTATGATTATTTACTAGTCCATAGACAATCCAATCGTCCATATAGACTGTCAGGAACTTACTAATAAAGTCCTTAAATGCAATGATAACTATCCTAAAGGAAATTTTCGGCGCATTCTTGAGACCAAATAGCATCACCATATACTGAAAATATTCCCACTATGTTACAAAAGCCATTTTGTGTTTGTCCTCTTTTGCAATCCTTATTTAGTGATAGCTCAAAAATCCATCTATAAACAAATATATTTCTTGACCTACAACTCGTTCTAGTACTTCATCAGTAAACGATGTTGGAATTGGATTGTGAAAACTCACAACATTCAACTTCTTGAGATCGACACATATCCTTATTTCTCCCGTCTATTTGTCTTGCACCACCATTGGACTAATTGATCCGGATTTATGTGAGAATGAAAGGAAGTAACAGAGATAGCATCATAAATAAAGACATATTAGAAAGATAACAGAGATACAATAAACACATATTCTATTAAATGGCGGAAATAGAACAGATTGTAATACAATAAGTGGAATGGCGGTAGCTATCTATGAGAAGAGATGTGACTGCTACGCTCATCCATGCAAATATGAATACAAAATGAGGCCAAAGGGGCCTATTTATAATAAGGATGAGGGTATGAACTCTAAAAGTCCAAAAAATAACCCTAGAAGATGAATTGTGATAAAGTTTGTCACCCCAAGGTGGTAAGTTGAGTAGTCAATTTCCTGGGGTCATAACTTTTGCATACGATCTCTGATTTGGACACTCGATAGCTCATTGGAAAGATCTATCTGAGATTCAAAACTTTAGATAGTGGCCAAATGTATGTCAAAGGAAACCATTTAGCCACTCGAATTGCCAAAAAATGTTGTTTAGGGACTCAAAACAACCCGAAAGTTTGGGACCCGAAAAACCATAGAAAAATAACTAGGAAACTGCCACAATAGACAATTGTTTTGAGCCAGTGGAATAGGTGGGTGGCCACCAATCTCCATCTGGATCACTGATCCATTCTTACTCTTCGACTGGTTCTATAATTCTTGCATCCATCATCCACTCTAATTCTGCTTTGAAACGCTCCTTGTACTTCATATTCAGCATGCACGGTTGATGCTTGATAGGTTTTGCATCAAGTTTAAGCGAAATCCTCATTTCTCCCAAGTATCCATAAATACCCTTCATCTCAGAGAACATAGTCGGGAGTAATTCTTGAAATTCATGCAGCAAATCAGTGACTTTCCCCATCACCGAATCGTCCCAGTAATCTCCAATACTAGCAAACTTTGGGTCCTCTACTTTCTTGATGTAAACCTTCACCAGTTTTAGCGGCTACTTGAATTTGTCGCCTGGTACTTCTATTGCTACAATATCATGACTTCCCTGTTATTCTGGGATATAGACAACTCTTGGATCATCTTCATCATCCAAATGTCCCGATACATTATAGCATGTCATCATCATCTTTGGTGTCACTGCCCATTGTTATTCCATTGGTAACTTAGCCAGAACAATCTCCAACACTTTGTCGCGAATGTCTAGTAGTGCTCTATGGATGAACGAATTATCATTCACAAACCTGAAAGTATGAATGAAGCTGATAGTCAATTCTTCCCATGTTGTAGTTTCCTTGTGAAATTCTGTAGAAACATACCACCTTCGCTGTATCTCATCTAGCATATGAACAAATGTGTGGACCCACTCTTCTTTTAGCCTCAGTACCCATGTGTCCTACCATGTAACCAGGTGATCGTTGGGAATGTTCCTTCCATCATATTTCTTTCCTTGAAGGGTTTCTTCTTCGTCAAATCAAACCTCCATCATCCATGGACATATCTGCCAACCTGCTATCGTTGTCTTATGCTTAGCCCACCATCTTGTTGGGGTGGCATTCAATGCTTTGTATAGCACTAAAAATCGCTATGGTTCTAAAACTTTAGCTTCAAACTCCGAAATGAAGGTCACCAAGCTCAGTAGTCCCTCATATGTCGGTAATTTGATGACTTCTATCACTACCCGCCTCAATGACTGGGTGATTCGTGCACATTTTTTTATCAATACTTTGTATAGTCGGTTCTTCCAGTTTTCTAACGCATTGTCAGAGTCTGAAGATGCTGAACTAGTACTCTGCCATCCCAACTCCCCATCCACAATGGTATTGATGTAGTCTTCAGAAATATTATAGGAATTATCCCATCCTCCTATTGCTTCATCTTTTACTGGTTTGACATATCTTTTTCCATTGAGGGGATCCAATGGGGCGATGTCCCTCATATCGCAATTCTCAAATGTCATGACCCTCTTCTTGAAATTGATAACCACCATGTTCTCATTTTCCCAACCAATTCCCAACAACGCATGGCATGAGCAAGTATCGTCAACTATCTCAATGACATCAAATTTTGCGTATGTCTCCAATCCTTCCACTTCAATAGGTAGACGAGGTACTCTTCCAATGTGCGACACTCTGACCTGATTTGCTAGTCGCAGTTGTACTAAAGACCAAACCAACTGTTGTTCTCCCATCATTTCCCATGTTTTATTTGTTACGATATTGTGTTTAATCCTAGATCCAAGATGACATAATCGCATTCTTCGCTTTCTACTTCGCAATCAACTGTGGAACTCTTCGACAATATGGTCCGTGGCACTGCAATAAGTACACTGAGGTTGCATATTTGGGTAGTCCCTCCGATAATGTCCCAACACTTTGCAATTATAATAAGTAACCGGTCTGTGACCTCGTCCCATAGATACTCTGTGACCAAATCCTCCATTACAACCTCCACGGAATCCTCCTCAAAATCCTCCTTGCTCCTGATACATTTGTTGGTTATATTGTGTTTGGTTAAACTGTTGTTGCGGTTGGTCGAACTGCGGTTGTTGTGACTACACATACTACAGTTGTTGCTGACCTTAAACTATGGCTGAGCATGTTGTGGTTGCTGTAGGTTATACCGTGGTTGTGGAAATGGTCTTTATGTTGGTCGTTGCTCCTCTTCCTTCATAAAATATGTATGCATAGTCTGTGCTTGGAGCAAGTCATACGCTCTCCAATCCCTTTCTTCATGGCTGACCGATCGACAAAAAATACATAACAAGTTCGTCAGTTTCGACACAACCTTTTGAAGGTATACACACTCCTCATACCAGTGTCCTTTGGTATGACAAATTTGACACCACAGTAGTCCTCCTTGACTTAGCGAATTTGGGGCTCCCGCCTGCAAATATTCACAGAAGTCCGAACATTGATCCTCATGATGTCCTTCAGATCGACATCGAGTGCACCATACTTCTTTGCAAACTTCTTTTTCCTTCTTAATATCTTGCAATTGAATAGTGATTTTTTCCACTTGCGACTGGATCTGGCTCATTCCAATCCCCATTTCTCAAACCGGTGATGCTTCCAACTTCATCATGATTTCCAGAGCTTCCACCTGGGATGCAATCTTCTATTGCATCAGCGAAATACGGATGTGCAACACCAAAGTTGTGAGAAACCATTCCTTATGTTGCATATCACACATTCTGAAACTCACCTTAGCAATCAGTGTCTTGAATCATTGATCAAAGTCCCATACTGATTCATCAGGGTACTATTTTATCTCCTCCAACACAGTAATGTACTGCGATTCAGATTTTGGATTTTTAAACTCTTCTATGAGTCCTGTCCTGATCTGGGGATGCCCTATCGGTACTTGTACAAATTTAATGTACCAATCTAATGCCCGTCCTCGAAAGGTCGTCTCTAGTTAACACTTTTTGATGTCTTCATCTTGCACTTGGTTTACTGTCCATACTGCTTCACATAAAAACCAATATTATTCGGGATATTCAATCCCATTACCCTGAAACAAAGGTAGTTTCACGTCATCTCCTGTCATTCTGGCTCTTCTTCCAGTACTAGTTGATCCACTAATATTACTGTTGTGCTGACACACAGGAAAACCCTAGGACGAGCTTGTGTTTCCTCCTCGTGATTTTGGTGCAGTGCACAGAGGTCTAGGTACATTGTAGCTTTGGATTGTTCCTTCCTCAGAATCAGGCGTATCCTGGTCATTTCCTTCGTCACTATAAGGTCTCTTAGTCCCTTGTGGTCCCTTCTCGTAGTTTTATGTTCTGGTCGCACTAGGACCCTCCTCTATCCTCCACCTCTTCTCTTGCCGGAACCTCACCCCACTTCGTAGGAGGCCACACTCTTTCACGACTTCCCTCACAGTCTCGTCATAACTTCCATCCATCTACCCTATATCATTCCATCTAACCCCTCACCTTCACAATACCCCCATCCTCCAAACACGAGGGCTTTACTCGTTAAAATTCATTTTTAGTATTCATTTTTTATAGATAAGCATCTTAATCCAAAGTTGCAATGACAATAAAAATATTCCCCTTGGTCCCTTGAAGAATTATCTTTCTTTGTCGCTATAGGATTGGACTATATTGATAATGAATTCTGTAATATAACCTTCCAAGATGCTATCTATCCACACATCGACAACTCTTGAATATTTGTTATTCACCCTTCGCAACTAGTGAATCAGTTCTGGGGTCCACTGGTCACGTTCTCCCCCTTGGAAATTCCTCTTATGGAAAGTAAGTTGTGCCAACTACTCGTAAGGTACTATCGAAAATTCAATGAAGAATATCTCATGGATATCATAATAAATATATCACCCCAACCAATCTTATGTCATCATTCTAGGGTTTTGATTTTATCCTTCTGCAAATTCTCAGGGCCTTCTAATCAAACCAGTCCTGCATCTTCGGTTTTGTAGGGTGCCACAACATGTCCTCTTCTTCTACTTCTTACTAGGGTCTAGACAACAGAACCGTTTATTGAAATGCACCTTGTCAACAGGGGTTCAGTCTGCAGATCTGTCAACACTAATCAACACAAGCTCCCTAAACATCGACCTGGAAAGGTTTTACCCTATCCAACAACACCTACAAAGCAGATGCAGTCTCGCTCAATATGTATGAGGGAGGGATGCACGAGCTACGTTTCCGTAGATGGAAGAGGACTTCTGCACTATCTCTTACTCTATCACAACTTCACCCATAGATCTAGGGTTTAAGCATATTGTTCATCAGATCTACCAAACATTAATCAGATCTGCCAATTATCAGCATTCACAATCATTCTTATTTATATTTTTGATCAACATGGAAATTGTGACAACATATTTTAGATCAACTCAAAGTTATATGAACAAAGACATCAACTTGTATTAACCTGATGAACCCTGCAAGGCGTCGCATCCTTTAGATTAAAGCATACAAATTCATAGGTCGCATCTGCATACAGTTTGCAAGATTCACATAAACACATACACAAAACAGAATTACATCATCAACATCATCTTCATATTATTCCCAAAACACATCGTAAAAGACAAGCATTCCTTGGTCAATCAGCCTCAAACCAGAAATACATTCATCGAAAGGTCAATACAACAGAACTGATTGAATGATCTACCAAGAATATCCTCCTCACTCAATGATTACTTGATTTATTTTACAATTTTAATTCTATTTATAGGCTTGCTAAGATGATACAAAATTGGTCCACAAAACTGACTTCCTAACTAACTTGACTAAAATGACCAACTTGTCGGTATCCTCTTTCGTCGCGTTGGACTTTTCCTTCACTTGTCGATACCGCGATTGCCTTTTCCTTTGTTGATGGCCGTACTTCATGCCTTCGAACCCCTTGCTAATAGAACAGAGCAGATCAAGAGCCCTTCTACATGGATGCCTCGATATTGATTCACCATGGCTTCATAAGCAACCTTTTTTTTGTTACTGTAATGGCTCTGATTCTATCACCTCAGAAGGCTAAAGCCATGGGTATTCATGGAGAGGCTAGACTAGGCATTTGAAATTTGGAATTTCAAAATTCAAACTTATTTTTTGGGGAAACGCTGCCATTTGAGATGCCAACACAGTGTTAATGCTAAATTATGTGGTGTTGTTGTTCGAGAATACGACTGTCAGAACTAGTAAATTGGACTTTGTGGGGAAAGGGAGTGTTTATGATCGCCGAAGAAGAAAAACTGTGGGCTAAATTGTTGACTAGTTAGACTACTTTGTTATGTTTTAACATGTTCTGACAAAGTATAGATTTAATCTACATTTGTCTTGAGTGTCATACAAGTAATGGATTTGAGACTCCATTCTATCCCTCACGTGGCAGAAGTAGACATGCCCATTATTTTACCATGGAAATTCTAGAGAGAGGGACGTTGGATGAGAACATCCTAAGGCCCTCCTGCACTTGCCTTTGCCTCAGGAGAAGCGAGAAATATCATGGTAATCGCAACTAATGAATTATATGCTTCTTGTTCTCTCTCTAGATGTGCTAGGTTAATCATTACAACCATATAGAGGACATGCCTTGGGCTTGTTGTGTATACCACACTAGGAAAGTCTCATTGTTTTGTTGTAGTTTGATTCTTGTATCCTAAGTTGTTGATATTCGAGGGTTTTTTTTCTTGCTTGTAAGGGTTTTTGCTTCATCATGGATAAAAATGCATGGGATTTTCCTTTAATGGTTTTTTAAGCTACAATGAAACAGATCCAAGCAATGATTGTTGTATCGTGTTCTCGTAGTGATCTGCCTATGCCAAGTTGTGCGAAGGTGCTCTGCCAAGTGTTTTCTGGTAAGTAATAACAAAATGAGGATGTATATCAACCATACTCAGGCCTTGGCCCTACCTGGAACTTGCAATATCAAAATGCCTCCCATTAGCCTCCCATTAGTGATTGCACATGTGAGTTTTCATTTTTTATAAAAACAAATTGTTGTGTATGAGTTGATATAGACTATGAACGCCCGTGTTCCTTGGTTTTGAAACTATAAGTGTCATGTTTCCTTACAGAGATTGATGTTTTGTGGGTATCTGTCGCAAAATTTCTTGTTATATCAGTTTGTTAACTTGTAGAACTCTTTTGGAGAAAAAAATCACTTAAAAAAGGATGAATCTCCATAGAAAAGAGAGGCCTTGTTTTTCTAAAATCTTGCTCTATTTAGTGGCTTGGAAACTACTTTTCATGGAACCAAAATCGCTCGTGTGCCCAGCATTAAAACGATCACCTGTGGATCACCTTATGTATCCACGTTTTGGTCTTGTTAAATCTCATTGCTTTGACACTTAAATGCCTCTTGGATTCGAACGTACGATGTTGGGTGGCCAGAGATGCGTAGGGATTCGTTCAACGCCATCACCATAAAGAAATCCTTGTATTTCAAGTTATAGATTTCAATACAACGTTGTTTAAATGGTAAATCTAGAATATAGTTTATGAAAATTTACAATCGTGTAGCTCTACGAGACTCATTTTTTTTTGTTGAAGAGGTTTAAAATTTCCATCCTAGTATAATTTTTTTGACCAGTGATCACTGATCTGCATACTATCTGTGGTGGAGATAATTGGATACTATCTGTGCTGGAGATAATGTAGAAATAAGATTATTTGAGATTTAGGTTGATGTGTACTTTTCATTTTCATGATTAACAAGTAGAGGTTTGAGATCTATATATCTTGAATCTATTATTTGGTTTATTGTAATAGTTTTCCGACTATGTTTCCATTTCTCCTTTCACTTTTATTGTGATAGTTTTTCAACTATATATTATATTCATTTTTCTTTATCTAATCAAATTGGTTGTGTACTTTATGCTATGCCTTGTCTTCCTCTCATAGTTTATTTTGATATCAGAGCCAAAGGAGAGGGCCCGAGACGTTGTGTGGAAGCCATCGAAGTGACAGAGGCCATAGAGTCGGATCACTGTGAAAGAGCAGTCGTCGTTTGGACAGTGCTGCCCCGTTATGCTATCCGGTCGGTGTTGAGAGAAGCCCCACCATTTTCAAGATAACTATCGCCAGGCTCAGCGATCACACTTTTCACATTCCATATAGAGAGATACTTACCGCCATACAAGAGGGATTTTATCACCACTGGACGACACGAGAAGTCACTCGCCTGGAGGAGAAAGGTTCTGTCATTCTGTGCAGGTACCACATCGGGAAGAAAGTCGCCACGAGTTGTTGTGTGGGAGCTGCCATTGATTTGTCATTCACGCTGCGCAAGAAAGAATGCTTGGTCAAGGGCATCGCTGAAGGGGAGATCGCAGCCGTCATTTCCTATTCATCTGACATGAACCTGGGATTCACGCTGAAAGAGATTGCTAAATAAAATTGAACGTTGAACGCTGAGAGAACGTAGCCGCCATTAATCGCTGCTAGTAGAGCTCGGGTTGTGAGGACTTCTAGTTCAGCACGAGGACTTGCGTGAGCATGAGCTAGAAACGTGTAGCTACTGTTGTTAGATGATTGCTGCCGAAGAGGAGACGCCCACTACATGAGAAAGGAGAGGAAGAACAATTTCCTACGTGGAGATAACCACATTAGCTATCAGAGAACCTCAGATCGCTGGGGAGAGCCGAGAAGAGGAGAAGTCGCTACTATGTATAAGGCGGCTGCTGGCAGGTGAACGCTGCAGAGTGCCAGTGGCTAATTTTCTTTCTTTCTTTTATGCCTTCGGATTGGGTGAAGGTAGAGAAGGAAAATCCACCTCTAACTAACTGATTCCTACATTAATAAAGCTTCTAAATTAAACAGAGAAAATTAGGCCAACTGGAAATTCAAGCTTATGACTGTTCTTGAATTCTATAATGCTTGGTCAATTGTGACTGCTACAAATGGTGTATTGCTTCAATACTGGAATAGGTAGGAGTCAAAAGAGAAAGTGATGTTGATGATGTATGTTAAAGGCAACATAATTCCTCATATTAGAAACTATGATACATTTAAGGAAACATGGATATGCTATGCTCAAAGGTCGGTATAAAATAACCTATGCAAATCAAGTATTGTTTCTTAAAACTAAACTCTTGTCAATAAAACTCTTGTCAATAAAGATGGAAGTTAATGAGGGGGGTAAGCAAATTTATTTGAGGCATTAAATATTTGAGTGATAAATTGAGAGATATAGGTGAAGTTGTAGAAAGTACTGATTTAGTAACTATCATTTTGAAAGCCCTAGTGCCATATTACAAAGTGTTAATTTCAACACTTGTAGCCAGAGAAAGTGAAGAACTCACAGAGATTCTTATACAATAATAAGAAAAGATGAAGAATTATGATATGGATTCCCAAGGTTCATATATGGCCTTGATTGCAAAAAGAAGACAACCATACATAGGTAAACCATGGCATAACAATAGAGGCAAGTTTCATACACAATAGAAAGGTATGGCACAACCTGATCCTCATGGGAATAGACAGGACATCTTGCTAGAAATTGTTTTCAAAAGATGAATCGTGGATCCAACCAAGGATTTAAAAATCACAATGGAAATTTTGTGCATAAAGAAACCCCTAAGAGTCATAGATTCAAAAATATTAGATTATTTATTTCTGAAGCTGCATTGTTTGCTAATACTCATGATGAGAATGCATGGTTCATTGACTCAACTGCATCTGCCCATATGTCTTATAAAAAAGAATGATTCAATGAATATCATGAAAAGATATATGGCACTCGTATTTACTTAGGTGATGACCGGTCACATAAAGTACAAGCTTATGGAGTGATAAATATAAATTTATCTAATGGACAAATGAAATAGATCCAAAATGTCATGTATGTCCTTGGTATTAAAAAGAACCTAATATATGTTTTTACCATTGCTGATAATAACCTAAAAGTGGAGTTTGGTAAATATCAATGCCACATTAAAGTCATTGGAGATCATTACAGGATTGTAGCTACATGTTCTAGGTGTGGAGGTTTATATAAGATGGGTGCAAGATAAAACAATCATCAAGCGTTGACATTCAGTGAAATGTCAACAGAGAAACTTTGACATCAAAGGTATGGACACATTAACCATAATGATTTAATTGAAAAATAAATTTATGGTTGAAGGGCTTCCTGTGATTAAGAATGAGCATATTGAATGTGCATTTGGATAACAACACAGGGATGATACATAATGAAAAAAGACAAACTGATTTGCTTTAGTTAATTTATTCTGATATACTTGGACCTAGGCATGTGGTGCATGGTATTTGTTTTATCTTTGTTTATGATAGATCTAGATAAAAATGGGTCTATTTCATAATAAGCAATTGGTAGATTGGTTTTTATAATCATAGATTGGTTTTATAATTATAGATAACAAGTTGTTTTGGTACTCTTATTTTAATTAATTAAAAAAATAGAATTTCTCTTTTTCCATTTTTGTTTGTTGTTTATAACATTATGCATCTTTTTTTTGCAAGACAATTAAGCTCAGAAAAAAAAATAAGAACTTGAAGGATAGAAAACTACATATGATATGTGGTATGTAGTGATTCAATTAGCCACTTATTTATACATTTATGTGTAAAAGAACTATGTTAAGAATAAAGACAAATTAATATGATTAAAGCAAATATTTGTATTAATCTTCTAAATTAGTCCTTTCTACTTAATTTTGAAGTGTGGAACTTTATTTTACTATCAAAAAATTAATTAAAGTTAAGTTTTAATCTTTCACATTTAGTTTGTTTAAGATCTTTTCTTTATTATTATTATTTTCTTTCACATGGAAAGGACAACCTTATATTAGAATAAAGTTGTGTTGGAAAAAAACTCATACATTCTTACAAAGAGTATTTAAACACTAGTGCATAAAAAACAACAGGCAATTATTTATTTTTATTTATTTATTCTTTCTCACTTTTACTAACTCTATTTTAAATAATTAAGTGCAAAAGTTAAGTAAAACTGCTGAAATTCTATTAAACTTATTTTGTTAAACATTGAACATATTATTTGAATATGTGTACCATGAATCTAGTGCACTTACTATATAGTGTAATTGTTTTAATACTAAACATTTTTCATATTGTGAATTCATACCTCTTTCCTCATCATGATCTACATTTGACTTAACACATTTGACTTAATATTTTGTTTTTCTTTGTTCTCATTTTTTAATATAGCTTTTTTTATAACATTAATATTGAAAAGTCAAATAATAAATTCCTTTCATTTATAAAAAAAATCTATTAGAGTATCTGTTAAATCTTCTAAATAAATTAATTTTCAGTAGGTCCACTCAGACAATTAATTTTTGCATAGTGATGAAGATTTCAGGGCATAGTATGAAAGAAAGTTTGGGTGATTAACAAAGTTGGAATATTTGGTGTTCTGCTTTTCAAGAAATTTGAAAGTTTTTAGCTTTCGGTGGCTTAGGTGAACTTTCCAATAGTTCATTAGCCACCAAAAAGCCCACTTTTCGGCAGCTAAATGAGGCGGTCCAGGAAGACATTAACCACCAAAAGGCTCATTCACATCGTTTTTAATAAATTTTTGGAAGGATACTGTTGGTGGCTTAGGCGAACGTACCAACATTTCATTAGCCACCGAAAAAACTGGCTTTCGGCAGCTTGTGAATTAAACCCTAGATTCTCTTAACCACCAAAAAGGCCAAAAAAGGAAAACGGTTATCTGTCCATGAAAATCAAACTCGTCAGCATGAGGCATGTAATAATCTTGCACTTTAAACCACCAAAAAGAACAGGGGACTGCAGTAAATCATAAATTGGTGGCTAAAAAGTCGTTATTGATCTAAAATGATTGATGGAAATCAAAACCGTAATCTGCCCTCCTTCTGTCCTACGACCATAGTAAAACCTCTATGAAGCATCAAGTCCCAGTTAGAAATGATTACTATGCTAGCTATCTCGTGGTTATCACCAGAATCCACCATCAGCGTACTCAAGTACCAAGCGAGTGGTTAATCCTCAAAATCAGCACCATATCTTCAGTACACTCCGTAGTATCTACATGCATTCTTACTGCTTAAGTCCATTCCTGAAACCAACACGCTAATCTCCTTCCCCGAATTTGAATTTCAATTTTGCAGGCATAGCAGAACATTCACGAAGATGAAGAGAGGAGCAGGACCTGCTCAAAAAATCAAAACACATGTTTCTGTGGCTAATCGTTGTTTCAAAATGGTCTCTAAGCCACTAAAAGTGGACTTTCAGCAGCTAAGACCGAAATTTCAGGGCACTCCAAGCCACCGAAATTGACGTTTTACTATGAAAAGACATCATTTTAAAACGGTGATTCTGAGCGACTAGAGAATCATTTTCGAAAATGCTTGGAGGTTTTTGTTTATAACATGTCATAGAAAAATAACCTCTCTCATTTTTCCTACATGTATTTCATATTGAGAGAATCGAATCCATCTCTGAGCCCTAATTTTTGGATCTCATAATTTCCCTGTTTTACACATGTTTTTCAAATACATATCTCGGGAAAATGAAAACGAATTTCAAACACCTGAGAGAGGTTGTTTCTCACAACAAACCAATCTACAAAAATCTCTTTTAGTTTATACACAGGTGTCACATATTTGAAGGACCAAATCCATCTCTGAGCCCCAGTTTTCAACAGTTTGGCCAAATTTTTAGGGCAAAAGATGACCTATGAGTCCTCCAGGTGGCATTCTCAACCTCATATATCAGTCCATGAAGATTTGCTACAAATTTTGAAGAGTTCAAAGTAAACCTAAGTCTCAGAGAATAAACCATCTGTTAGGGCAAACACATGAAATGGAGGTCTTAGAGAGAGAGATAAAAAGAACTAATGCAATATTAACCAAGAATAATGCTAAGTTACACAATTCTCTACTACAAATGAGAGGGATGTATGTCCTACTGAAAAGAAGGAATCTGAAGCTAATGAGGGATAAAACCAGACTTTACAGAATGATCAGGCTGATGAGGTTGCAGGAGAAAAACTCAAACCCTAGCCCTCAAGCTCATCTTGCACTAGAAACCCTAGCAGAGACAGCAACAAGCTTTTAAGATCCTGAGGCAGCTCATGAGGTTGTTGTTTTTCCAAACCCCATGCAGGGTGAAGGAGTACTAAAGAATTAGGAGTGAAGTGTAAAAGGCTGATTAAAGGCTAATAAATTTTTTCTTGCAGAAAACAGAGCTTTCAGTGGCTTAGGCGAATGCAGCAACTGTTCATTAGCCACCGAAAGCAGAGCTTTCGATAGCTAACAGACCAGTATTCTACTTCCTTAAGCATCGAAAGCAAAAAGGGGTGCAGAAAGATATTTTGGCACACAAAACCAGTTTTGGCGAATACAACTATCTCAGGGATGAAATATAAAGCTAAAATTTGCTGAAAAGCACCATGGGAGGAAGTCTGTTCTAATTTTGAGGATACAATCAAGGAGAAAAGGGTCACAAAACTTGCCTGTTTTTTTACCAACAGTGGCTTATCTATCAGATGACAAGTTACAGCTCTACTTCAATACTCACTGCAGTCATCAAAGAGTTCAATGAGTGAATAAGTGTTAAAGTTAGATAGACTAGTACTTAAATCAGGGTTTTTGACCTAATTTTGCAAAAAACATTTATTTTATCTATTTTTAGTAAATCAGATCCAACTTTTCAGGATCTGAATATTTTTGTAAAGGCTATAAAGCCTAAGACTTATTTTGAAGCAAGGGTTCGACTTTGTAGACTTTTAGACCCTTATTGTTATCAAGCTTCTCATGTTATTCATCATTTAATATAAGCTCTTTTGCCATTATATGTTCAGCTTCCATATCTTTTTTGTTCTGTACTTGTGCTTGAATGTCTGATTCAGGTTTATTCTTTTTATCTAATGCTAGATAGCTGCCATCCTATCTATGTGTTAATGAGTTGAATTGCAAGTATTCTTCCTTGTTATGATTAGCCATTCATATGCGATTGTTTTATGTATGAATTTGCCAGCATAGTAAGTTCTCCATTTATTCACCTTATTATCAACCCTCTGAACATTGGTGGTTAGAAGCCTTATCTTTTGGTTAAGTTTTATAAATGTCTTGGGAGAGTGAGGTCTTGTAGGTCATCTGACTTAATCCATTTAGAAAAACCATTAAAAACATTTAAGTTACCAGGCATGCTCGAGTTGCAACCTAGAGGAATTTCCTGGAGTGATAACAGTCTCTATTACATATAATGACTACCATTCACCAATTAGCTACCCTTCACTACTCTCACAAAGTTTAAATAAATGTTTCCAAAATGAATTAAATTTAAAAGTAAATTTAATACTTGCATTCAAAAGATGTATAGAGTTTTCATTATTTTATCTCACCCTGCTATGAAATTACTTATAATATGTGTACCTATTTTCTTACAGTGCACACATGAATGTAGTGCACTTATTATATGGTGTAATTGTTTTAATACTTAGCTTTCTTCATATAGTGAATTCATATGCCTCTCTCTACATCATGATCTACCTTTGATTTAATATTTTTCTTTTCTTTGTTCTTCTTTTTACTCAATCAAAGTTTAAATAACCATTTCCAAAATCAATTAAATTTAAGAACTAAATATATTAATTAAATTCAAACTTTATATAGGGTTTTCTTTTTTAATCTTACAAACTATGAAATTACTTTCTTTTATAAATACAACTAACAAATATCAATTTTAAAAAATTCAAATAAAAGACCAAAGTATTAATAAAAATTATTCTATTAATATCTTCTTAAAAATATCACAAATAAGTTACAAATTATTATCAACCAAATTAATTTAGATAGATAAATTTATGAATGGCCATAAAAAAATCCTAATAAAACTCAAAACATAAAATAACTAAGTAAAAATCAATGCACTTATTAAAGAAAGAAAAAACAAATCTTAGTGAGATCCTCTTAATAAAATAAAACTCAAAACATAAAATAACTAAGTAAAAATCAATGCACTTATTAGAAAAAACAAATCTTAGTGAGATCCTCTTAATAAAAATTTAAATTTAGTAATTAGAAGTAAATACACATATAAAGAAAAAAAGTCTAAATAAAATCTTAGATTAAAAAAAAAATTAAATCATTCATCGTTCACTAAAAGTTAAAAATTGTTATAGGAAACAATCCACATACTCTCCTCCTAAATAAGAAAAATCTTGCTTTTGCTTGTACATATAACAATGAAAAAACAATCAACATGGATAAACAAAGTCTTGTACCTATAAAGAAAACAACTAACAAAATCTAGGTGTACTTATCACTCACCAGAAAGGTATTATCTAAAAAACAATTAATCATGATCTACCCTCAAAATAAAATAATTCAAATAATTATCAATCAATTAATCTTATTTAGAGCGATACGTCTATGGAAGGATGACCATGTTTTCCATTGGTCGAATGATTGAGAATGGATCTTCGAATGGTTAAGAATGGATCTTTGTATAGTTCATTTTTAATATTTATGCATTATTATGTTTCCGACAGAGGAGATATATGAATCGCGTAGGTAGATTAATTCATGAGGTAGGTTTAAATTTTTTGGTTTTTCAATGTTTTTGCAATAGTTTGGAATTATTTTTATTTTTCGCATTTTTAAATTGTGATTTAACTTGGCTCTTATTGGTTCTGTGTAGGTGACATCACTATGGGATTTTGTGTCCCAAGACCCGGTGGCGAGATGATGTAAGCAGCCATTATAATAATTTTGGAATTAGAACCCTATAAAATCCATTTATGTTTTAGATAGTTTTTTGGCATTAAAGCCATACTAAGTCCTGACAATACCTGCACTTGCTTACAAACCTAAATTGTTGGCTGCATTGAAAGTGCATGCATGCATCTACCTCCATGCAAACTTCCACGTGAGTCTACCATCCTGAGGAGCTAGAGCAAGGCTTATAGATTTCCGGTATTATAAATCAATACACTATGCTACCCCTCTCTATCTATGAGCTTAGCTTAAATTCATAAAAGCATTCTGTAACTTAATATGTTAATGTTGCAAGTAATGTAACTTAATATGTTAATGTTGCAAGTAATGCCTGTTGCATTATGGTTTTAGTTTTAGTTTGCAAGCCTCAGACCCATGGAGGCTTCTTAACATGGAGGCTTCTTGCCTTGGCATATCTGATCTGATGATTAGATCTGGAGTATTTGCTACCTGCGTTAGAGTCTATCATTGTTGAATATATTTAATCCAGATCTGAAACTCGATTGACTACCTAGGTTAGAGTTTAATTGTTGTTGAATTTGTATATGTCTATCCAGATCTAAACGTTACTCGATTGACTCTAATTAACTGTTACAAATTTGGATATTAACAGATGCAAATTGCTTAAATATTTACTCTCTGTAGCAGAGGAGCCCTGCGCTTTGCAACTTTTCGTCTATAACAAGCGCCTGTCTGCACCCAGTAAGCAAAAAAAAAGTAATTCACAATCTTTATTTTATATATTTGTACTGCAAGTAGTGATGACAAATATCCGGAAATCGAAACCATGGACAACCAAGAAAGCATTACAATTCGGTTTATTGAAATTACAGGCTTGACTCGTTCAGAAGCGATTGAATTTTTGGATGTGGGTAATCTATACGCTACCGCATCCATTTTTTCTTATCATATGTCAAGTATTTACTTGTTTTGTTCTGTTGCTGTCCTTCAAATGACCGCATTTTTGGATTATTGTTCAGTAGAATAATTTATTGAATAAACAGAAATGGATTCTCAATCTTTGCAGGCAACGAATTGGGTACTTGTAGAAGACACAGTCTGGATTTTCTTCAATGAAGTTCCCAAGGATCGCAGGTCATATAACTTGCATGCTCATATTTACCTTGCTGAATGGCTCTGTATCGAGCAACACTATATGTTGATAATTGCTTACGTAGGTATGAGAAATGCTGACTTAGGTACGAGCAATGCTAGAAAGATAGAAAATATATTATTAATTTAGTGAAAACAACACTTGTTTATACATATATAAACATTTAAGCTCGGAAATTTCTTCCCAGCTAAAATCAAAATCAACCGATTTCTTCTTCATACCAAAAGCAGCTGCGTGGGTTTCCAATCCGGAGCACTCCATTAGAAATAGACGTCTTGTGGTTTCACTATTGGAAATCATTCTTTTAGTAGTTGACATTTGTATTGAATTGATAGTGATTCAGTTAATGATATTGGACTCAGCTTGTGAAACTGTTGGGCTCCATATCCCGCAACTTCTTTACGTCTGAAATGAAGTCCTTGATCTTGGCGAGGCTGAAAACAGCCGTGGTCTCGTAGAAGAACAAGCCTTTGAATCTAGGATCCCAAGAACAGGCATCCAATAGATCTGCACGGGAAGATCCGTAGCACGACCCAGATGTCTGCATCCGGTTTTGAAAACCCACCTCTGAGTATTCCGTGAATATAAATCCATTGCTCTTTAATCCCTTGGCCAAACCGAGCTTGGAGTCGATAATGATTTTGGCTTCCTTGCACTTTTCGTCAATATTTTTGGTATTTTCGACCATGCTTTCTGCAACAACAGATCAAATATAGTGACAGTCAGTTACGAATCACAATCAGAATCAAATTTGTTTGTTTGTTTGTTTGGAGAGAGAATTAGTGCTCAAATTAGTACCCGTAGCTCTCAGGGCTGCCGCGACAGCGGTAGAAACCGTTTGAAAGCCAATGAAATCGTTAAGGCCATTCCTGGGCATTGTGACTGGAACACGATTGTCGATTCTGTGGATGACTCAACGCTGGGATGAATACCACGTCAGGTCTCCGAATTCGTTAGCTACTGCAAAAGGCAGGATCTCATCTTCTAGATTGGTATCATTCTTCACCGCGTTGGTTACATTGAGTTTGAATTGAGGCTCCGGTGCCAATGTCACCTGTATACATTTTGAATCCATTAATCACAATACACAGAACTACGGGAACAGACTCGATCTCAGAACCTACCTTTGATATAACTCCTAGAACTCCGAGAGACACCATGGCCGCATTGAGATCGGGATCTCCTTTTCTGAGCGTAATGAGCTTGGCATACCCTTCCGGTTATGACGCTAGAACGACTAAGCGCATGGAAAGCACGTAGTTGTGCACTGCTTCTCCCCTGTGCCAGAGGGAGGTCCCATGAGAGCCTGTGCTCAACAGCCCGCCCAAGCTCACACCCTCCCAATACGGCGCCGCTGCCAGAGCTAAACCCGACGCAGCCGCTGCGTCGAGGAGGTCTCTCAGCCCGACACCGCTATCTGCAGTGACAGTCATGGCGGCCTTGTCCACCGTGAGCTCAGTCTTGAAATTTTGAGTGCTGATCAGAATGCCGGAACCGTTGCCCGATCCTAGACAGGCGAACTTGGGAATCGTGTGGGAGAAGGCAGTGACCACCTTCATCTTCACTTTCTTCCTCACACTGTGGGCTACCGTGTGTAAAATCTGGTCTTCTGTGGAAGGATAGAGAACCATGGAAGCAGCTTTGCAGGCGATTCTGTTAGGTTAGGTGCCAAAGGCATAGGAAATCGTACAAGAGCTGGCATCGAAATTGTTGCAGGTAAGGGGTGGGGAGGCGGAAGCAGGTGCCCAAAGAAGGAAAAGCAAGCCAGATGCATGAACAAATTACAAGAAGAGCAATATGCAAAGAGTGCAGGTTCATCGTGAGAGAGAATATTGTAAGAGTGATGGCAGCAGTTGGACTCCATGAATCTCATATATAGATTTAGAGATAGTAGGGTGGGGGAGGGTGTTGGTGATTGATGATTGATGGGAAGAATATAAAATTGAGAAAACCTTTGAAAAATGCGTGATAAGCGCGTCCCTCCATGTCTGCCAAAATTTCCAGAAGAAGATTTTTTTTGTTTTGTGTACCTGGAGCGCATATACAGAACGTACTACTTCTATGGAGGGTTGAAAAATATGATTGCGGCTCTCTTCTCTTACATACTGAAAAGATTGATCACCAATGTATATTTATTTATAAATTATATTATTTTTCATTTATTTATTAACCATTATCACCTTGTCCTATCCTTGGTGAAACCAAAATGAATCTGATGAGTAGGAAAACTAGATGTATTGATATTTTGAGTATTAGCATGCATAGCAGATATGTAATATCTGTAATAAGCTGGTTAATTATACTAGATAAGTTGTTGATTTTGAGTATTACTTATCTATAGTATGTTGGTTGTTATTAATTAGATTTGGTAAGTTGCATTATTTTGTTGTTAATTATATTTGGTAAGTTGTTGATTTTGGGTATTAGCATGTATACTAAAGATTTATATCTATTATGCTTATATTAATTATATTTAGTAAATGGTTAAATAGATAAATAGAATAAATATTATATTAATTAAAAGTAATTAAAATAATAGATAAATGATTAATAAAAATAATAATATTTATAATTATTATTATTAGTTAATAAAAGTTTTATAATCATTTGAAATTATTTCAATTACATTATTATTATTTATAATAGGTGTTTTTATTTTAGATTTTAGGGTGAACAAATATCTATGTTTTTTCTAGATTGCACTTTTATGAGACAAGTGTACCCTCAAATTGATTTCATGATAGTTGTTACAAATTCAAAATAAATAATTATACATTTATATATATAAACTAATTGATCCATGGATCACTGGTAGTTCATCTAGGATAATTGACAATTTGTGAGTAATTGATAACTTATTAGTGGCACTTAACTTGTGACCTATTTGCAGTCACCAGTCACAAGTTTTGTTGTGCTAGTTAATATAAAGGAGAATTGCCAATGATTTAACTTGTAACTTGAATTTTAAAAGTCTTTCTAAAATTAGGATTTGATTTGATTTGGAAATGAATAAGATTAATTTGATTTGGTTGGGAAATGAATAAGTTTGAATTGATTTGATTCTGATTGCTTTTGTTTGAAATGTGTGCCAATATATTATTAAGTTAATATTATTTTAATCTAAGTTGAATTTGGATAGTGGTGATTTCCAGAAAAGTCACCTAAATATACAAAAAGGAGAAAGAGATGATAAGGGTTCCTTCGGAGGCTAAGAAAATGGCGAAGATTAAGCTTGGAAATGAAGTTTGAACTCAAGCAATAATTCATTTTAATATGTGTAATTATGTCTCATATAAAATTTAAATTTAAATAATTTATTATATTTGCTTAATTTTAAGTTGATTTTTTATTTTTAAATTTAAATTTAAATATTTAAAAATAAAGCTATTTTGTTTCTAATTTTTTTAAAATATTTTTTTTCCCACTCTCCATACACGGCAATCCTTATTTACTGGAGAGACTTTCCCCCGGGAGGAGAGCCTGTCCAATGGACACCGTCGGATTAGAAATCCGACGGTGTCCATTGGACAGGCTCTCCTCCCGAGGAAAAGTCTGTCCAGTATATAAGGCGAGGCCTCCATACACCACCACTATATACCTTATCAATACACCACTATCTATCTTAATAATAGGAAAATCATTTCTTTTATATCTTATACATTACTTGACTTTATGGTTTTTCCTATTTTAAAAAGTCAAGTAAATGTGTTGAATGACTTGAATTTCATTTGATTATCACTCAATTTCAGCACCATGTTGGCAACAATTTCAAAGTTAAGCAATCGTCCACTCAAAAGCGCTAAGTTTTGTTATTTCAGTGTGGCTATAATTTATTAGAAAACACAAAACGTGAACAGGATTCTTGGAAGTAGCTAAAGTAAATGAAGTCTTCCAATAAAATGTGGGCCGCCGCTATTTGAAAATCGTTGTAAAAGCTTTGTAATAAGCTCTGCCAAAAAGAAGCGAATAACTCCATTTTATTTTTATGTGTTGGATTACTTTTGGTAACTTTTTTTGTACTTAACAGAGAAGTTAGGTCATGTAAGCCGAATATAGCCACTTAATATTTAAAATAAATAAAATTTAATTAAAAATATAAATTTATTTTAATTCTTATATTCTTTAAAATTTAAAGTATTTAGTGTAAAATGTTTTATTTTCAATTTAAGTGTGTAACTATTTCTTAACTAAATGAAAAGAAAGATACTAAATGAAAAGGAAAATAGAATGATTTATATAAAATAATAAAAAATAAATTTTTGCATTAAAGATTTAATATAAATTAAAGATTTTGATGATAATTATTATTTATATATAAAAAATAATTAAAACCATAATTATTGAGAAATGTTTAATTTATCCTATTTTATAGGAAAAAAGTTGTATTTTTCTGTTTTATTATATTGTTTTAAGATAAAGTAATTTGGTAGCCCCAAGGGTTAACTCAATTGGTAAGACGTGTGCACACTCTCTCGGTACGGGGAGAGGTCACGGGTTCGAGCCTTGAGTCCTTCGGGGTTAGGCCATCTGTGAGGATGATGGCCTGCGGTTTACCACCTCTACCATCCATTAATGTGGGGAAGTATTGCTGGGTTTTCCGTGGAGATTTCCTCTGAAAAAAAAAAAAAGTAATTTGAAACGCGCTCTTTTAATAATATTTTGTAGTCTTTTAAAATAAAGTAATTTAAATCTTTTTTAAGATATTTTAAGAGTATTTAAGAATAAATGGACCTAAGGAAACCCATAATGCTACATAAACATAAAAAAAGAATGTGAATGCATTCCGAAAAGGTCCACACGTTCCCTACCAGTTTCTTGAAGTACGAAAAGAATACCTACAAAACAAACCAAACCGAAACTAAGTAAATTTCTCAAGACCGTGACAAAGAAAATCCAGAAGTCGGTCCGAGAAACTAATTATTGGGGAAAAAAAAAGAAGAAAAACCCGCATGGCTTCCAATTAACCATGAGCGTTTAACCTTTGTCAATAAATAACTCTAAGCATCTTATTGTAAAATTAGAACTTCATACCAGCTATTGGAATTCAATGCCTTTATGGAAAAAAAATGCGTATTGTAGTCTAAACTATATGTGACAATGGCGTCACCATCCTTCATAGTACTGCTGCAACAAGCAAGGCTGGTCCTTTTTCAACAACCTCGAAGATGAAGATGACGTTAAGAAATTTAAATTTAGTGTGGAAATGGTAATTATGTGGAATTGGTAATTCTGTTGAATTAGCAATTCTCTGCATTGGGGAAATGACCCTGCATTATATTGCCTGGTTTCTGTTTTTCAACAAATTAAGAGCCCTTTCCCGTAGAATGTCAATTATTTAGCCGTTGGGTGGTAACTTGGTAATGTTAGACATGTTCCATAAATAGTTTAGCCTTTCATTTATATAAACAATTAATACAATATCTATATTTTACAAAGTTTATAGACTATCTAAAATACTACATTAAATTTCTTTGCAAAATAGTATTTCAAGTTTCCATTTTTCAAAATTTTCGTTCAACTTTTATTAAATTAATGTCCTATCCCACTTTTAATTTGAATACAAAATCACCACATGAATGAAACAAGTAAAGGAACTTCAAATATAAAAAGGAACTAAATTACTATTGTAATAGTAAGATTATAACAATATACTTTTTTAATGTAATAGTAAGATTATAACAATATACTTTTTAAATGGAAGCCAAATGTGTAGTGTTTTTTAGCCATGAAAGTTAAAACAATATAAGATATACAATAGTAAGATTACAACAATATACTTTTTAAATGCAAGCCAAATGTGTAGTGTTCTTTAGCCATGAAAGTTAAAACAATATAAGATATACAAAAAGTTAAGGTGTAACCATAATTTATAGAGAATAACAAGAAATATTAGATAATAGAAAGATAAATATGATAAGAAATAAGTTTTATATTATGAGAATGATTTCAGGAAGAAATGTTTATGGGCCTCTTAAAGTGGGGAAACCTTTCATTTGAGTAGAGCTCAATTACAATAATTCTCGACAAAAACATTCATAACCTTATATCTCTTTAAATAGGCTTTTAAAGGTCCGCTCCATTGCAAAAGTTAGTTTTTAAAGATAATTATATTTTTAAATAGTGTACTTTTTCTAATAAACATTTGAACTTGAAAAATCAGAGTAAATTGAATAAAAAATGTAACTATTAATTACAAAAGTACACAAATATATGTAAATAGTTTTAGTTAATCTTTTTTAAAAAGAAAAAAAATGAACTAATAGTAAAAGATAAGATTATTAATTATTGAAACATGTAAGTAAAATTTGTGGAGTGAATTATATAGAGAAGAAATTATTAATAATGTAAACATGTAAATATTGATATTGAGAACATGTAGATAGTTAGTCAATTGAAAAATATTAATACTACGTGGTTGGATCCAAATGGAAATCGGCCCAAATCGATCACAAATGGACTCAATAATATGTTAAGTTTGATTTATGTTGGAAGGGAACTAGAGAAGAGTGAACCCACTATTTTAGTGGAAAAGGCTAACAAAACCATAGGTTGATGTTGTATGGGGTCTCAAAAATCCATATTTGTCAACGCATTGACACCTAAGAACCTATGGATGATGGTCTTTCTTATTTTGTTGTGTTTGCCTCGATTTCTTTTTGGAATCGGTTGTTTTACAAATTCAGATAAGTATAGATGTTTCAGATAATTACCTTTCGAATTAAAATTGGTGGTTGCATGGTATAATAATCCTAAACTGGGAATTTTCTTTCATTTCGATCCAAATTTTAAATTATTTAGAATTACATATATATAAAACAACACAAGTTAGATAAACTAAAACTATAAAAATTAGATTACGAATTTCTACTCTAAAAACACTGTGCTTGGTAGATCCCCTTTTACATGCATCTATACTTGTTATGAACAACTAGAAAGAAAACAACTAACACTCATACACATATACTACTTTTGCTAGACCTTCGAGCACATCAACAACAACTAAAGCTAGGGTAGATAGTGTTTAGTGACTACTTTCTTTTGTGCTAATTCAGTTGCTTCTATCTAAACATAAAAAAAAACAAATACCAAATATGAAAGGGAAAACAAATACCAAATTTTTGATGCAATATCTCTATAGATCAAATAGTTAATTGAGTAGAATCATGAATCATTTACTAAAAATGGAGTGTTGACATATTTTACCTTCATATATATCAACCTGAAACTTAAAAAAAATTCCAGCGTAGGTGAAAATACAATTCAAGTCATAGAGCATCTCAAATACAATTCAAGTCATAGAGCATTTCCATTGCTGGTTGCATTGGTACTTTGATTTCACTTGAAACGGATTTTATAGTGATTAGTATAATACATAGGATGTGTTTTGTTTTCTGTTTATAACTTAGTTTCTCTTTTAATAATTTTTCTTATCATATGGATATTTCTTTTGAATTTCATTGGAATATGACCTTCACTTACTCTTAAATCCATTGGAGAGTGAACATGTTGTCCAGAGCATGAGCCCAAGAGCCATGAAGACTTCTCTTTTCGGATATGCGACCTCTAGTTGGCTACTGCACCCTCCCCAAAACCCTAAATTGGTAACTACGTTTAGAGGACTGTGTTATGTGGATAATTTCAGTATTGAGTTTATATGTGCAACAATCGAAGAGTTGTGACCTCTCACATCGTTGGTGAAGACTGCGTTTTTGTTGGTGCATTATGGAATACTGTAGAGCATGATCTAATTTGAAGACTACAACCACATTTGAAGCCGCGACCAAGTGGATGGTGTCAATTTGCATTACAAGATATACATGACTAAATCTTTGTATTTTATTACATAAATTTATATATATTTATCCACAAGTCTCCTCTTTTTATTGAAATCTTATATTCCAATTATCACAAGTCTCCTCTTTTTATTGAAATCTTATATTCCAATTATCAAAATCTTATAGTGTTTACGGTTCACTTTTTCTAACATGAAGCCTTCATAGAAAATGTTCAATGATTTTATTATTTTAATTGAAACCAATATTTCAATTATTATATGATATTTCTTCAAAAACAACACACATATTAATATATCTCTACAATACACGGTTTTGAATGAGTTTATCATTAGGATTTTATGTTGTTAACTTTATAGCATAACAAGACTATAATAGTGTGTTAATAATGTGGATGTAGTGATGTTCCTTTAGTTATAGTCAATCTATATAACCAATATTATAATCGATCATGATCCTAAAAAATTTAACTTGTTCTTTGGTTTCGAGTTCACAAAAAAAGAAATATACGAGTCTCATGAAAATAATTTCAGGGTTCCTATGAATTAAAAAAATGTTTAAACTTATATGTGACAATAACTAGGGGAAATATTGTTTTTCTTTACCTATAGGGTTTTAACTAGTGTTTTTATTTTGCAACTAAATTACCAAACATTTTACTTAACCCATAAATGAGTTAATCCTTCTTTTCACAATTTACAATTGATATCGTTGGTATTAAAGTCAATAAACATAAACTTTGCAATCTTGGAGGAAGGTGTAACTATATAATAAATTGTTAAGATGCTTCTTTCTCATGGCGGCTCTTCTCAAGAACTCTACATTAACAATCCCATTTATCCAAAAGTTCAAAAATGATAAAAGCAACATTAAATGCATAAATAGACATTAATGAACACTTTGAAATAAAGAAAAAATTACTAAAGCTCCATTTCATTTTCTTTTCAGTTTGTTTGTTGCATATATGTTTAAACAATTTTCATAGCTCTTTAGTTTGAATGGAAAATACAGACAAAGTTATTATTGTAATTGGAGTTGTTGGAGGTTGCCCCAAAGAAATGTTCATAAGGCCATTGACAAATTCATGAATGTATAATAAGTAAATATAATGCTACATTTTGTTATCATTAATTTTAAAGAAAATGTTTGATAGGTTTATGATAATCTATATAATATTATATCTTTGTATCTTTAATTTTAATAAATAAATATTATATTATATTTTAGTATCATTAATTTTAACTAGAATGATGGATAGGTATGAGATTTATGATAAGTATTTTTAATTTGAATAAATAAATATAATGTTATATTTTGACATCATCAATTTTGCTCTACATTTGTTTAGAACATAAATATTTGAAAAAAAATGATTTACAATATGGAGAATTTGATTTCCATAAGTTATGGATCTAAGTTTCAATAAAAATTGAAATGAATATAATATTTGGTATGAATATGTAAAGTATTGTCAAACATATAGGATGCCAATAAAAACAACATTGATTCCCCTTTCTCATAATTTGAAACTTATATTATTTTAGATCTACACTGATGTTCATAAAATTGTTGTATACTTTCAAGAGAACATAAAAAGTTTTTAGCTTAAAAAAATTAAAAAGAAAATTAAATTTAGCTCTCTTACATTTATGTTTTTATTATTTATGTGCTCCTTACATTAAACAAAAAAATTAAAAAGAAAATTGCATTTGACTCTCTTACATTTATGTTTTTATAAACATAAAAACTATACTAGTTTTAAAATCTCTTAAAAATATTAATGCATGTGTTTCACTAAGCTTAGGCATGCAATCAACTTCCAGAGTAGCAATACTACTTTATCGAAGAAGAAAAAAATGAAAAGAGATCTAAATGAAAAATAAATTACTCATCTCGTGGGAACTTATTCCAAGACATAAGTATACTTTTTCTCATCATTTTCTTCCTCTACAAACTTTTTCAATAGAACCCCAACCATTCCAACCAACCACTTGTTCATTCTTTTGCATTCACACCAGCCAACCGCTTCTTCATTCTTTTCACATGCATTCACACCAACCAGCTACTTGTAAATAATAAAGTATTGATAATAAAGTAAAGAAAACCATTCATGTAAATAATACAAACTTGAGTGGAAACCATTCAGAACATGGTGGTGGAAAAATATAATAAAATGGAAATTCCATTTAAATATCGCTCAAGCACATATTTAAACTATGAATTTATAAAATGGAGGCATGTGTATTAATGTTCTTTGGAATCATCTCTGCAAACAATTGAACCTTAAACTTCAAAACAACAATTCACATGAAAATGACACTTAATTGTTTTAACAATCCATTTTCATGTCACTTAATTGCTTTAATAATCCCTATTTCTAAATTCCCCAACTTGGGAAAATATGGTTCATGTAGATTAGAATGCATAGGGTTGAGAGTAAACAGATTTGCAATGGAAACAATTCAAAAATAAAACACTCATCAAAAAAACTTAATCACACAACTACATATTTTATTGTGGGCCTCAGAGTTTACCCAAAATTACCAGTTTCGGATAACAAATAAGAAATTAAAAGAATTACTTCTCAATTTTCTTGAACCACCAATACATAAACCTTTTAATTCTAATTTCTCAAACTCTGAAATATTCTTTCTTGGGACAGACAAGCATGAGGAGCTGTATGGCGCTCTTTTATCTGTCCAGGATCCTTCAAACACTTTCACAATGAGCACTTATTCTTTACAGGGGCTTCTCTTTCATGTGGCGGTTGTAGGGTTTTCCGGGACATTGCTAGCAGCTGTCCACAAATAGAGCAATGGCAATTTTGAAGGAGCTATTATTGCTAGCTGTTCACAAATAGATCATTTCTTCCGAAATAGCTATTGCTAGCAGCTGTCCACAAATAGAGCAATGGCAACGTCGGGGACATTTCCACTCATTTCATGGTTTTGAAACTTGAAGCAATTAATAAACAATTGCTTCAAGTTAAATCTTGGATAAAGAAAATGGTAAAAATTCAATTGATATAATAAAAAGTTTTTATTTTTATTTTTTTTATATAGCTTTGTATCAAAATTTTGAACCAAGAACTTAAAAAATATATCTTAAAAGTCTAAACCAATAACTTTAAAAAAATACCTTAATAAGTTTAACTCTTAATATTATATTATTGCATCCACAACTTTGCAAGCTATTCCTAAAATAAACCTATAGTTAATTACGATCATGTAACATAATATGACAGTCCATCTCTTTTTGTAGATTGTAACACATGAATTTGAAATTCTTAGAGAATTTCAAAGTAACTGTCATTTCATTGACGGAGAGATCATGGGATTATTTTATTATATTTATATTAGTTGTAGACTTAATCAATGAAAACAATATATTTTTAATATTTTATTAGATTTTTCTTTATAGACTAATTTAAATGGGTAAATCGGAACGTTAAAGTGATTTAAGAATTTTATTTAGGAGTTTATGATATTATAAACATATATTAACGAGTTTATGGATATATATAAAATAAATTGACATGATGATGATGATGATGATGAGCAACAATATTAGTTAGAATAAAATTATATTAAGTAAAAGAGAGTTTTAGTTTATTTGTTTGAATTAGACCATTTGTAATAGAGAAGATTATAATTTTGATTTTATTATTTTTTATTTTAAGAATATTGAAAACTTATGATAACTTGTAATCAAAATATGAATATTAACATACCAAAAACTATAGTATGATCATTATTAGAAGTAATATCATAGGAACTTCTTGAACTTAGGTTAGCAAATATTAGCTTTGGTAATGAAGTTGATTTTGGCATCCATATTTCTGACTTGATCGTGAAGTTCATATATTTGCAACAACATCTCATTGCACCCCTCTTTGTTGTCCATGAGGGCTTTCCCCAGTAGCAATTTCATTTACCTGAAGAGGGGAATTGTTTTGAAATATTCATTGTTGTGGGTGTGAGAAGTTTGTGTGTCAAGGATCTTGGGTTGCATTTCATGTCCCTTCTCTTCATCATTAAACAAACATTGTCCCATCTTCACCTAGTCCTTTGTGTGAGAGATCTCTTACTAGATATGGGTTGGGATTCTTTGTCTATAGGTTGCAACTGAGTCTGCGACCTCTTGCACAACTTGAGGTTGATGCCTATGTCTTTGCCTTGTGCACCCTCTCCACCCACACCCTTTCCCTATCATGATGTTGAGAACCAAATAGAAACCATCACCCAAGAGATGAGGTTCCAATTGATGTTGTATAAGGATAGGAGAAAAATAAAAGACCCACTTGGAAATTGCCAATGGTCTCTCCACTAACAAGCATCAACACCAATTTTCTACAAAAGGCCCTAATTTTGACAAGAGGAAAGAACTTAATAGGATAATTTAACAAGAAATTACTATGGGACTTGGGCTCATCAAAATCAAACTAGGCTTCCGACTTTCGAAATTTGCAAGAGGGTCATCGAAGTACGACCTCGTCCTAATATCCCAATTGCAGTTATCCACCACATATAAGCCGAACACAATCATTCTCATCATAACTTCTACCATCATTGGTTGAAAATTCATCAAAACCATCACTTCACCAAGGGATTCCATAGTTTAAACACCCACGCAGTCATACATACCACTTACCTTAATCATGTTGATCCAAGACTTCCAATTAATTTCCAAGCGGGTGGTGTGTACCATCGCATGTTGTTTGCCCCTTGTGGCCACCTCCTATGACCTCTAGTACAAAACCCTGAGATGATGTGTCCACCTCACTATTTTGCATAAACCCCCAAGCAACCCCTCCCTGCCTCCTTATCTCCATATTCGAGAAAACCATGGAAGCAAACCAAATATACATATTAAAAATGATGTGAATGCCATTGCTTAAGAAATAAGTGTACCATAAAAAGTTATTGTAAATTTGAGCATTGTTATCATTGTGAACATTAACTTCTTCTTTGTTTAACAAAACTGAACATTAAATGTTTATTTGTATTAATTAACATTCTGATTTTATTTCAAATTACACACACATATATAAAATCATAAAAAATATTCAACATAACTTATGATTTTTTTTTGTCAAAGTTAATTGTGCAACTATAAATCTCACAAAACTATATACTAAGAGAATGGAAAACTTAACTTTAAATGTATATACAAACTATTTTTTCTGAAGTTTTTATTTAATTAATTTGTTTTGTCTTAAATCATTTCTACTATTACAATTTGAAAAATAATATACTTATCAAATTAATATGTTTTATCGTAAATCATGTTTATTACTGCAATTTGAAAAATAATATACTTATCTAATTTGTAAAACTATAATATAAATTATAAAATAATATACCATCAATACTTATATATAATATTTTTTATATTATAATATTAATAATTTCAAATTTATACCAAATATATTATGTAAATATCTTAAGTTATCTTATTAAAATGATGAAAAATGTCTTGTAAATTAGAATCTCTTTACAATGATTTATTGCTTGTACGCAACTTCCTTGATTTGGATTGCTTATCAAGCATTTCCATGCAATAATGAAGAACTATGAACGGATTTTTCAAATCTTAAAAAGAGCTCGGTGTCAACAAAATTTCATAAAATACTTGAGAATCTATGTGCATGGCTTTGAAATCACAAGTGTCTAATTGAAATCTAATAAAAGTATTATATTCAAATTCATATAAATAAAGTGAAATATCATCATTATTAAATGAAGCATTTTAATCTTTTGAAATCCTATAATAAAATTAGATTTACTTTTATATAAACAAAATTAAATATTATAAATATTAAATTAAAATATATGACTATTATTTTTTAATCCAGATTTAAGTTAAGAGATGAATTACTTTATGGTGATAATACTTTAATCACATGTTTAGTTTATGAGTTTATTGGATATAGTTTGGGTTGTTATGGAGGAATGATTCTAATCCTTCCATCATAATCCTAAATAGTTAACCACATTTTAAAATGCTTAATTCAAGAAATTATATTTTCTATATAATGCAAATTATTAATATATATATATATATAAGTTATAATTATTAAAAAGAATTAAAAAATGTAATTTTGAATTTTTAAAATTTATTTTTATTGCATTTAATTTATTTTATTATTGAAAAATATATCAACTTTTATTAGAAAATGATTATTTGTATTTTAAAAAAGTGATAATTTGTATTTTAACAATAAGAATTATGATTTTTCTTAAAATTATTATTTTGGTTGTTGAAATTGTAATTTTAATGATAAATCACCCATAAATTACCAATAAAACTTTTAGAATTCAAAAAACCTATTGTGAAATCGTCTTCTTAAATTTGACTTAAAAAGTTTTGACATAAAAAAACAATACTTTCTGGAATGTGAATTCGACTTGGAATCCAATTCTGTTGGGTGTTGAATGGAACGATACAACGGTACTTAGCTATAAAATCAAATCTAGAATATTTTTTTCAGAGGAAAAAATACCAGCCCTTGTTATTCAATTTGAATCAAAGGACATCATATACATTCAGCCAATAGAGGGCTTCTCAATCTTTTGCATATACATGCTCAAATAGGAATCCCTCAAATAAACAAAGAAAATCTAAGATCCAATCAGCCAATCAAGGAGACAGAGTAGCATGAAGTCTGTCTAGTGCAGACTCTCTCGTCATTCCTGTTATACAGGTCAAAAAATGTTGATATAGAGATCAAGGATGACCATAAAACAAACTAATCCTGAGCAACACAAGAAGGCTAAGAGTCTCTTCCATGTTAGCTAAGATCTAAATCAAATCAACACAAAATAGTGCCAAAAGAAAGCAAGAGCATAAGGCTCGGCACAAGCTAAAAAAGCTTATAATTTCCATGATCAATGATCAGACCATCCAGTGATTCATAATAGTTTCCGAAACCTAGATCCAACAACAAAGCCTGCTTGGAGAGATCATCAGCCTGCTGGTTGTGCTCACGAAAAATATGTTGAATGGTCACGAATTGAACAAGTTGCAGCAATGAAAGTATGTCATCACACCAATGACTCAGAGATTGGACATTTAGAGATGCGAGTCTATTAACCCAAGAGATAATGACAAGAGAGTCACCAAATATAGACTGCAGTGGAATCCCCATCTGTTTGCTCACCATAAGAATGGCCCAAAGTGCCAGTAGCTCAGATCTAGTGTTTGTGCTATTGCCACAGCCCAAGGAAAAGTTTAAGGAATAAGAAGCATTCAGATGTATCACAAAACCAGCACCACCAATGTTATGTGCAGCAACCCCATCAAAAAATCCACAAAGGTATCTGATCAAGGGACCAGGGCCAACAACTCTGAATATGAAAACCAAATCAAGTCTAGAATATGAAAATGAGATTCATTACAAAAGAGAAATGTTGTTCGATATGATTTTTCAATACATTTAGTTGTTGGGTGTCACAATTTCGTTTTAAAATGAGGTTAGGATTTAAAAATACTAGATTGCATTGTCTTTTTTTAAAGTTTAGTAAGTATTCTGAAACTTTTTTGTTATGTTATAAATATTTTTTATTAAAATATAATTAATAAAATATGAATTATATATTATAAAATAAATAATAATAATTTAATTTTTAATATAAAATAATGATAATGGTATAAATTAATTATGATTTATTGGATTGTAAAAAAGCAAGAAGTGATATGATTTTCTTTTATGTTAAAATAGATTTAAGTGAGAAAATGATTTTCATTTTTAATTTTCGTAGTGTTATATAGGTGATCAATTTTGTCATCTCACAATGTTTTAGGAATTGTATATCGCCATGCTTTTCTATGGAGTTGACCAGAGTTTGTTCTTATTTTAGTAATGTTGATTCTCTTCTTTACACAATTTAAAACAAAGATATATTTTTGATTTTCTAGATTCTAGTTGATCACTTATTTATAGTATATTTATTTCTCTTTTCCTTTAATTCTCTTGGTTTTTGTGATGTGGGAGGTTTGGAAAGCCGAGAATGCTTCCATTTTCTCCAATTTTTTACGGAAAACTAAGGTAATATATTTGAAGATCTTATCATCATTTCTTAATGGAGCAAAGTGACTTTAGTTAGAATGTGAATATGTTACTCTTTCCCTTTTCTTTTGTAGGAACACTCTATCGGCTTCTTTGATGGAGCAGCTTTGAACAATGCTTGTGGAGCTAGCCTTGTTATTTAGATGGATAAGGACATAATGATTGAAGGCTAATTAAAGGAGGGTATTGGCACAAATATTTGTGCGGAAGTGTTTGGTCTTTGGAGCTTACTTTATTGTGTAAAATCTTGGGGATTAAAGCATTTACAAGTTTTAGGAGACTCCCAAGTTACCATTAATTGGGCTTTGGGCTAGGCTCAAGTGAAGTCACTTGAAATTAACCATTGGTTGGATAATACCAAAAACTTGATGAAAGAGTTCACATGGTTAACTGTCAACCACGTTTACAGAGAACTAAATGTTGAAGCTGATACTCTCTCAAAACTTGATCTGGGCACTATGGATGGCAGAATCCGCCTCTTTTTTTTTCTGCATGTTCTTGTTTAAGAACATGTCATTTGGTTCTCTTCAAGTAGTTTCATTGACTTTCGATTGCATTACGTGGGTGGTTGGTGATGTATTTCCTTTTCTGTGATGTATTCCCCATTTTGATTGGTTTTTTTATGAATGGTCTGTATGAAGTTGATATTTGTGGGATGGAAGCATCTTTCAGGATTTATCTAGTTCATTTTTTGGTTATGTAGATCTATCTATGGATCTTTGTCTTGTTTGTAACTATGACACAACTTTTCTTTAATACAAGCAGTCTTTTATTACTGAAAAAAAATAAAAATTAAAAACCATTCTCCTTAGTCTACATAGTAGGTGGTTTTGACTAGAATATGAAGAAATCTTAATAGGCCTCAGGTCTCCCATGTTGTTTATATTGTTTTTGTACATTAAATACTTGGTCATAGTCATGCTCTCAATGGGGAAGAGACTCGCTTCTATGAGGAGGAATATGGCATATTGCCTTTAATTTTGAGATTATATGTTATAAAACAGTTTTGGCTTTGCTTTATCATTTTTCATGATTCTCTAGACATGTTGCAACCCCAAACTTCACATCCGTTTAAGATAATAGGAGGGACAAGAGTCTAAAAAAGGATTAAATTTTTTATTTTCCCGACTCCAAAGGTTTATTGATTTACAATTGTTTTCAAGTCCATAATAAGATTTCCAGCCTCTATTAATCATTTTCTCAATGCTATAATTTCATTTTTAAGTTTGTGGTGAAGATTGATTTTTAGATATTTGTATAAAGTCACTTCCTCCTAGTTGTTGATGTCATACATGAAATTAGCATAAAGGATCTTTTGAGATTTGATTATCATAACCTTTTTTCTGTGAGCATTAACGGTCATACCAGTACTAGAGCAAAAATCCTTGAGAATATTTAGTTGCTTGTCGAGATCATTGAGACTCCTCACCATAGGAACCATATCATAAGCGTAGAGAAGAAGGATGATAACTATACTAGACAAAATTGTGCGTCTTCCAAACAACCCTTTAACTTGTCAATGTATATACCAAAAAGGATAGATGGCTACAATCTTGCTTGACTCCTATCATAGTTTTTAAACTTGGCCATATTTTTCTTGTACATTGCAATAACTCTCAATTCAAAAAGAACTATTAACTATTCTAACATATTCCAAAGGTTAGTTTTGGGCACTATGTGGAATGCTTATCTTAAATTAACAAAGTAGTATAAAAGATTGGTTTTATTATTGTTGATTCACAATTAAGTGATCACTTTTAAATCTTGTCATGGCCTTATATGTTAATATTTTTTCCCAAAATAATTCCATATAACTTGGCTAAAATAAGACTAATCATATTAATCTTATAATTAGATAAATTGTTTTTTTCTTCACTTTTGAAAATATAATCAATAAAATTTTATGATAAAAAACTTATACATATAAAGAATAAAAATAGTCCATTTATATAAATATTTTTTATAATAATTAAATTAATTTTTAATAATAAAAAAATATACATATTTCACTTTAACTAAACATTTCTTTTAAAAAAAAATTAACTCTTAACAAATACACTATACCGACAACCTTGCAAGCTATTCAACATCCCTTTCCGATGCAGTCGATGTAGGGATGTGGGTCATTTGAGAAGACAGTGTTCGCTTCTGCTTCAGGGTGCGGTTTGCCCGAGCCAAAAACCCTCTCCACCGGCGAGGCGGCCTACTTCATCATGCCAGAGGACAACTTCTCATAGCCCCCTCGCAACGAAGCGTGCTCTTGCATCTAAAGGTATTTATTCTAATGCCTGCTCTCTTTTTAAGGATGCTTTAGATCAGGACATACATTTTTTGGACTCTCTAGAGAATGGTGCCTCACTTTCTACCACTCATGTGGGGCCTGCACCTGTTGTGCCCATTGCAGCTCCATTTTCGGGTCCCCTCCCAGTCTGTACTATTGATTCACCTCTCCTTCAACCCTCCTCACCACCTTTTCTTGATACTGCTCCTTCCTCTACTAAACCGACTTCTCTTTTTACAGACTCTGATTTTCCCCCTCTAGTAAGCTCGGGTCCTCCGGTCAGCACCTCCCTTCCACACAGTCTTGTACAATCTCCCTCTTTTGCTAACCCCTCTCTCCAAAAAATATTGGAGATTTTCTCTGCGAAAACCCCTCTTTCGCCCTCAGTCCTACCACTAGACTCCACATGTTTTGAAAACGTTACCATAAAAAAGAAGAAAAAAGTACCTCAGTTGGATTCGAGGCTTGACCTCTGGCTCCATTGCGTATACTCCTCTATCCACTAGGTTAAAAAACGCGGCGAGGCATCTGCCGGTTACCTCCTCTCGGGCCCTTAGAGCACAATCACGCGATTCCAGTGTTTGGTGATGAAAATCCTCACTTTAAGTGTTTGGGGCCTTGGGGGCTTGGCTAAACAAAAGAGCCTCCACCGTCTTTTTGTCTTTGTTGTGCCTGATATCATCCTCTTCCAGGAAACTATGAACAGCTCGTACCTTGCTCTGTTAGCGTTCTCTAAACTCTGTCCTGGATGGGAATTTTGTGCTATTAGCTCAAAGGGTCTCTCGGTAGGTCTTCTCTTGGGATGGAATCCCCTTAAAGTTAGATGCAAAGCCTATCAAACTTTGGTGGGCATACTTCTCAAAGCTCGTTTCAGGGATTCTCATATACCCCTCTCCATTATCAATTTTTACGGCCCTTACTTGCATCGTGATGATTTTTGGAATAAAGCTGCAAGGGGTGGCCTCCTCTCTCTCCCAAATCTTATTCTCACTGGGGATTTAAATCTCACTTTGAATGCTTCAGAAGTCTGGGGTAGAAAAGCTCATCTTGATCCTCTTGGACCCTTCTTCACTCAAATTTTCACTGATTTTAATCTGGTGGATGTTGCTCCACCTTGTGTTGGGCCTACCTGGCGTAATGGAAGGGCAGGGAAGGAGGGAATAAGCAAAAGACTGGACCGTTATTTTCTTTCCTCGAATCTTATTGATCTCCTCCCAAGACACAGAGTTTGGTCTTTACCTTCTGTAATCTCAGATAACTACCCTGTCCTCCTGGAATTGAAGGAAGAGCATGCCTCCTCTTACCTCCCTTTCAAGTTTAATCACTCCTAGTTGTCTGACGAAGCTTTTGTCCATTTGGTAAGAGATGAATGGCCCACTCTGGCTCAAGGATACCATTTTCCTTCTATGGAGGGCCTTTCAAAGAAGCTTCGCTTATTAAAAAGAAAAGTAAAAAGTTGGACATATGAGAAGACCCTGGCAATGAAAGAGAAGATTTTGCACATTGAAGAAGAAATCCAGAATCTTCTGGGATCCTCGGGTACTGGTTTACTTAGTACTCATGAAAATATCAGGCTCTCGGCTTTGAAAGAGGAGTTAAAGTTGATGTTGGATCATGAGCTCCGATCTGCCAAGTTACAAAGTAGATTGACCTGGGCTTTTCTGGGCGATGCCAATACTAATTTTTTCCACTCGATTGCATCAGCCTGTAAGAATCAAAATGCCATCTGGGGCCTTCAAGATGATAGGGGGATTTTGATAGAGGATGACAAAGGACTAAAAGTTATGGGTGTCAGGTATTTCTCGAAGATTTTCAAAGATGATGGTCTGACAAACATTGAAGCGCAGCTAAAGGTGATTCAATTATTTCCCTCTTTCTTACAACATTAAGAGGACTTGGAGAGCTTCACTCGACAGATCACTATGGAGGAAGTAGAGCTGGATTTAAAGTCTTTTAAGAAGGACAAATATCTGGGTCCTGATGGATGGATAGTAGAGTTTTTCTTGGCTTTCCTTGACCTTCTAGGCAGTGATCTTCTAAGGCTGGTTGAATCCTCTGGATTGGAAGGCAGAGTTTTACCCTCTCTGAACATTACTTTCATTGCACTCATCCCTAAGAAAGAGAAACCCCTTACCTTTGCGAACTTTAGACCCGTCTCTCTTTGTAATCTTGTTTATAAGCTTATCTCAAAAATTGCTACTTTATGCCTGAAGCCCTATTTGGACAAGTTCATCTCCCCTCAACAATTTGGTTTCTTGAAAAACAGACAAATTGCAGAGCCTATAGAGATTACTCAAGAAGTTTTACACTCTGTCAAGACCAAAAACAAATGTGCTCTTATACTCAATCCAGATCTGTCAAAAGCATTTGACAGGGTGAACTGGTCTTATTTAAGACTCATCCTTCTACAAATAGGTGTCCCCCTGATGGGTGTTAATTGGATAATGGGTTGTTTAACTTCTGCAAATTTTGCTCTGCTTGTCAATGGCACCCCATCCAGTTTCTTCACGACCTCTAGGAGTATTAGACAGGGCTGCCCGTTGTCCCCCTTAATGTTTATACTTGTCATAGAGGGGCTCATTCTCTTAATAAAGGATGCTCAGAACAATGGGAAGATTAGGGGCATAAATATTTCTTCCCAGCTCTCTTTTACCCACTTGTTGTTTGTTGATGATGTGATTCTATTTGGTACTGGCACTTTCGAGGAGTGGGTAGCCTTCAAAGTTATCTTGGATACTTTTTGTGCTGCTTCAGGTATGAGTATAAATATGGAAAAATCTTGTTTTTTGTTCAACAATGTGGATGAGGGGTAATTGAACAGAATATCTAGTTCTCTCTCATTTAAATATGATCACATCTCCCTAGGTTTTAAATACCTAGGATTTTTCATTAAGCCCCTTGGATATAGGGTGAAAGATTGGCACTGGCTTGTAAAAAAATTTGAAAGAAGAATCCAGCATTGGACTTTTCGTCTGCTATCCCTTGGGGGTAGACTCGTCTTAATTAAAACAGTTCTCCCAAGTTTACCGGTGTATTGGATGGCTCTGATCCCTATCCTGGGTTGGATGTGGACTTACCTGGCAAGTAGGGAATGGAGAAGATATTCGTGTTGGTATTGATCCGATTATGGGCACTGAATCACTTTTGGTCCTTCCTCAAGATCTTCATGATTATCTGGAGGATTATGGCATTGTCACTCTGGCACAGGCTCGCAACTTCACTCCTGGGGCAAAGAGTTATTGGTTTACGGTTGAAGATCTGGAAATGGGGGGGGAATGGGGGCACTTGTGGAACAAATTCATCACCGGACTTGAATATGGTAGAATCATACTGACTCATCAGAAAGGCTTTCTAATCTGGTCATATAATAGGTATGCTGGTGACATTTCTGCAGCTATGGGGTATGATCTCATTGTTCACCACTATCATGAACCCTCCTCAGAACATTCAAAAGTTCAGGACATACTTTGGACTTTCAACATACCTGCTAAGATTTGGTGTTTTATTTGGTTAGTGGTTATGAACCGAGTACTAACGTGGGATAATATACAAAGGAGAGGTTGGCAGGGTCTCGGTATCTGTACTCTTTGTAGGTTGAATGAAGACTCAGTACAACAACTGTTCTTAGAATTCACTATTTCCAACAGGGTTTTCATGTTTTTTTGCGAGCAGTCGGGCCTTCCTTACTTAAAAAATTGTTCTGTTAGGACTTTCCTTGAACTTTGGTACAAGAACTCATCGCCTCACTCTGCCAGTAGCTATATGCCCCTCTTCATTTTCTGGAGCTTGTGGAAAATGAGAAACAATTGCTTATTTGGAAAAAAGTTGCTATCTTTTTCAAATATCATTCATCAGGTGGAAGCTCTCAGGTTACTTTATCCCGTTCCGAAACAAAAGCACAAGATTAGAATTATTGGTTCCAGTCCTCAGATTTCTTATCCTTGTGGTTTTTTTGATGGGGCAGCTGCTGATGACTTTGGAGGAGCAGGCTTTGTGCTACACCTGAGTGACTCTCATTTCCTTATTTTCTCACTTGGTTGTGAAAAAAGCACAAATACAAGAGCTGAACTTCTTTCTCTATGGACTCTTCTCGTTGTGTCTAAGCTTTTGGGGATCCCTCTACAAACCATCTATGGTGACTCTCTAGTTATAATCAATTGGGCCAACAAATTATCATCTTTGGACTCTCCCAGTCTGAAACATTGGTGTGAGGATATCAGATCCCTAATTCAAATATTCTCTCCTTTGACTCTCAATCATATATATTGTGAGCATAATCAGTAGGCTGATAGTCTCTCAAAGAAGGCTCTTGTGTTGGATCCTGGTATTGGGAACTTCTCAGAATTTATGGATGGTATGATCTCTGATCATGGAAATTTTCAGCTTTTTTAAGCTATTTGTCGGGACTCAATCCCTTTACTTTTTTTGGCACGAGTTCTGTTTTATCTTAAAAGACTGGATCTTGAGCTATCTGGGATGAGACTATCAACCTTCTGATCATGTTCAGTGATTTTTAAGATTGACTGTCAAATCCCTTTGTCTCAGAGATCAGAACTTCGCTGAACTTGTCTTATGGTTTTTTGCAAAGAGTTTGGTTCCTTGTGGGCTCATTGAACTGTCTTTTGGTAATTTGCTGAGAATCTGGTTCTTTATGTACTTCCTGCTCATGTCTCATGTCAGCATGATAAAAGTGAAGAACTTATGGTGAGTAGAGGGATCCCCTTTGGCTTACTCCCGGATTAGAGGCATGTAGAAGGGCTGTCATGTATACGATGTCCTTTGATTCTCTTTGAATAACAAGGTCTGGCATTTTTTCTGCTGAAAATAAATTGTATGACACTGCACTTTTTTTTTTACACGTGAATCTAAAATTCTTAGGGAATTTCTAAGGAACATGAATCTAAAATTCTTATGGAATTTCAAAAGAACTTTCACTTCATTGACTAAATATATTTTTTATTATTATTTTAAAAGATTTAATTTTTATTATTATATTAAATTTGGCAAATTAAATTATTAAATAGAAACAATATAAATATAAATTATTTTATTAGATTTTATTTTGCGCATTATGTCTTTATTTAGGAAGAACTTGCGTATCCAATCCTATGCTCGACTTTATTTCTAACATTATGTCTATATTTAGAAAGAATGTGTGTATCCAATCCTATGCTCGACTTTATTTTATTAGATTTTATTTCTAACATTCTTTCTTTATTTTTAATTTTTTTCAGGAAGAAAAAATCCTGTCCTTGTTATTCATTAATCTGAATCAAAGGGCATCAATCGTGCCTTCCCATTGAAGGGATACATACAAATAAAATCTAAGAGGGTCTTTCATCTGTAAAATACCATGAGTGAGTCCCAAGTCATAAAAGCAAGCCCCAGGGAAGACAAACAATGCACCCACCTAGCAAAGATTCCATAATCAGAAGGGGAAGTGACCAGCTCCACAGTCCAATATCCATAGCATTCAAAGAAAACAACCGCTGCAGATCAACTATCAAATAGATGCCCGCTCCAAACCATAAAAAAGGTGTCACAAAAAAAGGAGATTCCTCTCCTGCACCAAGCTCAAAAGAGCTGAAATGTATCATAAGAGGCCAACTGGCCTTCTAAAAATTCATAATAATAACCACATCCTAGAGCCAAAGAAAGGGCAGTTTTTGATGGATGATTTGCACGCTGGTTGTGTTCACGAAAGATATGTCTAAAGGAAAGGGAGTGGAAGCTAGAAATGAGTCTCTTTGTATCCATACACCAGTGACTAAGAGCTGGTGGGTTAAGGGCAGTAAGACCTTTTTCCCAACTGATGATAACCTCAGAGTCACCAAAAATATTCAAATTTGGAATCCCCATAGACAGAGTAACATTCAAGAGTTCCCATGGCGCTATCAATTCAGCTTTAGTATTAGTGCATGTCCCCGCCCCAAAAGAAAAATCAATGAATGGGAATCATTCAGGTAGAGACAGAAACCAACCCCACCAATACCCTTAGCAGCCGCCCCATCAAAAAAATCATATGGGGGAACGAGAACAGGCTTATGTCCAATAGATCTCAGTTTTTTTACTTTAGCAATAGCAGGCTTGTACAACTGAGAAAGGTACCCAATTTGCTGGGTAATACTCATAAGGGAAGGCTTATTCCCTTCAAAGATGACCCAGTTCCTTTCCTTCCAAACAACCCAAATAGCAAAAAAAGGTAGGTAACAGCAGACAAAGTGTTTTGAGAAGCGAGCAATCCAAGAGTTCAGGAAAGTGCTGAGATTATCTGTGTGCTCAGGAGGAAGAAAGTGGTAAGCATCACTCAAAAAGATAATAACATTCTTCCATATAGAGCAAGAACTAAAAAGATGTTGCACGCAATCTTCTCCATTTCCACAGAGAGCACAACAACCAGGTCCTGTCCACCCACGCTTCTGGAGATTGTCCCAGGTCAGAATCTTATTTCCTAGAGCCAGCCAGACAAAGCAACTAACTTTCTTCGGTAGAATACCAGACCAGATCAGAGCTAGAAGTGGACAACCTATCGGTGGTGAAGAGGAGAGTATTATACTGCCATATACCAGTTCAGCAGTGACAGATCCTTCAGCTCGGTTATGTTCCCAAACCAATTTATCGGAACTGTTGCTGAGTCTGATTCTTGCACCTTCCAAACTACTCATGTAATTATCCCAAAGAATTTTCCATTCCCCACCTATATTTAAATCTTCAGCAGAATAACAATAGGTGTGCTGACCGGGAAGTAAGTTGTGAGCCTGAGAGAGAGTAGTAATTCCCAAATCTTCGCGATAAGCTCTAAAATCAGAAGGCAGCCCGGAATTATGCAATGAGGCAAAAATCGGGTCTATACCCAATAATATATTCATTCCTTTGCCCACATGCCAGGAAAGATACTTTCCAATCCATGGAAAAGTTTGAATGAAACCTCTCCAGATCACAGAAGCATGACGAATGGAGAAGTTCTTTTTTTTTAGCCATGACACAATAGACAGGTTCTTCAAGTACTTACTAATAATAATATGATTCCATAAACCCTTGTTATTAAGGACCATCCAGAAATGTTTGGCTCTAAGTGCAATACTGAACCAATAGATATTTTTGATACCCCAACCATCGAATGCCTTTGGCCACGTGAGGTGCTCCCAGCTCACCAGATGATACCTGCATTTGTCTCCATTTGAACCCCATAGAAAAGCAAAGGTAAGACTTCTGATCTTATTGAGAACAGAGATGGGAATAGGAGCCAGTCCAAGCCAGTAGACCGGAAGACTAGATAGGATAGCCTGGACAAGGACCAAATGACCACCAAGAGAGAGGTACTTGTGTGACCAATGAGAGATTCTTTTTTCAAATTTCTGAATTAACCAGTGCCAGTCACAAATCTTATAACCCAGTGGCTTGAGAACATAACCAAGGTACTTGAAGCCTGTAGAAAGGGGATCCATCTTATAGGGAAATATATGAGATATGTCATGAAGGACAGCAGTATTGATATTGTTGAAGAGGATGACAGACTTGTCCATACTAATTCACATCCTAGATGCTTTGCAGAAAGTGCTAAGAATAACATCAAAAGCCATCCATTCTTGAAGGGTACCAGTACCAAGTAGAATAACATCATCCACAAAGAGAAGGTGGGTCAGGGCAAGAGAAGGAGATATTTTAATGCCTCTGATAAGTCCATTAACCCTAGCATCATTAATCAAAAGATTGAGCCCTTCTATAACTAGAATGAAAAACAAAGGAGATAAGGGACAACCTTGTTTGATACCCCTGGATGCTTTGAAAAATTTGGAAGGGGTACCATTAATCAAGACTACAAAATTTGCAGAAGAGAGCCATCCCATTATCCAGTTAACTCGCATAAGGGGAACCCCAATTTGAATTAGAATAAGTATGATGTACGACCAGTTGACCCTATCAAAAGCCTTGACCAAATCCAGTTTGAGGATGAGAGCACAAGTATTTTTGGTCTTGACAGAGTGTAAGATCTCCTGAGTGATGCCAATAGGCTCTACAATCTCCCTATTCTTGAGAAACCCAAACTATTCTCTAGAGATGTAAGTTTCCAAGAAAGGCTTCAATCTGGCAGCAATGACCTTAGATATGAGCTTGTACACCAGATTACACAGCGAAATAGGTATAAAATCCATGAAGGTGACAGGCTTATCCTTTTTTGGAATCAGTGCAAGGAAAGTATAATTAATGGAAGGGGAAACGTGACCAAAAGTTCTAGCACAATCAACTATAGCTTGTAAGTCCTTCCCCAACATCTCAAAAAAGTGTAAAAAAAACTCAACAGGACAACCATCACGGCCACAGCTTCTGTCTTTTTTTTTTTAAATTTAGAGCCCCCTCGATCTCAGGTAAAGAAATAGGATCAACAAGATTGTGTGCCTCCGCAAAAGGGATCATAATGGGGAAAAGCATGACAAATTTGAGCTGGGTAAGTAAACAAGTTTGATTATCATCTTTGAACACATGGGAGAAATGGTTAATGCCCAGATTCTTCAGAGCATCCTCCTCATCAATAAAATTCCCATCATTATCCTCCAAAGACCAAATTTCATTTTGGTTCCTACGACCCCAGGCCAGAGCGTGAAAGAATTTGGTATTAGAGTCACCAAATAAGGCCCAATCAACCCTACTTTTAAGTTGCCAAGTGAGAAGGTGATGGTCCAGCAACTGTTTCTTCTTAAGACAAAGATTATTCAGAGTATGTTGATCATCCAAGGAAAGGATGCCAGAGGAGGATTTTAAGAGGAGATCCTCGATATCCTTATCAAGCTTAAGGGAGACTGACTCAAGAGAAACAGCTTTTGCTTTGGTCCAAACCTTGACCTCATTTTTCAATAAACAGAGCTTGTGTGAGAGAAGGTCTAAATCATTCTGAGGAGATAGGGGTGAAATACTAGGCCATAGTTGGGAAACCCAAGGAATGAAATCAAGGTCCGAGAGCCAAGATCTATTGAACTTAAAAGGAAAGTTAAAGGACCCAGCCTTCTTATTCCATTCAAAGCAAATCGGGAAATGGTCTAAAATGTCAGCAGGAATGGCCCAAACACGGTGTAATTTGAGGGCAGGAATCAGTGAGGAGGAGATTAAGAATCGATCAAGACGTTTACTAATCCCTTCCTCCCCAACTCTCCCATTTCTCCAAGTGGGACCTGTGTCAGGTGGGGCAACATCAACAAGATCAATGGATTCGAACAAGAGTCTGAAATGAGAAGCCAGAGGATCGAGAACATCCTTAGTTCCCCAGGATTTAGAGGCGTTTAGTGTAAGGTTCCTATCCCCACCCAAAATCAAGTTAGGGGTAGAGAGAATGCCACCAGTGAGAAGACGATCCCAAAAAAGATCCCTATTCCAATAGGGGCCATAACAATTGAGGATGGAGAGAGGATAAGTAACCCCTCTAAAATTTTCCTTGACAAGGATACCAGCAGCAGTGATAAAGGCACGGCATCTGACCATAAGGGGGTTCTAGGCTGTAAGCAGGCCACTGGAGAGACCCGAAGCATCGATAGCACATAATTCCCAATTAGGCAAAATTTTGGAGAAAGCCAAGAGAGCTAGAAAGGAGCTGTACATGGTCGCCTGAAGGAGAACCATATCAGGAGTGACAGAGCGAAATAGTGATCGAAGGCTACAAAGTTTGGTCTTGCCTCCTAGACCTCTAACATTAAGGGACAAAATATTCATTAGGGAACAGGAGGAAGGGGAGACAATGCTCTAAGTCCCCAACGAGTGCTCCCCCTGGTAGCATTTTTGATACGGACAGAGACAGGAGTGTAAGGAGGAGAAGCAGAAGACAGACCAACAGAAGGTTGAAGGTCTTTTTTCTTCTTTCTAACGGTCACATTCTCAAAATAAATGGAATTCAAATGAAGGGTCGAAGGAGACAAGGGGGTTTTTGCAGTAAAGATCGAAAGAGATTTCTGTAAAGAAGGGTCCGAGAAGGAGGCTGAGGATGCAGGGCCAAGAGGTGAGGGGCTATGAGGGGGAGAAGTGATAAGGGAGGGGAGGGGCAGAAAATCCTCTAAAGAAGTGAGGGTTGGAATAGGGGAAGAGGTTAAAGGGCCAGTGGAGGGAGAGGATAGAGAAGGAGAAAGGTTAGACACGTGAATAGGGGGATGAGTACAGTCAGGAGAGGAAGAAGGGGGAGGAACAATAGATACCAAAGGGGTGGTCACCAAAGCATCATAGTCAGGAGAGGGGGTCTTAGCAAACCCAACATCCAATACATTAATAGCCTCAAGCACAAAACCAGAATAATATTCAAAAAGAGATAGTGATTGAGCATAAATACCTGTTTTTGGATTCGCAGGCGCAAAGGATGAGGAGGGGCTGCATGAGACTGGAGAGCCACCCAGGCTGGAGTTTGATGGAGTGCTCATAAGAAGAGGACAGGTCCTTCGAAGGTGCCCTGTTTTGTGGCACCTGCTGCAGCGAAACGGGACGTGGAGATAATCCAACTTTTGAACTAGTAACCGATCCTTACAGAGAAGTTCAACCTTCGCCGGCAGACCATGAGAAACATTTAGTTCCACGAGCACCCGAGCCAATATTTTGTCATAGGAGAGGTGAAAATCATCGTCCACTGCAACAAAGCGACCCACAGTGTTCGCAATGCCCTCAAGAATGCTCCTGTGCCAGAGGGGAAAGGGGAGAGATGGTAAGAGAACCCAGAGATGACGCTTTGTCACTCTCTCCTTTAGAGGGTCAAAGTGTGCATGCCACCTGCCCAAGACCAGAGACCTAAAGGCAACTCTCCAAGTCGAGTCCAGGATGAGCGAGGCCCGGTCCACTTCGAGGAAGACAAATACAATCCAGTCATTGGCGAGCAGGCTAATAGTTGGGATGTAAGTGAGAAGCAACTTCCAATGATCCTAATCCCTGTCCACCCATGCCTTCTTGCTCATATGGTAGTATTCCAACCTGCCAACCAATGCCCATGAGCACAGGGAGGTCACACGCTCCAAATAGATATCATGACCGAGAACGTAACGAAATTTCCCATCCAAGATTTTGATGTTTTTTGCATTCTGCTTACGCCGATGGCGAGACTGGATATTCTTGTTTTCCATGGGGAGGACCACAGAAGTCAACCACAACCAACCGTAGGAGATGACCACAGAGAGCCAAACCCTTGAGACAGACCAGTTCCAACAAAATGGCCCACACACAGAGCTGAGCAAAAACCGCAGACCCACACCCAAATAGACGTGGAGAGACCCACAAGCAAACAAGGAAGTAAGTGGGACACAGGCCCAGGAACTTCGATCCTAAGAAGCAACCAGAAACCGTCAAGGGATGAAAGCAAAAACCCTTGACAGTAGGGAAAATCAGAGATAAAAAAGGAGTCAAACCCTAACCAGGGTAGACCAAACCCTCCACACCAAAAGGCATCTGTATAAACCCAACCGAAAAATACAATAATCACCAAAGGAAGAAGGAAACAGAAAGGGCAAGATCATGACCAGGAGGCCACATAAACGAAAGGCAAAAAGCACGAAACCAAGTTTCGAGGGGACCAAATAAAACACCAAAGTCAACCCAATATGATGACGAGCGCAGACAGAGAGCTAAAAGATGACGTGAACACCATGCAGGTCAATAACCTAAAAATGCGGAAATTTCCAGCACTCAGGCGACTGCATGACCGAATAAACCAAAATACTTCCCACTTTTTACCTGGGTTGGTACTAGTCCCCTTCGACAGGGGAGGAACTCCAAGATGTCGTTCACCGTGCATGAAAACCTGCGTAGATGCTCTGAGCAAGACTCTAAAATGACGCCTAAGAAATCTACAGGAATAGCACAACACCCAGTCTCAAAAATGACAAGATACCACAAAATGCTAACAACCCAAATCTCTGCAAAGACAGTTGGATACCCAGAATCCACACAAATAGGAAAGGCAACACCAAGGTACTAAATAGAGACCCATAGGAACGATGGAAAAAGCACATAAATATAAACAACAAAGAAAGGAAAATAGAGGATGACCCAAGTGTCCACACAGTGAGTAAGGAGGACAGGGGCCGCACATGATCAGGGAAGGTCGAGGAAGGGCCAGAAAACCCAGTAATGGTAGCAATTAGAACCCTCACTCAGTGCTGTCATTGCCATTGCCATCTATTTTAGTTAAACTCTTATCTTTCCTCTTTTATCTCCAAAATTAGTATTTTACACCCATCATGGGGCACGAACCCACGACCACAAGGTTAAGAGCCTTGCGCTCTACCAACTGAACCAGACGGGCATCATTCTTTCTTTATTTAGAAAGAAGATGTGTATCCAACTCTATGCTTGACTTTATGCCCAAAAAAAAATGAGATGCGTTATACACACATAATTTTTTTTTTCAAACAAAAAAGGCAATATTCTATTAGAAAATATTCAAAATGTTTTGACAGCCACGACCGTAATCTTTGTAGTTGCGTATAAGCGAAACACGATGAGAGATAAAAAGTAATGAATTCAATAATATTTTTTATTATGTTTAATTTAATTTAAAGAGGTAAATGGGAATGTTAAAGTGAATTAAGAATGTGCATATAGTATAAATTAAGGAGTTTATGGATATAAAAATAAATTAATAATAACAAGTAAATTAAGACAGAACAAATTGATTTACATAAAATTAATTATATTTATGTGGTTATTATCATCGTTAAAATTAATAATTATAGTGTATTTTAAAATAAAGTTAATGTTTAGTATTATTATTTATCATGTTTAATCAAATAATAATTATGTTTATTATATTATTATTATTATTTTAAGAAATTTTAATTATAATAAAAATGTAAGTTTTTATGCTAATTTAATCTATAATAAGGGAAGTGGTTAGAAATGATACATTGATGATCATCTTTTCAATTTATAGTTGTTTGCATAATATAGAATTGATTGTTTTTTTTTTTTACTAAACCATTTATGTTTTGATTTATAAGAGCAGAATAGGATCCGCTTGGAAAACTACATCAATCTGATTTGATGATCACCAATCCCTCATGAGCTTGCATTTCTCTTACACTCATGCACTGTCCAACAACCGAACAAACCGACTCTTAACCTCTTGCTTCTTAGGAGGTAACTCTAAAGATAGATGCAAATTTACCAAAAGCTCATTTTTTACTAATCCAATTGTTTTATTAGCCACTTGATTTGCCAGATCATTGACCTCCCAAAGCACATGAAAGAACTTTAGTCGTCTAAAATTCTTTGAGACAGACTTTATTCTTTTGATCAACCTATCCAATCTTAAATTTTGACTCTAATTTACTTCATTCATGGCCTGAATTATAAATCAGGAGTCTCCAAAAACAATGGCTTCCTCAACTCCCTTTTTTTCTAGCTTCTTAATTCCTTGCCAGAGCCCATATGCTTCAGCCATATTATTTGAATCATTTACTATGTTCCAGAAATATTCCATTTCAATTTCCCCATCCGAACTGACTCCTCCTCCTCCTCCTCCTCCTCCTACCATCTATGGATTCCCCTTTGAGGCACCATCAAAGAACAACATGACTATTCTTCTCTCTTTCTTCCAGCTTCCAAATTGAACTTTATCTAACCTTATTTCCCAGCTTTCCAGCTTCCTCACGACCACACCTGTGTCTTTTTCTGAAAATATGAAGGTTTGCATCCAAATAGTTTCATCGGAAGCCAAATTAGTTTTATTTTTTGGAACCACCTTGATCTTGATAATCTCTCCCATGAGAGCCTGCTATTTAGCTACAATCTTGTATGACTGATGTGCTTTATTCTGAAACGTTCTTAGTTTACACTCAATCCAAATATGCCAGCATATGATCTTTGGGAGCTTCATCCAACAATCTATCAGTCCTTTTTTATTATTTAGATCTCCCTTGAACGCCTTTTCCCAATTGGTAAAGCATTGTTGCAGGTTTCCTAGAATCTGAACCACGGTTCTGTTAACATACTCCACACTGTTCTAGCATAATTACACTCAAAGAATAAATGCATAATTGTTTCTTTATTTTCGCAGCACAAAGGGTATCTGAATGGTCTCGATCCCTCTCTTTTCCAAATTTTCACCTTTTAAAATCTTCCCATGCACGAACGTCCAGCTGAAAATATCAATTTTCAGCAACGTGACAGTTTTCCACAATTTTTTCCAGATTTCTAGGTTGATGGATGCACTAGGAATGGACGAGAATACATTATAGCCTTGCTGAGTAGTGTACAGTCCCATGCAGCTACCCCAACCACATTTATCCCTCTTACTTCTTGCCACAAGTGCTAACCCTGATGAGTAATCTAAAAACTGTTTCTTTTCTCCTTCAATTTCGGCTGGACATTCCGAAATGTTCCATCCATCCCATCTGAATGGAGGTTCAATGTACTAGTTAGAGATATCCCAGAACGCTTTGATTCCTAGCCTTTTGGTCCATCCTTTGAACCTTGGAAGCAATGGTGGAAGATATTTCCCCATAATTTAATCCTGCCATGCCTTATCTTCTTAGCGTTTCCAGGAATCCAATGGAGATTATCCCTGAACTTAGGCAGCACTTTCCTACAGAATGAGAAAATTGGAGTACCATGCTTATTCTCTGGATCCGAGTCAAGGCACCTGAGTCTTGGGCCTGAGAAGTATTTTCTCCAGATGACGTGACTGCTCCAGGCTGGCTTGATTTCTATTAGATTCCACAGCAATTTGACTCCCATCGCCAGGTTTTGAAATTTCAAATCTCTGATTTGTATACCACCTTCCATGTGTGGCATTTTAATCTTTCTCCAACTAATGATGGGAATATTTCTCTCTGCCTCCATTTTTCCCTCCTTGCCAAAGGAAGGATCTAATCATGCTTTCGATCTTTGCAAGGATTTTGGGTGGTGCTAACAGGACAATACATTGGTATAAAGGATAATTGTTCAGTACAACTCTAATCAAAACCAGCTTCCCAGCTATATTTAGCCAAACAACGCCTCAAGCAAAAATAAAAAATAAAAAATTTCCAATCGATGGATTCCAGTATGTGCTTTTCGGATTACTTTTGAAAATTGGTACCCCTAAATACTTAAATGAGTCCCAATTAGTTACTCCTATTTCCAGAATGCGAGAGATTCCAATCATCTTCCTCGGGTTGATATTCCAACTGAATATATTACTCTTTCTTAGATTTAGCTTACTTCCAGAGGCTTGACAAAAGCGATCCATTTCAGTTTTAAACCTTATGGCAATTAGCTGGCTGGCCCCTCCAAGAAAAATTGTGTCGTCGACAAACAGTGCATGGTTAATATTTTTTTTCCCATGAGCCATCCTGATGCTTATTAAGTCTTGGTCCCTTCTATCTTTCTCAAGTTGAAGACTAAAAACAGAGGCTTGGATTGCGTAGAGCAATGGTGAGAGCAGGCATCCTTGCCTCAATCCTCTCAAGGCTTGGAAGAAACCAACCGCTCCTCCATTGACCAAGGGGGCAATCCAAGGCTTACTTATGGAGGCTTTGACCCACCTTATGAATCTAGGATCAAACCCATATCTAGACATTACTTGAAGGAGAAAGGAATGAGACACTCTGTCGAAGGCATTGGCTAAATCAATTTTTACAACCATACCTTTTTCACCATTATGCTAGCTAGAATGGATTGCATCTTGCACCAAGATGATGTTATCCTAGATGCTCCTGCCATTAATGAAGCCACCATGGTTCTTAGGAATGATATAAGGAAGGATGTTTTTTAACCTTCTCGCCGTAATTTCTGTGATTATGTTATATCCAATATTACACAGGGAAACTGGTCAAAACCTGTGAAATGAATTCGCATATTTCTCTTTGGGAACAAGAGCTAGAAAAGCAGAGTTTATGCTCCCACCAATCTTTTCACATCTTTGAGATTTTTTGACCATTTTAAATAAATCTTCTTGAACAATATCCCAGCAGATCTTAATGAAATTTGCATTAAACCTGATAGGGCTAGGCACCTTATCCTCCTTCATTTCATCCACTGAAGCTTTCATTTCTTCCATCGTAATCTCTTGTATCAACTTTTTCGTTTTTTTTTTAACAATCCTTGGGATTAAATCCATGGACTCATTTTCAGTATTGGGGTCGATTTCAACATTGTATATATCGCTGAAATGCTTGGTAGCTTCAACCTTGATTTCATCGAAATCCTGAATGATTTTGTCCTGGGTGTGAATCTCAATCACGGATTTGTAATTTTTCCTGGCCTCTGCTTGCCTGTGGAAATATCCAATGTTCTTGTCACGTGCTTGAAGCCAAAGAAATCTGGATTTCTATCTCAATCCTTCTGCTTCTTGTCTGCAGGAAACGTGGAGCTCTTGTCGCAGATCCACTTCCTTTTTTAGCACCTCAACAAAGATCTGCCTTGTTTCCATATCGATTTGGCATGCCTCTAGCTTAATCACTGCGTTTTCTTTTTTTGGAATGGAGTTTTTAATTATTTTGCCCAATCCTTGAGCGCTTGCTTGACTCTCCGGAGTTTTTCTTCCGATATATAGAATAGTGAGTCCGTGACTGAACCTAACCATGCTCTTGCAACTATCCCCAATAATTAATTATGGGAGGCCCATAGTGGACTGAACCAGGTATTGGACCAAGGTTCCTGTCTTTATTCATCTTGAGAGTGATAGGTTTATGGTCTGATCCCCCAAATGCCAAGATTTTGAAGGTAGGGTTCAGGACAAGAAGAAGAAAGGAATCTTGCACCAAAAATTTAGCCTGGCTGCAATATGCCCTGGCCCCATTCTCTTATTATTCCAGGTATACTTTCCTTTAGTTGGAATTACATCAGTCAGGCCCCATTCCATTACAATTTCATCGACTTGCTCCCTGATAAGATCTCTAACTAAATAACCTCCTTTTTTCAGCTTGGTTAAGGATGACATTTAGGTCTCCAACTAGGATAACATTGCCCAACAAGTTACTCCTTTCCTCCCAGAGTAGATTCCAACAATTTTTTTTCTCTGCATAAGAAACCGGAACATAGATGTTAAAGAGTCTTGCCAGGGTATTATATTCTTTCTGCAACAATGTATTTAGAATCCAATGAGGGATAATCTTGGATTCTACTAAATAATATTTTTGTCCGTCCCAGAGTGTTTCTATTCATCCAGAGGATCCCCTGGAACTGATTTCTATTCTTCCTCCTTTCTTCCAGAAGTTTGCACTTACATGGAGAAAATTTTCTTTCTCCAACTTGGTTTCTTGGATCAATAGAATGTCTGGTTGGGATAATCTAATCAAGCCTTTCATAGCTTCTTCTTTAGATTTTCCGCCTAGACCTCTACAGTTGCAAGAGAGGACTTTCATTGCTTACTCTTGGTAGATGAGGGAATCCTTTTCTGGAATTGCCCTTGCTGGCGAGTATTTCTGGTGTTTCGGAGCAGTTTTTCCAATGTTAATTGAGATCCCTGCAGATTATCCTTATATGTGGCTTGCTCCCTCATTTCTTTGGTTGATTTCCTTCCTCTGGCCTTCTTCTTGCTTGGCGTAGACATCTCTATCTCCCCTTCCTCTTATTCCTCTTCCTCAGTATTGGTTTCTTCCTCAGTTTTTCCCTGATTTCCTCCTTCTTTTACCACCTCAACTCCTGATACTGACTAGATCAGTGAGGTGTTGTCCTTCTCAGATTGATTTGATAATAGAACTTCATTTTCTGATTCTTTATTCTCTCTTGAAGAGGAATTCTCTTCTATTTCAATCGACACCTTCTCAGATTCAATGGCCTTACCCTCCAATGAAGACTTCCTTTGTTCATTCTTTCCCCCTTCCTTTCTTTGCACTTCTCCGATTTTTTCCTTGGTCTTTCTCTTCTTCACTTTTTGCCATCCTTCCTCTTTTTCCTGTTGATCCTCTTGCTTTTGCGGACAGTTTCAATAGAAGTGCTCGTATTCATGACACCCTCTGCACTTAAAAGGTAGCTATTCATAATCCAATTTTTGAAAGTGATACTAGTTCCCTACAGTGAGTTTGATTTCCTCTGGTAATCCTGCTTCTAGATCCACCTCTACGCAGATGCGAGCACATGCATATTGATATTTTGGGATTTCCATGTCAATATACCTACCCAAGGCATTTCCAATTGCATTTAGCGATTTTGGGTTCCAACAATGCATTGGTAGATTTGGAAGCCTAACTCGAACTGGGTCAGCCTTAGGGATGTCTGCCTCGAGATCGAAATATGGAATCCAACCATTTAGATAAAGTCCTTGCGGACCCATGAAGTAGGGCCCATTGCGAAACATTAATTCCTTGTCTTCCTTATATTCAAAATCAAATAAGAAGTATCCTCATCCAATAGAGTAAGACGCAACATTTTTCGAGATCAACGACCTCCAATTCCTTTGAACCCAACTCTCGGTGGTTTTTGGTGAAGGCCAGAGTCCAGTAAATTGCGCAATCAATTCCTGGTCTTTCAGATAGAGAGCCACCCGGATAGTGTCCTCCAGTGGTAAAGCAACCTCCGGAACCTCCTCAATCCTTTTCACAAATTTAGGAAGGACTCCTTTAGGGGCCTTCTTTCTTTTCTCAACCACAAGCCTCTCGAATTTTGAGTAAGGAGCATTGGATGACCCAGAACCACCCTCAGCCCCCATTGGGAGAACTTCTCCCTATCAACCTCAGATCCTTGACCCATCCTCGATCCAAGCCTGCACATACGATCGCCAAACTAGTCCTCCAATGATGTCATATCCAGCACTTGCATGCAGACCAACAACCAAAGAGACACAGAACTTGGCTCAATCGTCAATCAGATATTGGTTCATGGATCCACCTACCAGATCGTTGAGATCAGATCTCTGTAACAACCCAACAAAGCTCACAAGAACATAGATGCATGCAAAGCATGCAAGCAGACACGCAATCCAATATAGAATTGATTTTTATCGCTTTAATTTTTAGTTGTTTATTATAATTTGAGTGTGTTTAACAATTAAGAACACGTGTTTTCTCCTAAGAGGTCATAGGTTCAAATCCTTAGGGGTAGAGTATATACACCTTTATAAACTTTAACACTGCGCAAAAGAAAGTCTAATACACCAAATTGGTGTATGGCTTGAGTGTAACCTTAAATATATATTTTTACTTCTACATTTATAAAATAATATAATTATTAAAACTATAATATAATTGCATCAAAGAGGCGCATTCTACAGCCCAATAGGGAAGAGATGTGTAACTCCTTTTGTGCTCATCCTAGAGTTTAAATTATTTAGAATTGCATATATATAAATAACATAAATTAGATAAACTAAAACCATAAAAATTAGATTACACATCTTCACTCTAGAACAGAGTTTGCACCTTGAGAGATTTGATCCCTCTCCGTGCTTGGTAGATCCCCTTTTAAATGGATGGTTGGTTTATAAAACAATATGTCATCCATACTCAACATATATTAATATATTGATATATTTTATCATTAGTAATAATTTCAAATTTTTATATTAAACATATTAATATATTTTTTCATTTTTAATAATTTCAAATTTATATTTTCTATACTACTTAATTTATGTAACATAAGAAGTTATTTTATTAAAATGACATTTAATGAAGAAAAATAGAATCTCTTAAATTATATAGTAAACTAAAATCTATTTACAACCAAATAAACTAATAAATTTACTAAACACACACACACACACATATAATAGAAACGATTAAGAATCTTTTATATAAAATGTAGAATCATAGATTACAAAATTATGAGAGCACACTCTTCCCAAAGGAAAACTACATCCATGACTCTTTGTTCGTCCTTTACCAATCTATACTTATGATATTTTCCTAATCTATGGAGACTGTATCTCCTTACAAACTTCCCAAGAAGGAAAGCACAAAAACAAAACATTGTAGAAAGAAAATGGAGAGATTCATTGTTATGGTATCCAGTTTCTCTTGTAAACCTTTTGATCGCAAACTAAGACGCCATAGTCTAGACCAACTCCCATATTAGTCATTATGTCTGCTTGCTGGTTATTTTCTCTCAGCAAGTGGATGAAGTTGATAGCTTTGTATTCATTTATTATGCATTTTAGGATGTGATGTGTCTTGGTCGTTGGGTTCTTACGATTCTTTGTCAGAGTCCTTGCTTCCCTTACGACCATCATCGAATCACCAAAAACCAACAGTTCCTCAATGCTGACATTCCTTGCAAGCTCCAAACCTTTGATTAAAGCTAGCCATTCTACACCATTATTTGTCTTATTTCCAATTCGCTAAACATACTCTTTCAACGTGTTTCTTTTAGAGTTGAAAAAGACTCCAGCCCCACCTACTAGCCGAGATAAATTTACTAAACATATTGATATATTCTATCATTATAAATAATTTCAAAATTATATTTTATACATAAATTTATATATTTAATATATAACTAAGCTAAAAATTTCTTTAAATGAAATAAACTAATAAATTTGTTAAATATATTGATATATATTCTATTATTATAAATAATATCAAATTCATATTTTATATACAAGAGCCACGAGGTGGCAATGTCCCCGATTAAAGCAAGTAAGGTAAATAAAAAAATAAAATAAAATAAAACAAAGAAGCTAAACAATTAAGGGAATAAAACTTAGGAAAAAAACCAAATAAGATAAACAACTAACCTATACTTATTTTATTCAATTAATTTTGACACTAACTTATACATTTTAAAAACCCAATAATTGTAAAAATGGATAATTTGATTAAGAGCCATAAACACATTTATTTGCATTCATTTATCTATTTTAAAAATGTATGAATTGTAAACTTTTTCAATACACATATTATTGATAAAAATAGTATGATGTTTATTGACCAACTTGGAAGAGGTGAATTTAAAAGTTTAGAAAAATTAATTTATTTTGTTGGGACATATTATAAGAGAAGATGGTTAGTTATAGTAGATGATAAATCTAAATTATTTAATAAGAAGGGTTATGATTGTTTTGAAATTTGTGAATATATATAATTTGAAAAAGAAAAATATTAATATTAAATGGAAGAGTATGTATTTAAGCTTGTAAATTGGATTGCCATTATAAATTGAAATATGTTTGCATTGAATTTATGAATGTGTTAAGTTTGTACATTGGATTGCCATTATAAATTTAATTAAGTTTTCCATTGAATTTATAAATGTGTTGAATTAAGTTTGTAATTCAAATGTCATTGCATTTGTAAATTGAATTGCCATTGAATTTACAATTGTGTAAATGTGTTTGAAGCATTGGTCACTACACTTGTATACATTCATGAATTTGTCAATGGCCTCATGATCATTTCTCTGGGGCAACCTCCAACAACTCCAATTACAATAATAACATTGTCTATTTTTTCCATTCAAACTAAAGAGCTATGAAAATTGTTTAAACATATATGCAACAAACAAAGTCAAAAGAAAATGAAATGGAGCTTTAGTAATTTTTTCTTTCTTTCAAAGTGTTCATTAATGTCTATTTATGCATTGTCTATTTATGCATTTAAAGCTGCTTTGATCATTTTTGAACTTTTGGATAGATGGGATTGTTAATGTAGAGTTCCTGTAGAGTTCCTGAGAAGAGCCGCCATGAGAAAGAAGCATCTCAACAATTTATTATATAGTTACACCTTGCTCCAAGATTGCAAAGTTTATGTTTATTGACTTTAATACCAAGGATATCAATTGTAAATTGTGAAAAGAAGGATTAACTCATTTATGGGTTAAGTAAAATGTTTGGTAATTTAGTTGCAAATAAAAACACTAGTTAAAACCCTATAGGTAAAGAAAAACAATATTTCCTCTAGTTATTGTCACATGCAAGTTTAAACATTTTTTTAATTCATAGGAACCCTGAAATTATTTCCATGAGACTGGTATATTTCTTTTTTTATGAACTCGAAACCAAAGAACAAGTTAAAGTTTTTAGGACCATGATCGATTATAATATTGGTTATATAGACTGAATATAACTAAAGGAACATCACTACATCCACATTATTAACACACTATTACAGTCTTGTTATGCTATAAAGTTAACAACATAAATGATAAACTCATTCAAAACCGTGTATTGTAGAGATATATTAATATGTGTGTTGTTTTGAAGAAATATCATATAATAATTGAAATATTGGTTTCAATTAAAATAATAAAATCATTGAACATTTTCTATGGAGGCTTCAATGTTAGAAAAAGTGATGAGTAAACACTATAAGATTTTGATAATTGGAATATAAGATTTCAATAAAAAGAGGAGACTTGTGATAATTGGAATATAAGATTTCAATAAAAAAAGGAGACTTGTGATAATTGGAATATAAGATTTCAATAAAAAGAGGAGACTTGTGGATAAATATAAATAAATTTATGTAATAAAATACAAAGATTTAGTCATGTATATCTTGTAATGCAAATTGACACCATCCACTTGGTCGTAGCTTCAAATGTGGTTGTAGTCTTGAAATCAGATCGTGCTCTACAGTATTCCACAATGCACCAACAAAAATGAAGTCTTCACCAATGATGTGAGAGGTCACAACTCTTCGATTGTTGCACATATAAACTCAATATTGAATCCACATACCACAGTCCTCTAAACGTAGTTAACAATTTAGGGTTTTGGGGAGGGCGCAGTATCCAACTGGAGGTCGCATATCCGAAAAGAGCAGTCTTCACGGCTCTCGGGCTCATGCTCTGGACCAACAGGTTCACTCTCCAACGGATTCAAGAGTAAGTGAAGGTCATATTCCAATGAAATTCAAAAGAAATATCCATATTATAAGAAAAATTATTAAAAGAGAAACTAAGTGATAAACAGAAAACAAAACACATCCTATGTATTATACTAATCACTATAAAATCCGTTTCAAGTGAAATCAAAGTACCAATGCAACCAGCCAGGGAGATGCTCTATGACTTGAATTGTATTTGAGATGCTCTATGACTTGAATTGTATTTTCAGCTAAGGTGGAATTTTTTTTAAGTTTCAGGTTGATATATATGAAGGTAAAATATTTCAACACTCCATTTTTAGTAAATGATTCATGATTCTACTCAATTAACGATTTGATCTATAGAGATATTGCATCAAAAATTTGGTATTTGTTTTCCCTTTCATATTTGGTATTTGTTTTTTTTATTTTTTATGTTTAGATAGAAGCAACTAAATTAGCACAAAAGAAAGTAGTCACTAAACACTATCTACCCTAGCTTTGGTTGTTGTTGATGTGCTCGAAGGTCTAGCAGAAGTAGTATATGTGTATGAGTGTTAGTTGTTTTCTTTCTAGTTGTTCATAACAAGTATAGATCCATCTAAAAGGGGATCTACCAAGCACAGTGTTTTTAGAGTAGAAATGCATAATCTAATTTTTATAGTTTTAGTTTATCTAATTTGTGTTGTTTTATATATATGTATTTTTAAATAATTTAAAATTTGGATCCAAATGAAAGAAAATTCCCAATTTAGGATTATTATACCATGCAACCACCAATTTTAATTTGAAAGGTAATTATCTGAAACATCTACACTTATCTGAATTTGTAAAACAACCGATTCCAAAAAGAATCAAGGAAAACACAACAAAACAAGAAAAAAAATTAATGTGATCTCGTAACCTATAAAACTAGAAGAATATAAATAATATCATGTAATATTTATGGATACTGTGCTGTTTGACAGGTTTACAGATTATTTCTGTGAAATTGGGTCAAAAGAACAAGCACTCGGAAGAGTCGAATTTTCAAATCTCGTAGGAATAATATCTGCAAGTAATGACGAACGATAATGAAAACATTGGAATCACTGGAACGATAATGAAAACATTGGAATCACTCATTGTATCACATTGTATCAAGTGAATTTGTATATTGATATATTAGCAGTATTAAAGCCATAATTTGTAGATTTTTACATTGATATAATAGCTACATCAATTTTAAAGCTACCAAAATTTTGAAGCAACAATTTTTAAATTGTATATTATCAACACCAATAGACTCACTTATCAATGAGTTCATTCAGGACTAGCTTGATGCGCAGGAGTAGGGCACTGAGTTCCACTATAGCTGGATATTGTTATTACTCCCGATGATAGTTTGGCAACCACCCCCAAGATTTGCGTATGATACTCTAACTACTTCATCGTACCCAGCGCCCAAGTTCAATGTTTTGCAATATAACAGGGGTACCCAGCAGGAAGTAAACACTACATTTATATTTACCTTGAATGGTTTGTATCCAGCAGCCCTGTATCCTGCTAGTTGCTTAATCCTGTATGAAGAATGTTGCGAAGACAGTAATATCCATTATTTAGTGAGTTTTGTCTTCAATTTCTTCTTCATACCAAAAGAAGCACCGCCATCCCTCTCATAAAGCACAATTTCGAATCCCCGACACTTATTGAAAACAACGGCGATGGTAATCCCATTGCAGGATTTCAATAATTTAATACTTAGCATCAAATTTATTGTTCAGCCTATATTCTGTGTATATTTAAAGGAAAAATAATTATTTGAAGCATTTTTCTTTTGGAAAGAGTTTGTGTGATTGTATTGAGATGGCACAGTATTTCATGGTGGCACACGAGTTTAAACATTTGTTACTTAGTGTACATTCAGTGTATCTATGGGTTGAAGATGCTTTGAATTGGGTAAAAGGCTCTCTGTTCAAAAAAATGAAAATCATTTTTTAATGGGTTTGCAGATTTAAAATTCATAATCATGAATTGAATCTCAATGAATTTCATCTAGTAAGTATTAATAAGGTTATTGTGGATTAAGTTGAATCTAATGTATTTCATCATAAATATAACTGTGTTAAGCCAAACTGGAATTTAATGTAATTATGTACAACCTGATTCTAGTGAATTCGCTATTATTTTTCTGCAGGTTTTTCAGACCCAGACCTCTCATTATTCAAGTATTCCTAGGTCGATCCGATCTTCACCTCCCGGGCACCCTATATTAATGCATCCAACCTTTGCATTGGATTTCTAAAAAGCTAAATTGGTTCTGTGTCTCCAATGATTTATGGTAATCAGAAATCAATTCATTCAATAAAATTATCATCTCTCCCTCGCTCAAGACTCGTGTATAGTGGGGAATGACCTTCAAACTTAGGGTTAGGTTTGAGAGGTAATAGGTTCCTGTTTGTCATCCTAAATAGTGTCCAATGTCCTGCTACAATCGCACCTAATTTGGGTCTTACTTAAGCGGCAGTAGAATAAGATCATATGCAAACTCTTACAGCAACATATCCATGTATTCTTCAGGAATTTAGGTGCTTTCAGAATCCATTTTGTTGGTTGTTGAATCAACCCAATTTAAGGGGAATCGACACAATTATTTTTATTTTTTTATATATGGTTGTGCAGGTTTCTATATACAATTTGTTTAAAAAATGTGAAGTATTTAATCCACATTTCTTTATCATGATGGTGGGGGTAACTGGAGTTCCTAATTGCAAAGGCTGTAAATGGGATTTACATTTTCTCGATTGTTTCTCTGCTAGCTCCCCCCATCGAGGGAAAATGGCTTACTATATTGGTTATATAGACTGAGTATAACAAAAGGAACATCACTACATCCACATTATTAACACACTATTACAGTCTTGTTATGCTATAAAGTTAACAACATAAATGATAAACTCATTCAAAACTGTGTATTGTAGAGATATATTAATATGTGTGTTGTTTTGAAGAAATATCATATAATAATTGAAATATTGGTTTCAATTAAAATAATAAAATCATTGAACATTTTCTATGGAGGCTTCAATGTTAGAAAAAGTGATGAGTAAACACTATAAGATTTTGATAATTGGAATATAAGATTTCAAAAAAAAGAGGAGACTTGTGATAATTGGAATATAAGATTTCAATAAAAAGAGGAGACTTGTGATAATTGGAATATAAGATTTCAATAAAAAGAGGAGACTTGTGGATAAATATAAATAAATTTATGTAATAAAATACAAAGATTTAGTCATGTATATCTTGTAATGCAAATTGACACCATCCACTTGGTCGTAGCTTCAAATGTGGTTGTAGTCTTCAAATCAGATCGTGCTCTACAGTATTCCACAATGCACCAACAAAAACGCAGTCTTCACCAACGATGTGAGAGGTCACAACTCTTCGATTGTTGCACATATAAACTCAATATTGAATCCACATACCACAGTCCTCTAAACGTAGTTAACAATTTAGGGTTTTGGGGAGGGCGCAGTATCCAACTGGAGGTCGCATATCCGAAAAGAGCAGTCTTCACGGCTCTCGGGCTCATGCTCTGGACCAACAGGTTCACTCTCCAACGGATTCAAGAGTAAGTGAAGGTCATATTCCAATGAAATTCAAAAGAAATATCCATATGATAAGAAAAATTATTAAAAGAGAAACTAAGTGATAAACAGAAAACAAAACACATCCTATGTATTATACTAATCACTATAAAATCCGTTTCAAGTGAAATCAAAGTACCAATGCAACCAACGAGGGAGATGCTCTATGACTTGAATTGTATTTGAGATGCTCTATGACTTGAATTGTATTTTGGGCCTAAGGTAGAAATTTTTTTAAGTTTCAGGTTGATATATATGAAGGTAAAATATGTCAACACTCCATTTTTAGTAAATGATTCATGATTCTACTCAATTAACGATTTGATCTATAGAGATATTGCATCAAAAATTTGGTATTTGTTTTCCCTTTCATATTTGGTTTTTTTTTTTTTATGTTTAGATAGAAGCAACTAAATTAGCACAAAAGAAAGTAGTCACTAAACACTATCTACCCTAGCTTTGGTTGTTGTTGATGTGCTCGAAGGTCTAGCAGAAGTAGTATATGTGTATGAGTGTTAGTTGTTTTCTTTCTAGTTGTTCATAACAAGTATAGATCCATCTAAAAGGGGATCTACCAAGCACAGTGTTTTTAGAGTAGAAATGCGTAATCTAATTTTTATAGTTTTAGTTTATCTAATTTGTGTTGTTTTATATATATGTATTTTTAAATAATTTAAAATTTGGATCCAAATGAAAGAAAATTCCCAATTTAGGATTATTATACCATGCAACCACCAATTTTAATTCGAAAGGCAATTATCTGAAACATCTATACTTATCTGAATTTGTAAAACAGCCGATTCCAAAAAGAATCAAGGCAAACACAACAAAATAAGAAAAAATTTAATGTGATCTCGTAACCTATAAAACTAGAAGAATATAAATAATATCATGTAATATTTATGGATCCTGTGCTGTTTGACAGGTTTACAGATTATTTATGTGAAATTGGGTCAAAAGAACAAGCACTCGGAAGAGTCGAATTTTCAAATCTCGTAGGAATAATATCTGCAAGTAATGATGAACGATAATGAAAACATTGGAATCACTAGAACGATAATGAAAACATTGGAATCACTCATTGTATCACATTGTATCAAGTGAATTTGTATATTGATATATTAGCAGTATTAAAGCCATAATTTGTAGATTTTTACATTGATATAATAGCTCTACATCAATTTTAAAGCTACCAAAATTTTAAAGCAACAATTTTTAAATTGTATATTATCAACACCAATAGACTCACTTATCAATGAGTTCATTCAGGACTAGCTTGATGCGCAGGAGTAGGGCACTAAGTCCCACTATAGCTGGATATTGTTATTACTCCCGATGATAGTTTGGAAACCACCCCCAAGATTTGTGTATGATACTCTAACTACTTCATCGTACCCAGCGCCCAAGTTCAATGTTTTGCAATATAACAGGGGTACCCAGCAGGAAGTAAACACTACATTTATATTTACCTTGAATGGTTTGTATCCAGCAGCCCTATATCCTGCTAATTGCTTAATCCTGTATGAAGAATGTTGCGAAGACAGTAATATCCATTAATTAGTGAGTTTTGTCTTCAATTTATTCTTCATACCAAAAGCAGCACCGCCGTCCCTCACATAAAGCGCAGCTTCGAATCCCCAGCACTTATTGAAAACAACGGCCGTGGTAATCCCATTGCAGGATTTCAATAATTTAATACTTAGCGTCAAATTTATTGTTCGGCCTATATTCTATGTATATTTAAAGGAAAAATAATTATTTGAAGCATTTTTCTTTTGGAAAGAATTTGTGTGATTGTATTGAGATGGCACAGGTTTCATGGTGGCACACGAGTTTAAACATTTGTTACTTAGTGTACATTCAGTGTATCTATGGGTTGAAGATGCTTTGAATTTGGTAAAAGGCTCTCTGTTCAAAAAAATGAAAATCATTTTTTAATGGGTTTGCAGATTTAAAATTCATAATCATGGATTGAATCTCAATGAATTTCATCTAGTAAGTATTAATAAGGTTATTGTGGATTAAGTTGAATCTAATGTATTTCATCATAAATATAACTGTGTTAAGCCAAACTGGAATTTAATGTAATTCTGTACAACCTGATTCTAGTGAATTCGCTATTATTTTTCTGCAGGTTTGTCAGACCCAGACCTCTCATTATTCAAGTATTCCTAGGTCGATCCGATCTTAACCTCCCGAGCACCCTATATTAATGCATCCAACCTTTGCATTGGATTTCTAAAAAGCTAAATTGGTTCTGTGTCTCCAATGATTTCTGGTAATCAGAAATCAATTCATTCAATAAAATTATCATCTCTCCCTCGCTCAAGACTCGTGTATAGTGGGGAATGACCTTCAAACTTAGGGTTAGGTTTGAGAGGTAATAGGTTCCTGTTTGTCATCCTAAATAGTGTCCAATGTCCTGCTACAATCGCACCTGATTTGGGTCTTACTTAAGCGGCAGTAGAATATGATCATATGCAAACTCTTACAACAACATATCCATGTATTCTTCAGGAATTCAGGTGCTTTCATAATCCATTTTGTTGGTTGTTGAATCAACCCAATTTAAGGGGAGTCGACACAATTATTTTTATTTTTTTATATATGGTTGTGCAGGTTTCTATATACAATTTGTTTAAAAAATGTGAAGTATTGAATCCACATTTCTTTATCATGATGGTGGGGGTAACTGGAGTTCGTAATTGCAAAGGCTGTAAATGGGATTTACATTTTCTCGATTGTTTCTCTGCTAGCTCCCCCCATCGAGGGAAAATGGCTTACTATATGGTACTCATGCCAAGTTGGGGTATTGCAGCATTCCTATATCACACAAATACCCTCAAACACATCTTTTTGGATGCTAGTGATTTCAATAATGAATTATTGAATCAACATTTCATTATCATCATCATGGTCGGGTAACTGGCGGCGATGGTAATTGCAAAGGTTGTGAGTGGCCTTTACCTTTACTTGATTGTTTCCCTTATTTTTGGTCATTCACCCAGGGGCTCAGTTGTCAGATCCACAGAAGTAGTCACATCTAGAAAATCTTATTGGTTCATGCATAGGTCCAATGGAATGGAAGTTCATACACACAAATATTGCTACTGATATCTACCACAAATGTTGTGAGATGGAGAGTTTAAATTGTAATCTCATCTGGCTGGTTGGTTCAGCAAGGTATTTGGTTTGGAAACTGGATAGTATACTTTATATTATTGCAGTGATGAGGAACGAAGATCTTGTGTGTGATAGATATTCGAATGGAAGAAGGTTTAGCAATGAGAAATTTGTTGCAAATGAGTAGATATATTATTGTAAAAGCCAAAAGAGTGCATTTCAGGTGATGTTGTGCAGTGTTGGATGGAAGAAAATGGAAGGGAAGAACAAGAAGGCAGTTATCGCATGGAACTGCAGCGTTGAAAGGAAGTTAAGAGTGAATATTAAGGTTTAGATTGTAATCTCATCTGGCTGGTTGGTTTAGCAAGGTATTTGGTTTGGAAACTAGATAGTATACTTTATATTATTGCAGTGATGAGGAGCGAAGATCTTGTGTGTGATAGATATTCGAATGGAAGAAGGTTTAGCAATGAGAAATTTGTTGCAAATGAGTAGATATATTATTGTAAAAGCCAAAAGAGGGCGTTTCAGGTGGTGTTGTGCAGTGCTGGATGGAAGAAAATGGAAGGGAAGAACAAGAAGGCAGTTATCACGTGGCACTGCAGTGTTGAAAGGAAGTTAAGAGTGAATACCCACGTTAATCACTTCAATGTGTAATGGCACGCCATCAATATCATATTGTTGACATTACTCGTTACATGATAATGAGGTTAAGAGCAACTCATTTCGGCTGTGTTGCTAGAAGGCTATCTCTGTGCTTTGTTACAACTAAAATATATGTACAAATTCAATGCGAGATTTGATATGAAGTTTTGGTAATTACGTTTTTAATGTGAGGCTTTTAGTTTTTTAAAGTATTCTTCATTTTTTAAAACAGCATTCAATGTGAGGCAATGTTATCAAATTTGGTCTAAACTAGCAAATTATTACTGAAAATTGTTAGTTTGGAAAATAGTTTGATTGTTCGATTTGTTTTAGCTGTTTTGTTTGGTCTAATTTTAAAATCATTCCACTCAAACTTTCTTGAGCAATATCCCTTTCCTTTCCTACATTCTCCATCTATATCATATATAACTTGGATCCATCTCACAAAAAATAGCCGTATCTTTATATATATATAAAATACTGCTTCTTAAGGCTTACTCTGAAAGTTTTGTTTTATATTATTTAACTCATAAACAAAACACTCAATAAAGAAACCTGACTAGTCATAGATTCAATGCTACCTTGACATTTTAAGCCTAGGGCATAGAGTCTTCTTGGACAAATATTAATGCAGGTAGGGCTCCTGTTGCGATGCTGCAGCTCGTTTGTGATTTGTGATCATAATAAAAAAGGTGGATACTGCAATTTCCACAACTGTTAGTTAGTGAAGGAGGCCACGCTATTACTTCCATAATCATAAGGAAGATTATGGTTTTGTTTTGAAAGAAGTTTCAGGATGTTGAACTGAAATCATCCATACATGCTTAGAATGGAAGGAACGTATGCTTCTCATGTTGTTTGGCACAAAAACGTACAAGATTAGAATGAAAAAGTATTCTTTCGCGATCTTTGGTCAAAGACCACTCTTTCTTGCAGGATTAGAATGAGAAGGTTATTATTCCGCTTTGGGCTTGTAAATGCTTCAGATAAACATAATAGTGGCTAACTAAACATAATAGTGGCTAATTGGTCTTTCTTATGTTTTTGATAAACTTATACAAACTCTATACAAGTTTATAATCATAATGAGCTTAGTGATAATTTAGAATATTAAAAAAAGACTCTGGTGCTTATGACTAGTGAAAATCCATTCAAGACATTCGTTGTCCTTTCATTTTTCTTGTAGTAGGATTCAATATACCAAAATGTTGATCAATTGCAAAATTTCATATATCATAATTGAACTTTGACATAACCCTTTATTTTATGTCAACATGCTAATCAATTGAAAAATCTCAAAAATCACGATTAACCTTAATCCTAATTTTTAGTTATCATGATTAAAATTGGGCAAAACCCTTGTTATTTTATGCAACTTAATATTGAATTACAAAATCTCATATAACATGATAATATGTCGAACTCTACTTTAAATTTGTGTTATCGTGATTAAGCTTTGGCAAAATCCTATCATTTTCATTTTCCAAATAATCTCAAACACTTGCATACTCTTAAACTCCAAATAATGTCGAAGACTTGAATACTCTTCTTACTTTACTCACATAGTAAAAACGTCTTTAGCATACTCTTATTATTCCTTGCAAGCAGGGATTATTGTTTTCAACTGTATTTTGGCAATTGTGCCATAGTAATTACTGTTTTTTATGTCATGCTTTTGCATAAAAATTAATCTGTTTTCTTAACTTTTTTATATCCGGCCTCTTATTGTGAAATCATCTTTTTAATTTGCAACACTCAGGGTTCAAAATTGAAGCCGTCAGGGCCCGTGAAAGGGCTCCCAGCCAGTCTCAGAAGTGGCATTTAAAAAATGGCCGTCATTTAAAATGCAATATTTTATTTTTTACTGTTTAAAAAAAATACTGAAATTGGATTAAAACTTCATTATAAGGTTTATCCTAAAAACTACACGTCAACCATTAATTTTATTGCTATGCCATACGTACTCCTGAAGGCTTGTGGATTTATGGTTGCATACACATTGTGGATTTATGGTTGCATACACATTTACCATTGTATCAAGATCGTCAAAATCTACCTTTCATAATTTACTTTTACCACTCAATTAATAAGACAAGACAGATACGATTCCAACCCAACTTGCAAGGGTTTGTTTTTTAACCACAAGCTCCACCATGGCCGAGAGAGTGTTGTGTTCAGGTTTCTAGGTCTCGTTTCTTTGGCCACAGGACGTACCATGGGAAAGATTTTTATAAGCCAACCCAATCTAGTTTCTATAATTTCTACTGTTTATTGAGCTTTATAACTCTAATGGGCATTTACTGAATACTTCGAGACAATTTTACAGGAAACGGTTTATGCTGGGTTGGCCTCACTATGACAGAACTGACTCTCAATCTCTGAATCAAACTGGGTATATCCAGCAATAAAAATTCCAGGACAGACTTCCAGCCGAATCCGGATGAGATTAGTAAGGCAATTGTGCTCTCATCATTGCCTTACCTTGATAATGTAAAGAGGAAAGCAACTTTTAAAAGCGGTTACTCTAATATCGGATTGGGAAACATAGTAATGGCCCCTGATTTTATATTGGGAGAATGTAAGCAGAATAACAGTAGCACTTTGTTTGTTGCCTTTAGGTGGTAGTTTTGTATCCAACATATGTTTTCTCTCAAAGTTGCAGGGATAAATGATTTTACTAAGAGCTATGGTACTGCAATAGGAAAGGATGTTCGTGGTTTGTTTGACAATGAGATTTTACAAAGAACAACCGATTATCTTCCAAGTATGTCTTATTTTAATGATTTTAAAGCAAATAAGATAATATTTGCATGACATGGCTTGGTTGGGTCATTGGCTTAAATGCATATTGCAAGGGTCGTTTCTTCCACAGGCTCCACCATGGAGAGAGTATACCCTACGGGTTGCAAGGTCTCATTTTAGTTTCTCCCACGGGCTTGACCATGAAGAGAGCATACCTGCAGGGTTGCAGCCACGGTTCGTTGAGAGTGGGTATGATCTCCACTAGATCTTGTGCTTTCTACTACATTGCCTCTCCCCATGTTGTCAAAGAAATGTAGATATCATGGAATCATGACCACTATGTTGGAGCTTATCTGTGTTAGGATCTTGAGGTAAGCCTACGATCTCTTTCATTTAGTTTTATGTATTTCATGGCAGAAGGGTGTATAGTTAGAATGAATTTTGCATTGAGTTTTAATTATTTTACAATTTTTATTTCCACCTTATTTTTGCCCTCTCCTCCAATGGTTGTGAGTATATAATAAATCAGTATACTATATGTAATGCCCAATAAGTAGTGCTTTGTATTTGAGAAGTAGATTTGATATAACAATTAAGAGTAGTAGATCTCGGGGTATATGTATGTGCTACTGCATGTACACATTATGCTAGATATAACATTTATTTTTGTGCCAATGTTCACCAAATGCATGTGTATGGCATCCTCTTCTCCTTTGTACACTTGGAAATCTTCGTTATAATTCTGCCAGACCTCAATCATCAATCAATGATTGAATATGCTTCTTTGTCCATTTGGCCAAGCAAGTGAATAGATGTATTGTGTGAAGGAAGTGGCAAGGGTCAAGGGTAGTGTCCACTCCATGCACTAAAAATGAAAAGGAAGGGAATAACAAAATTGGGTGTAAACTAGGTTTATGTATCTGATTCCCCAAACCCTAGAGTCTTCACATGACTCCACACACATATTTGTGGGTAGATCTGCTGCTACCCCAATACAGTTACCTTGAATAACAAGGCTGGTACCTGCAAACTCAAATAATTCCTCCTTCATAGAGGCTTGTGGATCTTGTAATATGCAACTTAATCCCATCCCCATTAACTGAAGACAAACCCATGGATGAATTATAAAAAAATTTGTAGTGTTGAATCAAATGAATAGGGGATTTGATAGATAAATTTTGGAAGTTTTTGTTTAAAAAAATAGAAGATTTGGTAGATGAATTTTGAAAGTATTTCAGACATATGTACAGTCTCAAGTTTCACTTTCTAAAAGTATAAAAATAGTTTTTCTGGGGGGTGAGGGGGTGAAGGGGCTGGGGGGTTATGTCAATTTTAAGATAGGAGATGGGAATAGATGAAATAAGATTGGTAAAAACACTAAGTATATGCTTATTTAGTAGATAGAATAATACAATCTGAAATTTTGTATTCAAAAATGTCTCTTGTCAATGTAATAATTCTAGATTTATTGCTTTCTTTAATGCTATAAAATTGATTAAAAATATAATATTTTATTTAAAGCATTTGAAGTGTATAATTAATTTATTATTGTCAATTAAAATGCAATTTTTTTGAAAACCCTTCATCATGATGAAGTGCAACATAAATATATACCCTTCTAATTGAAATTAAGACCAGCCCTTCAAATTTGATCCCTGGCAACACTCTGCATGATACACTATCCCTGACAACTCTGCGCTCTGACAATTCTGCCATATCTGACAATGCCCTTACTGTCACATTATACGTTTTAGCACTTTACTGTCACATTGTACGTGTTTACTGTCACATTATACGTGTTAGCTTCTAACAACCTTGCATGTGTTAGCTGCTAGCTTGCGTGTCCTCAAGGTAATTATCTAAAACGCCATGAGCCATCATGGGGTTATAAAGTACGCTGTGGGAATAATACACTCTTATCACGAAGTATTTCACAGATTGAAGCAAGGGATTCTACCCTGGATTCACTCTATCAATCTGCCATTCTCCACATGCAGCAAGCCCTGGTCGCAACTATGGCAGCTGTTTCTCAGGCAGTGCCAGGATGCCAGCCAACAAACGAATCAGATTGTCTTTTAAGTGTTCCGACCTGCCAACATGATTGTGTCCAGCATACAATGCATCCACATAGCGCTGATTTTAATCAGCCTGAAATGAAATGAGCTTGACAGTCATTTTGTTGTAAATAACTTGCACAAGCTGAGTCCAATATCATTAACTGAATCACTATCAATACAATACAAATGTCAACTACTAAAAGAATGATTTCCAATAGTGAAACCACAACCAGATTACAACGAACGTATGTTTCTAATGGAGTGCTCCGGATCAGAAAGCCGCGCAGCTGCTTTTGATATGAAGAAGAAATCGAAGACAATCTTCGACGAACTGAATTGTAACCCGCGCAGCTGCTGCTTTGATATGAAGAAGAAATCGAAGACAATCTTCGAATTGTAATAAGTTACCGTTGATTTTGATTTTAGCCGGGAAGAGATTTTGGAGCTTAAATGTTTATATATATATACAAACAAATCCTTTTTTAATTTTCTAAGAGATTTCTGAGCTTAATTGTTTATATATATATAAAGAAGTGCTTTTTCATTAAATAATAAATTTTCTATCTTCCCAGCATTGATCGTACCTAAGTCGGCATTTCTCATATCTAAATAAGCAATTATCAAGATATAGTGTTGCTAGATACAGAGCCATTAGGCAAGGTAAATATGGGCATGCACGTTATATGACCTGCGATCCTCCGGAACTTCATTGAAGAAAATTTGGGCTGCGTCTTCTACAGGTACCCAATTCGTTGCATGCAAGATTGAGAATCTGTTTTTGTTTATTCAATAAATTATTTTACTGAACAATAATCCAAAAATGCGGCCATTTGAAGGATACTGTTTATTCAATAAATTATTCCACTGAACAATAATCCAAAAATGCGGCCATTTGAAGGATAGCAACAGAACAAAACAAGTAAAGACTTGACATATGATAAGAAAAAATGGACGAGAAAGCGTAATATATTACCCACATCCAAAAATTCAATCGCTTCTGAACGAGTCAAGCGTGTAATTTCAATAAACCGAACTGTAATGCTTTCATGGTCGTCCATGGTTTTGAGTTCTGGATATCTGTAATCACTACTTGCAGTACAAATATATAAAATAAAGATTGTGAATTACCTTTTTGTGCTTGCTGTGCAGACAGGCGCTTGTTATAGACGGAAAGTTGCGAATTGCAGGGCTCCTCTGCTACAGGAAGTAAGTATTTAAGCAATTTGCATCTGTTAATATCCTTGACGTGTATCTTCTTATAAATGTCGACAAATACTTGATTCTCATGATTCTAATTTGTAAATACCAATTACAACTAAAACATTAAAATACAACTCAAAAGCCAGAAATTGCACTTGTTTCCCTTGGATCATGCCAAGTTTCGTTTTGTAGCTTAACAATTTGTATTACTCGTATTCATTTTACAATTTTAACTTTATTCATCATCATGATATAACATCAACTGCACACAGTCATTATATATTTATATTTAACTTTATTCATGATATTACATCAACTATACACAACCATGATATATATATATATAAAAAGTTGGAGTGTCCTAATTTTGTAATATTTTTTCTTTGAATTATTGAAAATCATAGCTTCCATACATGTGAAACTCTTTTTCAAACATTTGGGATGGATTTGCAACTCTCATAAAAAAATGGAGCAAAACTAATCTAAGCAAAAATTATGAAACTTGGATCATGCAAAACTCAACATTTGTTTCAGGTTCAATTTTTTTCCCAAACATGAATCCTTTTCTACAAAATAACCTAGGGTGGTACAAAGAAAATCAGTGCTAATTCAAGACTGCTATTTAATATTTCACTTACTAACCCACTAGATCTATTGTGTATTTAGTCGTCTCAGCCGAGGAAATTGGATCATTCTATCTCGGTAAATACATGATCACATAATATTGTTAGGCATTATTCAAAATTGTTACGAAAATTTTGATGTTGTGGAAATTTGGTAAACAAAAATCTATACATTTGTCTAGTACAAATTTTACTTTTATATTTTCACCTACTGTAATTTTGTCCATACCATAGTGGGTGGCCATTATGAGACCTACTAACAGACATAAAATAAAAGGTACTACACTTTCATCTCCAACAGAATATTGAAATATTTAAAAATCCCATATTATTCCTCATAATCATTATCCATTAGAAACACAAAGACCATCGATAATTTAATCAAACCTATTGCAGTTCCATGTATGTATATCTAAACGTTTAAAAATATCTTTCAATCCAAGGTTTTAATAATCTCTTGGATTTGAGCCTGCTCTCCCACGGTTGCTAATTCTAGTATCCTTTATGACAATTATAGATAGTTTTATTGGAAAATACTGGACTCTAAACATAAAAAGTTTGGCCATAAGTTCAAACTAATATACTGAATAGGAATAATATGAAATGAAACCGAATCATGAGAAGTAGAACAAAGAACAAAGTCTGTACAAGGTACAACAAAACAAATAGACAATATCTAAGATGGTTCGATAAACTAATTAGCATGTAGAACATATGACTTTGAAATGTTAAATCCATGCTTGAACTTTATATACATTGATTTACATAACTATGTTAACTTATTTGAGTTTGTATCTTCTCCAACCTGAGAAAAAAATGGAAGACCATATTGTTCTCTTTCTAGTATTATTTTCTTCCCATATCTTTTCATGGGCCCTTTCTTGGACGAGGAAATCATGACACACAGATGACCTCTTGGCCTATAACTAACTATGATCATGTCAACAAGGTCTCGCTTTTAATGCAAAATCCTAAGTTAACTCTTTGGATGGTCCTCGATTTAAACCTCTATTTTCTTAAGATTGATATGACAAAATAGGAAAGTATGCATGTGTGTCTAAGAAAAAAAGCTAACAAAGACATATTGAGATCAATTACTATGTAATTTATAGATCATTCTATATCTTCATCATACACATTCTTATTACTAATTTATCTTTACAATCATTCAAAATTTTTAATGTTCTATTTTTATTTTATTTTTTATTTTATCAAAATACAAATTATAGACAATATTTAGTAAATTTCAAAGGATATCTAAAAGTCATGCATATGTACATAATTATGATGATCTAAAGTTCTAATGCATTGACCGTCAACTGCAACTAACATAAATCCATCTAAACTCCAGATCTACCATGCACCAAGAGGAATCAACTCCCTTGAAATGAGAACCTCTCATCAAGTTTTGCACTCTAAAAAAACGTTTGCATCTCCAGGGATTTGATCCCTCTCAACACATGGTATATCCAGATTTTAAATGGATCTATGTTGGTATACATACCTTACCCTACTCTTCACACATAATTACTAAAAGAAAAATTATTGTAAGAATAAAATGTGACAAAATTACCAATGTAATTGTAATATCCAAACTTCATTCCAAATTTAGTGGGAATCATATCTTCACAATTGAAGGCAATACAAAAGGATCAATCAAAATCACTAAAGAACAAGTTAGAAATGTATTAAACATGCATAATTATTGAATTAGATAAATAAAATGGGGCATACCAACAATAATACAAATAGTATCATAGTAATATTTTAGATAGAATATAATGGAAACAGAAATGAGATCATGAAAGATCTAATAGTTGAGTAGCCTAAATGGCCTAAATGGGAATGGTAATGGTAATGTTAGGGTGACATAGTAGAAGAGTTCATTAATCACATGATCAAGTCAAGTCACTAATTGGAATTTATTTATCTATTTAGGATTATTCAAACACTACAAAGAATAAAAAAATAAAAAATACAATTGAAATACAAAGAACTTTTTACAACCATAGCTATAACATAGCATATTTGTTTCCTTTCTTAATATGCTTTATCAACCAACACAAAAGCAACAAATACATGTGAACATCTAAAATATCTCTCTTGATTTTCTCCTATCAATATATCTATGTTTATATACTTTGTGTTTTTCTCACCTTATACTTAAAAGATCTTAAATATTTCTCTTGATTTTCAGCTATCTATGTTTATATGTTGTGTGTTTTTCTTACCTTATACTTAACAAATACATGTGAACATCTAAAATATCTCTCTTGATTTTCTCCTATCAATGTATCTATGTTTATATACTTTGTGTTTTTCTCACCTTATACTTAAAAGATCTTAAATATTTCTCTTGATTTTCACCTATCTATGTTTAAATATGTTGTGTGTTTTTCTTACCTTATACTTAAAAGATCTTGAATTAAGCCCGGTATCTATGTTTATATGCCTTGTGTTTTTCACACCTCTAGACTTAAAACATTTTGGATTAAGATGTAGCTAAGATTTTCTCACCATAAAAGAATTTGAATTAAAATATATCTATGCCTATATGCTTTATGTGTGTTTTTCGTACTTTGTGCTTAAAAGATCTTGAAATAAGATGTATCTACATTTATATGCTTTATATGTGTTTTTCTTCTCTTCAGTGTTTAAAAAATTGAATTAAGATATATCTATGTTTGTGTAGTTCATATGTATGTCAATATATGAACAATGAAAAGAGATCAATCAATCATTTATGTTGATAAATAAACAAATTTATGTTTTTCAAAATTGATACAATTTTAGATTTGGTTATTTTATGTATATACAGACTTTTAAATAATTATTTTATCCTATTAAATGGTTTTTTATTATATTTTTAGTTATTTTATAATATTTTATATTGGGTTTACAATAAAGTTATGGACATTGAACAATGGTCACAGTTCTGCACATTCTTGACACAATGAAGTAGCCCACCCACACATAATGAATCTAAATATGTTGTCACAAGACTTATTGACTAGAATTATCAGATGAACTGAGATTCGCAAAATGAATATAATGCAATAGTTAAAGGAAAATGTTTGTAAAATTGATTCTCTATAATCATCACCATCGAATGTGATGCCTACAAAAAAAAACCAATATATTACAGAGATTGCTTTCTTTAGCTTTGTATATATCATGTACATCCTTTCATGCATATGTTTTTTAATTTAAAGGATATATATGCCTCCCTTGGAATATCCTTCCATGCATCAATATCATGTATATATCTTTTTCTATGTATCATTGTCTTTGGGTATATGCAATGCAAAGCAATATGTGTATCTTCATTTTGTATAAAATATATAATCTGCCTATTATTCGATTGAAAAAAATTAGTTTGATGGCAAAACGCTTTTTCATGGTATATGCATATCTTCAAACTTTAAAATTACCAAAGATTGGGAGACCAGTTACAGGAGTTTGGGTAAAAAAAAATCAAATGACTGACAAGATTGGGTCAAAATATAACAATTCCTATCATTTATGATTTAAACATGCAACTAAATAACTTGAAACTTAGATTAAAGAAATAAGACAATTCCATCAAGAGAATCGAAAGTTGTAACATTAAAATGAATTAACACATTAAATTATCATTGCCCCAAGAAACTTAAAGATGCAATTTTCTCAAAAAATATTTACGAATCAACTTGGGCTCATATTTTTCCACTGGATATTTCCAGTGTCTCTAAAAAGCAATGTCAGTAAACGCTTCTGCTGCCAAAGCTAGTTTCTTTAACAAAAAAAAGGAAAGGATTTCCTATCACATCATAAACTAAGGAGAAATACATTGTTAAACATGATTAACACACAACAATGAGACCTCTGCAAACATGAGAGCATGGTAGTTTGAATAACACACTGATGAACAGTTGAATAACACATATGCATCAACATACCTTGACATTTTGGTGTGAAAGGAATTTCCCCAAATCTTGTAAAATTATACGCAAATCATCTACTTGTATAACAAAAATTATTAATAAATCCATCGGAAAGAAATCATTAATTAAGTTTAAAACAAAGGGTTAATGTTATTCACAAATCATGTATGGGTATAGTAAAAAATATTAATAAAGGAAAACATTAATTAAGTTTAAAACAAAGGGTCAATGTTATTCACAAATCATCCATGTGTATAATAAAAAATATTAATAAATCCATCGGAAGGAAAGCATTAATTAAGTTTAAAACAAAGGGGTCTTCCAATCATACCTTGATGTAACCAACTCTATTACGATCAAAATATCGATATGCTTGGAAATCAATGCAAAGATTACAATTAGGAACCTTATATGAGTGATTAAAAGCTTTAGAAAAATGCGTCAGAAAAATGTGGCAACCAACCTTCAATAGTTCCTTATCCATTATTGTTTTCTGAACGACAGTTTCTAGCTTGATATCCTTGTCCACTTTTTGGTCTTTATTTTTGTCGTGTATTATGCCCCAATTCAAGTGAACTCTTATTCTCATTTTAACAGGTCTTCTTGCCAAAATAACAATGCCAAGTGAGCTCTTGATGATTAAAGTGAACTCTTTTCATCAATAAACTAGCTTGTGTTAGGGTTAACCTTGACTCACTAATGAATCAAATGGTTTATGATACAACACATGTTTTTGGGCCCATGGTATTTGGTGGCCAATGGTATTTTTACATGGTATTTGGTGTTCCAATGGTATTTGGTGGCCCATGGTATTGTCCCATGGTATTGCATGTAAAGAAGCATTTATAATGCTTGATGAGGCTCCACAGTAAAGTGGCATGGAGCTGAGTGGTGGCTAGCTCACTTGGCCCAACTTAGTCGGATTAAGTCAAGGGAGATAATAGATCTATTATGGTGATTTTTCCCGGTTTTAGGTTTTCCACGTAAACATTGTTTGTTTTCCATGTAAACATTGTGTGTCTATCTTTAATGGTTGCTTGTGCTTATTATTTTCTTGCATATTATTATCAAGCGATGCTCATTTAAATCTTAATAAGTGGTATAAGATCTATGGTTTGGCATGGTTGTGCTTATTGGTTGTTGCTATGTGCAGTATTTAAAAAAAGTTTGTAGTTCTGGGTTTTTGAATTAATTGTGGGGTGCATGTTAGGTGGTACCCTACATCCACATGGGTGTCGCTGATGGGCAAATACCATATCACGTTTGTTCATATTGGGGGCTTAATAATTATCAAAAAATGAAACATTATATTGGCGTCATATTTAGGGTTGAGGGAGCATTGGGGTTTTGACAGAGCTCGATGGTAGTTGCAAAGGGGATGGGGATAATTAGGGTTTTGATTCACGAGCGACATCTAGTTGCAGAGGGTCAGATCTGAATCCAGAATCGATCAGATGCATTGGAAATATTGAACCAACCCCTACCCTTTCTATCTTTCTATTGATCCAACACTAGCAGCATATCCTTATGTCGTAAAAGTAGATCTAGTGAAGGAAAGATCAGGATGTTAAGGCAGGGTAGCTCACTTAGTGGATACTATGAGCATTCATTTGTATTACCTTTCTTCAACCTATTGGCCCTCATGGAAATGCCATAGGAAGAAAGGAAGGATCAACTTGTATTGGAAGGAAGGAGAACATCTACACTACTTCCCTAGAGAAAGCCTCTGTTTCCCATACAAAATAAAGCAACGAAGTGAGTGACCATTGAACCAAATGATAGTTACTACATCTGCTGGTATGTGACTGAGTGATCTTCTTTCACCCGGGATGAAGCACAGAAATAAGGGTGAGCGGTGGAAAACTTATCAGTAACAAACACAAAGGTCGCATAATAGCCATCATCCCATCCCACAACATCAAAGTCATTGGTTCAAATCCTAGTCACAGAAGCGAGTGCAGGTGATCTTATTTTTACCCAAAAAAACAACTGATAGCAAAGGCAAGGGAAAGGGTGGGAATAGCATCATCGCAGAGATACAGGAAGCTGATTGAGTGAAAGCAATAGTAAAAAAGATCATTGATAACCCCTCATAATAGGGAATAACAAAGGAGTCTGTCTCATTCGTCGAGTGTGTTTAAGGGTTTAGATTATGTTTCCTACAGTCATTGAATTCTAATGTCATAATATTCTTTTTATATGCATTTTACAGTTTGGAAACATGTCTTTCATTTTATCTAATAATTCTATACTTGTAAGTCAACATCATCCATATTGTATATCACTACATACTAATGTTATTTCATCACTTTCATTTTTGTAGATATTAGACTTGGAGGAATCTCCGTCCGACATGAAAATTATCCATGTTGCTGGAACGAAAGGAAAGGTAATCTTGTTTATCGTTATTTGTTTCCACTCTTCAGATGCAAAGAACAAAGAACAAAGAACATATATATCCATCTAGGATTACATTCAAATTTTGTTTATCTTTCTTTACAATAGACTCATGTGGTTCTTAGTTTAGGGCTTTCAACGATTTTCTATTCTGATTGCAATAACATCTACATAAAAATTATAGTGTATATTGATAAATAATATCAAGATGTTATCTATATGAAGAGATGAAAGCCCCCTTTGCTTCATAGTGAGTTAGTACATCATTCTTTATGTTTGGAAGGTATACACTTGCCATAGTGATATGAAATATTGACTAGGATATGTCATAAGCTATTTCTTATATATGCAACCTTGTAGGATGAATAAGTTTTATTTCATATGGTAATTGTTTCGGGAAAATATCAATATTTCAATTTGCGGATACATTAGTTAATACATTGATTCTTACAATTAATAGGTTTCTTAAATATCAGGAAAATGTGGGGAAGGAAGAGAGTTTTATTTCTTCTAATTTTGAGTTGGTGAAGATCAAGTTCAATCATTATTTTATGTGCTTATTATGCACCCACATTATCACTGTGGCTTGAAAGGTCTTCACTGTCTGGGTACATATTTTTTATCATAGCAGTTCACCCGCCTGGAATTTTGCTTATAGGGAGACTTGGTTATTGAAGCTAGCTGGTCTGTTGAAACTTGAAAGATTAAATTGACAAGTCCTTTCATTGAAAATCAAATTTTATTTTATAAGAGGACCTCACACATCATCATCTTGGTCAATTGACCAGGTATGTACCTGCAGGAACTACTTGGTCCCAGACCAAGAATATTCTTGATCCTAGACCAGGAAGTCTTTATCTCAACCTGCAGGTACATACCAGAATAACCTAGAGACATATAGGGTTCGTATCCACATTATAGGGACTTTTACATGGCATTAACTTGCTCGGTCCATGACCAAGAACCCAGGAGATTATTGGGGGCCCTAGGGTATCTTCTAGGGACCTACTCTTCCTATTTAACTGACCAAGAGAATGGGTCTCACAACTGCACTATCTTTAACAATAGGTCATCCTTTTTCTTTATCAATGGTACTTCACTTGTTTTTGTGACAACTCCCCCCATCAATATTGTCAAAATACTTGGATAGTTTGCATCCCAAGACTTCAACAATCTTCTTATTTTGATTTCTCCAATGCTGCAAGTATATATCATATATCTACTCCCCATGAGCTTGTGCTTGGTTATCATGCAAGTACTTCAACCAAGTTCTTTACCCAGTCTTTCAATTATGTAACTCTTTCTCTCTTTTGTTCATACACATTCCACATTATCTCATAACTTCTTGTTCATTTCTATAGCTACCACCTTTGCATGCAATCCTCAACACTTGATATCTGAGAGAGATGGATCCTGTTACACTTGACCACCTGCTTTCATGTTTTGTTGCAATTGGCTTATGTTGTTCTCTATCTTTGCTTCCTTTCCTCTGTTTTCAATTGACCTTCCTCATGTTGCTGAGATCTATGTTGGATCATATCAAATTGCTTGGACCTTCTTCATGTCTCTAATAACTTTGCCAAAGAATTGTTATACATCTTGATTCAATCATAATGTACTTTTGCTATAATTTTTTCAAGCCTCATGCAACTTCACCATAACTAGTTCAAACCTTATGCAAATTCACCATAACTAGTTCAAACCTTATGCAACTTCACCATGGAATCATCATGCCTTTAAAAACACCCATTAACCAAAAAATTTGCAAGAGAAAGAACACCTTTTACATTTCCAAAATACTCCTTGAAATTTGCAAATAACTCTACCCCAAATCAATGCTTCAAGTAGTTTGTTAATTTTGTTCCACAAATCCATTTTTTATAGTTCTTAAGTAGTTCCAACTCAGTTATAAAACAAGCTTGAAGTCTTTCCTTAATAAGGTCCCCAACTACCTTGAAAAGTGTGCTAACATTTATCTTGACCTTAGTGCCAAGATTAGGAATTACTGCATAAATCCTTTTAAATCTGCAATATCAATAGGCTGGATATATCTTCTCTAAAATGATCACACAACAAATATAATTCTGTTGTTGAAATGCATGCCTCAAGACTGTCATTTAATCAGTCCATATGGGTGTTTTCAAGGATCTCCTTCAGATTTTTCCATTAATCCTAATACATAAGTAGATATGCATGTGTACAGTAGGTGAATAAATGCTTCCCCATAATAACTTCTTAGTGTACTTAGTCTGATATCAGGTTTCTTTGAATCACAAACATTGCTTGTCATTGAAACTAGTTTGTTGGAAACTTGGAAGTGAAGACTAGCATTATCATCTTCTCCACTTTAATGAATGCTTATTGAGACTTCAAAATATGTAGACATGTAGTTCCTTTTTCACTTTGCTTATGTTTCCTTAGTTTATTTTTCTATTATTTTTAAGGCACAAATATGACACAAGTCCTTACAAGTAATGTACAAGGAAACCCCACATGGAGCAAAACTATCCATAGTATAGTCCATAGTATTTTTTTGTCTACTTCTATGAAGAAAATAATTTCTTTTGAAGCAAATGAAAACAAAACATATGCATCTTTGATTTGTGGATGATGTGTTGTGTAGTGAGTTGGAGTTTTGTTAATTAGATGGAGTAAAATATTTGGTTTGGACAGAGTTTCTATGTTTTTTATCTCTTGTTTTGATTACCTTGTGATCTTCTGCAGGTATGTTGAAGTTGACTCTTCAGTTTGGGGAGGGCTATTTGAATAAGCCACTGACAATACATTTTGTTTCGAGGAGTTTCATTCTGATAGTAATATTTCTTCATCCTTCTTAGATATTTGAATTGAAAGTGCATACCTATCTTCCTAGCTCTTTGTTTTATTGATGAACTAATATGCATGTGTAAATTTGTTTTTTTCATTTATTTATGGATGCACTCACCTCATTTCGTAGCCATATTATATCCAAATTTTTGAAAAAAATGTTATAATTTTATTCATTTCTTAACCAACTAAAAGGTACACATGGATGGAAATGCAGATGGATCCAAGTGATGCTGTGGACTTCACAATTTTTATTGGTGAAGAGAATTGTTCCCTTAGCACAATCCAGTGTTGAAAAGGTTGTACATATGATGATATCCGTTGTGAAATTGTGGACGATGAAATCGTTGAATATCCTTTTGATTTTACTAGCCCAATTGGAATTCCTTTAAATACAAAGCAAGAGAAAAAAATGAAACCTACAACAACAAATGTAGGCATCAAGAGGAAAGTAAGCACATTGGTTGTTGAAACATTGCAATCACATGTAATGGAAGGAACACCAATCTCTGAAAAAATTGAAGGGAATGTGGAGGAACCTATCCATAAACAACCAAGAGTTGATCATGTGTTCGAGTCAGTGGAACAAGTTGTAGTGGTTGATCCTAATGTATTGGCATCATGGGAGTAGAAAGTGAATAGTTTAATGGAAGAGTTTGTCAAGGAGAAGCTAACACTCAAGGTATATTTAGAAAATGGAAAACCTAATATAAAGATCCGTTTGAAATATGTGGCATTCATTATGGAATGGGGGAAGTATCATTGACAACACGAACAATTTGTAACTTAAAAAACAATCATATGAAAACAGGGTCCCATCAACGTCACATTTCAATGTTGGGAATTAATGAAATTCCTTCATGTAACAGAGAAAAGAAGACAACAATGGATAGAGATCAACCTGATATTGATCAAGCAATCAAACTTCTACATGATTTCAACCAAACACAAGCACCTAATTTGTTCAAGGTGGTGGAAACAACACTTGCAAACTATGAGGACAAGAAAAAATTAAGAGTGGAATGTACACGATGCAATAGATGGTTCTCTTTTGGTCCCAACAAGTGGTAATATTGTCAATTCTCTAAATGAACACATGAAATCAAAGAAGCACACTAATACTATAGATGAGGCTTCACATGATACAATTGTGTTGAGGAGTGGAACAATTGGGAGACCGAAGAAGCCTACCAATGATAAGTCCCAACAATGTTTGACTAAGTTCTTTATCCCATAACTACCATCACTATTACATGGGGTTTCTACAAGTTCACAGGCTTCTACTTCAGGTGTGTTAATTACCCAAGTTTTAATTTAATTTGAATTTGAATTTGCACACTACTTTATTTGTTATTAATTGTTAGTAGAAGTTAGTAGATCATTTTCTAATGTGTTTTTTCATCTTATTTTGGACAATGGCCTCCCACGATATTACGATGTTGGGGGTATTGGGATCCCTATATTGATAGAAGAGGGGAGATATTGGACACAAAAGTTCTAATGGATGACCAATGTGGTGGAAAATTGTGGGCCATATAGAAACATACCAGGAGGACACTATGTTATTATGGTACTGAATGTCGTATTAATGGTACATATAGACATATTCATTGTAAGAGGGTTCCTAAAACATGAATCCCTTTTGATTCATTGACACACAATTTTTGTAAGTTGATACCTAGTTGTGATGAATTTCAGATTCGTTTATATTGCGAATCAAGGAGCAACATCAAAAGACATGGGAGAGATAAAGGGAAAGGGAGAAGGTTGGACCATTTGACTCAAACTAAATTCAAAATTGTTGCAAGAGATGCAAATGCTACACATAGATTAACAATGCGATCTCTTTGGTGGGAGAGGAAAAAGGTTGTTGCACTATCTATTAGAACGAGGTCTCTAAGGGAAAATTTATTTGAATCTGTAGGAAGAAAGGATGTGTTCAGGTTTCACAAGGATGTGTGTGAGGTTCATAAGCAAGGAAAATTACAAGGTAAATATGTAGTTTGGGAATTTCTTCAATATATATTTCACAACCTAGTTCGTTCAAAGTCAGGGAGAAGGTATAGCGCATCCACTAAATCCATTTATGAGATGATTAAGTTATGGGGAGGTCCTAGATTACATAGATTTATTAGCTTGAATCTGGATGGCCCTTCGATATCTATGACTTCAAGGCAAGTTAGAAAATCATTGACATATATCCCAGGGGAGCAAGAGTACATTTTTGAGGCAATCAGAAAATTTTATGCTTCCAATAAATCCAAACATGGTATAGAGGGACCAATTCTTGTATGCCTTGCTGAAGATGAAACTGTTGTGAAAACATATGTCAGGTAGGTAGCAGAAAGTGATACATTGGTGGGTTTTTTTGGTAAGAAATAAGAACATAAGTGCCAATCACATTTCTTGGTGATAGTTGGTGAGGGTGCAACAAGCTATGAGATTATTATAGATGCCTTCAAGAATCATGTGATTAGCCATTATGCACGTGTTATTATTGCAAACCCTTTACATTAGAATATTACTCATTTGGTTGTGGTTGTTCATCCAACGTGTAATACGTTTGATGCAATTTTTTTTCCATCAACAATGGGAAAAAATAGAAGACCTATGAAAGAAACATGTGGAGCATTTTTTAGGACCTATTATTGGTAATTCCTTAGATGGGTATAATAGGAGAAGAATGCTTATGTTGAAGGATTATTACTCAATGACATACATGAGATATCAAATTCTTTGGGAAGGGTAGAGGCTAACTGGGTTGTATGATGGTGTTAAAGTAACAGGACTTCATGACCAGGATTACATCCACAATGGAAAAAATATAGTGAATCCTTTGTTTAGTGGTCAATGATATTTCATTGTTGGAGAAGAGTTGATTAGTTTTAACCATGTAAGAATAGTTTATATCACTTTTAAAGTGTATGAGCACAATATTAAAATTGAGGATAAAGAGAGGATTGATCGCTAAAACTGGGGTTCAGCACAACACATTGCTTCAAGGCATGTGAAAAGGTACTTAAAGGAAATAGGAAGTACAAGTGGTAGGACAGAGAGGACATTGGTATAGAGACCTATCTAGCAATCATTGTTGACTATATTGATTTTTTTGTCTCCTAGTTTGACTCTTTGGAAAAGAGTGCGGAGTTTTTCAAGAGTCCATCAATTCTTCACGTTGTGGATATGCTAGTTCAGAGAACAAGCAAATAATAATGTCAACATTAATTTCATTAGTAGAGAGGCATATCAAGATGTGAAAATATCTTTCCACTTTGCGGTTTTGATGATGAGATTATTTCATGATCAATACTCTAACTTACCATGTTCATTGCACATGATCGGGGCAGATGTATGTGAGAACTTCTTTAGAAAATTCAATGGCATGGTTGGAGTAGAGAGGGAATATGATTTCACTGACTTACTTCATGCAATTGGATCCCTTAATAGAGTTGCTGAACAAGAATCGAATCCCCAAGGGATTCATTTCAATAAATCTCATAAGAAACAAATGAGTATATGGAATAAATTGCATCAACAAATAGTAGAGGAAGGTGATGTAATGTCACAATATGATACAATATCCACATATAATAAAATTATTGAATCTGTCAAGATAGGATTAGAGGATGCACAAGAAATTTTACTAGGTCTTGGCATGCAACCAGAAAGACACAAAAGATTCTTGGTGGTTTAAACCATGGATAGAGGATCACAATTATCCAACATTCGAAGCTATGGATGAAGTAGTTGATAATTCACCACCAGTTCATTCCACATCCATATTCCAATCTTTGTCTTTTATGGTACTCAATGATAGTGAATTGCAAATGATAGAAATTAAGTGGAGGAACGAGTTGGATGGAATTTTAGATTTTGTTGTTGAAAATGACATGTAAACATAACTACCAAACCAGTGGTGGAGCTCGATGGAAAGGAAATGTACAGATCTTGTTTGGTTCGTCAATTGAACGGAAATCCGACATTATCCAAAGATAGATTGACCAAAGTGAGGAATTGAGTATACTTCAAGCAAGATGAGAGGGCCCACAAAAAGGGTGTTGCAATTGGTTTTGGAATTGGATCAGATTGTGTGGTGTTGTTTGAGAGTGAGTCTATAGCTATAGATGAAGGTACTACAAGAAAATGTGTATCTCAAATTATAAAGCATGATGTTTCTTGTGGGACTTTGTAAATTGGAAAAGTTCAAAGAATATGAAAGAAGGATGTCAATAGGGTGTTTGATTACCATAATGACATTGATATTTTGCATAGGCCTGAAGGTCTTGAGCTTCAATGTTGTTGGCACAATAGAATAAATGGGAAACACATGTATACTTACGATTCGACATATCATCTATTCATACAACTTGAATCTATTATAACAACAACAAAACTATCATACAATATCAAGAATGACACATACAAGTTAGAAGAAAGTGACCACATAGTTTATGAGAATTTCATTAAAAAATTAAATAGGTTGAAGTTTTCAAAACTTTCTAATTTCTCTTATATTTTATACTACTATCTTATAGATTATTTATAAAGTATTATTTTTGTATTATCGCTGATTTGTTTGTATCAATTTCATACTCATTTTATACTCGTTGGCTTCAGGTGCGGTGAATGGTTCGGATGACAAATGGTTGGGATAACTCAATGTGAAGTTATAGATCATCAAATATTTCTTTATGATTTTTTGAAGCATGGTTCTTGAGGGTTCTTGAACTTTTGTACAATAACTTAAAAATGGGCACTTGCATGATTGGATCGTAAACTAGATGGATCTTCCTTAGTTTTTTTGTTCAAATTTTGGTGGCCATGCTCATATTAGAGTTTTTAGCATTGGCTAGTGTTGGTAATAACTCTCGATTGATCATTCTATTCATGGCTAAGCATTCATTTATACATTCATGTGACGGTTGTGTTTCACCTTCCGTCCAACATTTTCGGCTTCCAACTATTCCTATTTATTTATTTACAATATTATAATCCCTAACGGATTATATTCTAACAATCCCCCTCTTAATCCGAAGGGGTGTTCGTAAGTCCGAGCATGTTTCTGAAGCTTTCAAACTTTTCTCGTCCAAGCGCTTTGGTGAAGATGTCTGCAACTTGATCATTTGTGGAACAATGTTGAAGATGGACTGTCTTGGCTTCTACATGATGTCGAATCAAATGATACTTTGTGTTGATTTGTTTGGTTCGATCATGGAATCTAGGATTCTTAGCCAGCTTGATTGCAGAAGTATTGTCGACCAATAATGGAGTGGAGTTCTCTTGTTTTTCTTGCAAATCTTCAAGTATCTTCCTGAGCCATACTATTTCTTTCGTTGCTTCAGCTGCAGCCACGTATTCTGCTTCTGTTGTTGAATCTGCCGGAATTGATTGTT
>LPNX011136827.1:0-45749 GCA_001517045.1 Pseudotsuga menziesii | reverse complement strand
TAAATCCAAGATTACAATGTGCAACAATACAAGAATCAAAAAATTTACTAGCATCTTGGTCATCTTTCTTCTGGTTGTGCTTGTCTTTGATGGAATCCCATGAAGCCCAACATTGATCTGATGTGTGCCCAGTCTTTCCACAACACTTGCACTGCAACTTTGATCTTTTGTTTCTGCCCCCTCTGCCTCTGAAATTTATGCTTCCTCTGCCTCTTTTGCTGCAATATCCCTTGGAAGGGTCTTTGGATTGGTCTTTGCCAGCTAGGGCAGCACCAATACTAGATGCCAAAGAGTGCATCTTTTACGACTATTAGTGTAATTTACAATAATAGACTTGATATGACAAAGAGAAAAACAATAACCTTGCAGGTCTACAGTCTATGCCAAGGTGTACAATGCAAGTTTATAACATATATATCAGTCAATACAAAATATATCAAAATATATATCAGTCACTAGAAATAGATGATATTCTTCAGCATAAAACACAGTCTTCAGCAGCATACAACTCAGTCTTCAGCATACAACGCAGTCTTCAGCAGCATACAACTCAGTCTTCAGCATACAACGCAGTCTTCAGCAGCATACAACTCAATCTTCAGCATACAACGCAGTCTTCAATAGGTTTTCAACAGTCTAGGTTTACACAGTGCAAAACACCAGCAACATGTACCTCAACCAGTGTTTCGTGATCCAGATTTTTCCAAAAAAAATGAGTATCACATTTTACAAAATATGAGAGTAAATGATGGAGAGAACAATAAGATTAGCAACCACGCCATTTTATTTATCATGCAGCCACACCATTTGAATGCATATCAGTATATGTAAGAGAACCGTAGCAAACGCGGAACCCTAGCAAATGGTGTCTTCACAAAGAATTAGTAGGTCGCAGCTTCAATAATGGCATGAATCTTCAGCAAATTGTCATTAGAATAGGCTTACTCTTCCATAGATTCTCATCTTTGAATATTGAGATCTCTTCTTGGGTGGTTGCAACAGCCAATCATACACAGAAGATCTCAAAACAAATCTCACACATTAAACCACGGCTCACACAACAAAGATTATCCATTAAAACTAGGCTTCACATACATCATGCAGATTCTTCCAATAGATTCTTCCAATATTCGAGCAGAAGACACAAGGATTCTGCAATGAACAACAGCTTATAGGAATTGGAAGAATTGGATCAACAGCATGTATTATATACCATCACGCAGCATACATTATCACGCAGCAAGTATTATATACCATCACAGGTCTCCACGCAGCTCCACGCTGTATTCATCAGCAGTCTCAGTTCTTTCTTGAGCAAATATTCTAATGTATTTACTTCTTTTATCAGATTGCTATTTAATGGATTTCCAGTCTTCTTCAGCTTTACCTTAAACTGAAACAGGTCACCTTGAACATAGAGTTTCTGAAATTCAGACTGAAGAATGCACCCCCGCCTTTCAAATTTATATTTCTAACACTATGCTTGTAAAATATAAACGGCCTTAACTGTTGGTTAAAATTTCCCAAATCTTTTATTCACCTTAAAAAAGACAGATATTCAGGCAAAGTCGAGTATCTTCACCGTTACCTTCTCTGAAAGGTTTACACCTCTCGACTTGATGCTCTCCAACATGCAGATTTCGCCGGCAAACTTGAGTTTTTAAGAATATTAAATTATACAATCAATTGGAAGTCACAGGACTATATTCTGCAGCGCGTGAATACATCAGCGAGTAAAAACTTGTGTCTTCAACACCGTGCTTCTTGTGGAGTCGTCCCTCGTTACAGGTTTCAGCTCTTCAAGGGAATCTTCAAGTCGCAACAAAGATCTCAGATACTCAACGCATATCGCAGCAGTCTGGAGTTTAGGGTTTCAGTACACCAAATGCAGCATATATACGCAGCGCCAATACAGCAGTCACAGCATACATTTATTTCTCCACACTCCACGTCTTTTTACCAGAAAACTCCACGCCTTCCTTTCTCTTTTGAAAAATTATATTTAACTGCTAAAAGCTGTTGCTGAAGACGATGTCCTACCAACAGAGAAGACAAAACGCTGAATCGACCAAAGAACGTGTCCCATATATTAACGAAAATCCAAAAAATTAGGGTTTCGTATTAACTGAGACGGTCGAGTATATCCTATCAAAAGATATAAGTTTAGGGTTTGGTATTCTATGAGACGGTCCAGCAGAGCCTAAGACAGCAGAGTGGAAGCACTCTCAAACAAAATCACGGCACAAGAAAAACTCAGCAGGTCGCAGGGAAAGATGGAATACAATGGAAGATCGCAGCATATGAGAAAACTTGTTGGAGAACGTCTCTCAAACACAGCTCTGGAAACTATAACGCATACAATACATGCACGCAGGAGGAAAGAGCAGAGGGCAGACTGGCAATGGGCAGGCAGCCTGAAAGAGCAGACTGGCAGGCAGAATGCCAGGGCTGAAATGCAGCAGGCAGGAGTTACGGCAGGCAAATAGCCAGGCTCTGATACCACTTGTTAGTAATAACTCCCGATTGATCATTCTATTCATGGCTAAGCATTCATTTATACATTCATGAGACGGTTGTGTTTCACCTTCCGTCTAGCCTTTTCGGCTTCCAACTATTCCTATTTATTTATTTACAATATTATAATCCCTAACGGATTATATTCTAACAGCTAGTTCAACAATTATATTTAATTATACTTTTAAAAGGACGAAACAAGTTTTTGTATGTCAAATTTGTTTTCCCATGCCCATGTTAGGATTTTCATATACTTTATTTTGCTAGTTCAATACTTAAATTGAATATTACTTAATATGTGTTTTCTAAATGTTTTGTATGTATTTTTCTTGATGAAACAACATATTTGATTTGAAATTTGGATCCATTTAAAACAATATATGTTTTCTATGTATTTTTTTTAACTCAACAAGAACTATAAGATCCATTACTCTAAGTTTAGGTTAAGTAGTACAAATAAATTTTAGTTTATCCATACCTCTTGAATTGTATTGGATAGTAAATCATTCTTGGCTAGTGAAAGAAGCCTTGAAGTTGAAGATGTTGTTTACCTATTAACTCTTATCAATATATCTCTGCATGTTGAATACCTTCTTCAAATATACTCGGCTTCATATGAGACGGTATGGAATCTTTCTACCCACCAATTGTGATTGATTGGTGTGAATACATTTTTTATTTTCTTTTGTTTATATTATTAGTGTTTCCTTATTTTACTCCATAAGAATCGAATGATTGCATGGGAAATACGTAACAATTTTGTCTCATACACTTGTTGGCCTTGTGGACGTTTAATAAAATATATCTATCTTGCGAGCTCCATATAATGCCATTTAAATCTAGAATGGAAAATTGCGGTTTTTTTAAATAATTTCCCAGTGCTTTCGTTGAGGCATGATGTATCTACATTGGGTGTATATTTCTTTTAGTTCCATTGACCTATTATCTAAATCCAATAGTTTTGTCAACACAAAGTGAGAATTAAAATCATTTTCCTTGTAAGATTACTTAAAATGACATAAATTTGCAAATCCATATACTAAAGTAGTCAGAGGTTTGTCATAATCAAGTAAGAACATAAATTTACCGTGTTTTGTCTTTATCACTATACCTCTAATATAATCTGCAAAAAAATAGGCCATGGAAGATTTAAAACCATCTACATGATTAATCTAATAAAAAGGTTGTGATTTGTGGGATAGGATTTGTAACACAGGAGGACATACTTTATGATAAGTTAACAGTTTATGGAATGCTTGTTTTTGTTTCTAATTTGAGGCTTCCCAGTAATACTAAGTTCTTTGCCTACAAATTGGTAAGAACTAGGCCAATGTTTATGTGAAAATTGTAGAAGGCTTTTCTTGTTGTAGCTTGCAGAAATTTGTGCAAAAAGGTCACTTCCTACTATGCTAAATGGTTTGCATGCCACTTCAAATTGTAAAGAGTACTTGAGTGCACCTTCTTGATTGTAAATGATGCTTCATACTCTTCATGTTCTTTCTATACATCTTATTCAATGTATGTGAATTAAGAATAGATTTGTTTCCCAATATCTGTGTTGTAAATGTTTAAATTTTGCTTGAGTGGGCTTCAAATATATGTTATTTTAGTGGAGAAATGTTGAAGCAAGTGTTTTTTGAATAATGCAAGCAATGAGAAAACTTGTGACCAGTTTAACTAGAGGATCAATTCGTTCACCTTTGATTCAACGCCTATTGATCTGTTACACCAATGAGGTTGGATGTATCTCCTTTTCAATACACCCGAGTTTGAATAGTAGGTAAACGATAGTAATCTAATGTATGTGCTATAATATTTCTAATAGTCATTTAATTTTTAATCAGGTTATACGCGAATCAAGTTTAAATGCACAAGTACATGATCGCCTTTTCTATGACTACCTGGAGGGTTGTTTGCGGCACAAAGCAGAAATGGTTATACTTGAAGATGCAAGAGTTATAACAGAGTTGACTGGAGTGACCAGTCGAGAGTTGACTCCAGGTATTACTGTCTTGCAACTGTTTTTAAGCTCATAAAAGCTAGTTCTCCGGTTTGTAGTTGTTCTTACACTAAACAAGATAGGGGTTTATTGTTCCAAAACTATTCAATATGGCTACATTTTGAGGCTTCGTTTTTCTCTAGATTGATATTAGAAAGTATAGTTCATTGGTTTTAATTTAGGATTTCTATTACTAGAATATGCAGCTTGGTCATATTTATTTTTGATTTGTTTATTATTTCTTAATGTTTCTTCTCCTTGAATCTAGAATGGACAATCAAGGTTCAAGTCAAATGTTTTGGGTGTGCTACATGAAGTCTTCTCTTTCCATGAAATAAGTTTTGCTAATGGAACTATGACATGGATATTGCATTTGAGGTTTCATGTTGCATTCCCATACTTGGACCTAGAGTTCCATAATATTTTATGTTGTAGCTTGCACATAAATCTTATTACCATAGGTGTAACATATATAGTTGTGCTAAGTACTCTGCATCTGCACTATTCTCATAGTGGAAATTGTAAACCCATTTTAACACTAATGTTTTAGCATTAAGCAGCTATGACATGAGAATTATTCAACATTTTTTACAACTTCATTATTCTCTGGTTTTGTTGCTAGATTCTTCAACTATTTTTTGGTACCATTTTGTTTTCTTTGGTGTTTCTTTACTACACTCTTTCTTCTTTTGGTTCCACTTCTTCAGTAGGTTCCTGTTTGCTAGGTTCTTCATGTGTTAGATAAATATGTTTGGTTCCACTGGTATTCCTAGGTTCTACTGTTGCTGCACTTCAATTATCAAATATCACATCTCCCTTGATGATTCATTAGAGGAAATTTCAACTCAAAATGGACCTCCTAAGGAAAATTAATAAAATAATAGTTAAAATAATAAAATAATATTTATTAATTTTGGAGGAAGAAAAGAAAAAACTACTTTTTTGTTCGTATTTTCGACATATCTCCCTTTGTTTTTAATCAAATTTCGATCGGGAGAGATCGTTGGATGCAGAATTAAATTCTACATCAAACGAGTACCCACTCGGCATACTTTTGACGGGCCCCGCTACCCCAAAAACAAGAAATACCTGAAAAAACGTGATGATGATATCATTATCACATTTTTTCAAGTATTTCTTGTTTTTGGGGTAGCGGGGCCCATCAAAAGTATTTCGAGTGGGTACTCATTGGATGTAGAATTTAATTCTGCATCCAACGATCTCTCCCGATCGAAATTTGAGTAAAAATACATGGAGATATGTTGAAAATTCGAACAAAAAAAGTAGTTTTTTTTATGATACCTATCCCTAAATTTATATTAAAAAATTGTGTAAGAGCTGCTCCCTTTTTAAATTTTAAAGCATTTTGATTGGCTAATAAATGATGACATGGAATTTGTATTATTTTTGGAAGGTCCATTTTAAATTGAAATTTCCGTTAATGAGAGTATGGTCATCAAGATCCCACAATTGATAGGATTTTGATTGATCATAATTGCAAAGAATACATTTGCACCCACTATATGCCAACTTAGGTTTCTATGATCTTTAGGAACATGTGTATAAGTTGTGCTCCCAAAAACGTGCAAATTTTTGTTTGTGGGCTTCAACCATTCCAGCTTCCTCTGGAGTCTAGTTTCATATAACTTTTGTTGGTCTATGGTTTATCAAATATACTGTGCACTGTACATATTAATAAAAAAACATCCATGCAAAATTTCTCCCCAGGAAAGGATATAGCTTTTCACAGATTTCTCATTTGCCAAGAAATATGAAATACTATCAAACATCAATGCTAAACTTTTTGCTGCTTATTTTTCTGATTTTGAATTTCTGACAATGAAGGATTTTTGTCCAGGGTTGTACACTGTGCAAAGCCAAGAAGTTCTCGAAGTAATATTGATAAATGCTTATAGAAATGACACATCCATTGGTAGTTACAAACTGCAACATTGATATGGGAATCCTGATTTCATATCAAAATCGGAGCATAACCACTTTGGCTATTACTACATTGCTGAAAATAGGGAATGAGTCAAGTGTGGATCATTTGATGAAGAAAATCACAAATTTTATGTTAGGTATAGAACATGAGTTCAAGATTGTTGTTGTGGAAGTGACTCCGATCTCTGTGTTTAAAGTTCCCACAAAAGTATTGAACACTATGAGTAATTGGTGGATTTTTTGTTATTCTCTTTAAATGTGTCATCTTTTCTCTATTTCCTTTGGAGTAGAGTTGATAACTATGTTGTTTGTCTAATGATTTTCCAGAATGAACTTTCTAAGTAATATACTTAGAGAAGAAGGGGGATTTGGATATAAGAAAGCTATTGTGGACTCTATTCTTATTCTCATATGAGATATCTTAGAGGCAAAAGAAAGTGGCTTGTCTCATCTTTGTGAATTCATTGAAGATTATGAATTTAATTATCTTTCTACACAAGTAAGCTCTATTTACTGCATAAAATATTAACATTGTGTTATCAATTTTAGTCATTCATTTTCATTGTTTATACTGTATCATTCTATTCCTCCAACTGATCACAGACTTAGTGTTGGATTATGCTCCTTAATCTCAGCATATCATTAGACCATATTGGCATGACAACTAAATATGTTGAACTGGTAAGAAGTGTAGAAACTTTGACCTTCAGATATGGAAATGAATTTAGAGAAATTTCATGGAGAGAAATATTGAAATTGCAGTCCATTTATGGCTATGTTTTGTACATGTCAATTATAATGTAGTATATAAAGCATCAAATAATTTTATTTAAGGACCCGCTTGACTTATTGTATTAGATAATTGTGTGGATATTATTGATAAGGTATTTCTATTGCAGATTCTTCATTTTCTTAGTAATGATGGACCAAAGACTGCAGACCCTAACAAGCATATTCGTTATATTTATAATCGAGTTATTCTTGAAAATGCAATAGTTAGAGTAAGTGTTGTGATTCCCGAGTTCAAAACATTTAAATGTTAACTCTGGCTACTTAGGGTGACAAGTATGAACAAAGAGACTAATTGAACATGATTATGTTTTCACCTAAATTTCATTTCTGAAACATGCACATGCTTTGGGTTCAATCTCATTCATTTTTCCTCTATTTCAAGCTACAACACAAGCTATACAATCATATCGTTGAAGTCAAAGACTAATTCTAACTTGTTTTTTATTCGATCACCATTTCATCAACATTACAAATTGGTATACATGTCAAACATCATCCTTTGAAATAATTGATATTGGGGCTTGAGTATAATATTTGATCATCATACAGAAACTGATTATTGTATCAAGTATCTAGTATGTAGGTTATTGCTTGAATATGCAGGCTTGAGGTAAGGCACACCATTTCTACATCTTAAATAAATTCGGTGATCATTTGTTTATGTTGAGCTTTCTAAAGGGAACTTTCACTTGAAACAACTGCTATTGGCTAAGTAACATTACAACCACATGACTCGAAAGTTTGAAAATTGTATTTGGGGATTTTTGTCAAGTGCATTGGTAAATACACATTTTCTTCAATATTGACTAAGTGATACATCAAATTGTGCAAAATCACATAATCATCGCCAAACCATCAGAATTTGCATAAATTAAAATCAAGTGATGAAAATACATTTTGAAATTGCGATTGTTACTCTATCATTATTGTTACACCATATTTTTCATTTTGTAGAAATGTTAAGTTAAAGGATAAGTTGGACACATTTTGAAGGAATTGGAAAAGTTTCTCTTAGCGTAAGGAGCTAGCCTAAAAGATTGTAAAGTGACTAAGGGCAGCAGCAACAACCGCTAGTGGATAGTATGTGCGGGGCATGCACATGATCATGGGACCCAGATGTGATGTCAAGGAGTGGGCAAATGAAGACGAATGATGGACATTTGACCGAGATTGGATTGATGATGGGAAGGTGATCCAGAGCACAAAGTAGCACAATAAATAAAAGGATGAAGCAGTATAGGATTATAAACCACTCTCCAAGTGGCATAATGTGATAAAATCCCCTGGGTAAAGTGGTAAGCAAAAAACCACTATCTGGAGCCTTGTTGGCCAGATTTTATGACTATGGCCAACTACGAAGAAATAACCCATACAAGGTTCTTAACACAGCTCCCAATATGTTTGTAATAACTATCCCTCATAGGTTTGGGTCCCGCTACCCTATGATTTTATCTCAACAAGAGAGTCTCATAATTGAATTGACTAATTTAAAGAAAATAATAAAAATCACTCATGCCTAACTAATCTATAATGCAAATTTCAATAGCTTGAAACACTCAGATTTAGCAGCTGTTGAAACAGACAGATTTAGCAGCTGCTAAATTGTATCTTTCAAACATGAAATTCTAATTCTAATTTTTTTAAACTAATCAAATTCATGCATGAGCAAATTAAAGAAGTATGATGTATAAAGGGAGATCATATCACTGGCCGCTTGAAACAAAGTTCAGAAGACAATAATAAATTAAAACATCAATATTTCTAAATCAAATTTAATGAAACTGAAACATTGTTATACATCAAATTATGTTCTACAATCACTTTCAAGAAACCAGAACAAGAAATATTTTAAAACATAAATGAATAAAACATCTACCATTAGATCTTTTAACAAGACTGTAAATGAAAAATATCTTTCAAACATACAATCAATTAGAAGATACTTGTTGATCTCTTGTTTTGAAAATTAATCCTCCATAAACAAAATTACAAAGCGGGTCGAATCTGGGAAATACCTGAGAGAGCCAAGATTTACAGCATATCGGCCAGGGAATCAGCCCTGCAGGATAATAACAATATTAATGTGTATATTGAATCTGTGCCATAACTTTTGTATGGAGAGTTGATTTTGGTTATAGATTTTATTTCTTAAGCAGCCAAGAGACTAACCATGACAAAGATGCTGAGAGGAATTGGAAAGAATGTCTCCCCAATGTCGATTCCCAGCCATACAGCAAACTGTAGATCAATATTTATCATCCATGAATTCTGACTCTCAGAAGGATACACCACTTAATCAACGCCACTGCCACTGCCATTGCCACAGCCTCCGTGAAGGGCGAAGGGCTCAAACGGAAAGAGGAGGAGGAGGTGCTTCGTGAAGGGCTCGAATGGGAAGAGGAGGAGGAGGTGCTGGATAGAGCGGCAGATCTTCAGAATACCTGCAACGTCCTCCAGCCCCTCGCCACTCTCGTAAGTTATTCCACCAAAGGATGAATGCTCCTACTTATTAACGAGTACTGATCAATTAATTGTATAGCTTTGTGTCAAATAGTAGAATAAAAGACTTACCAGAGATATACTAGTAGCTCGCAGGTGAACGAGTAACGTTAGTTATGAAATGAAGGCGGGACCGCAGGAGCTCTCCCTGAAAGACCTACACTTGATTACTCATAATGCTTACCAATGGAAAGGGAAATCCGTCCAAAATGAAAAAGACTTGAAGCGGATCCAATACCAAGACAGATTTAGAGGCACTGGTCAGTGAGTTTAGTAAAGAATTCAAATGATAAGAAGGTTGTAAGGCAGTTTCCGCTCGGTAGTCATTTTGGAGCGGATAGCCAGCTCCACCAAGGCAGAAGGGGAAGGCTTTCTAGTAGTGAAAGATATCCAACTGAAGAATAATTGTCACAGATCCAATTTACCGAGTTTACTCTATCATTAACCCCGATTCATTTGCAGCACCAGCTGACCTTCGCTCCGTTCCAGATTCACTAGCAACTCAGCGACGAGTTGTGGGCTGATCATGGTATGTAAGTTGTCTTTCTTATATACAAATAAGCATTAGTGACTGTTTTCCCGACATTGTCACATGTTGTTGCAGGTTAACTTGAAAGTTTCATAAAGATTAGCATCCTTACCTGTAACTAATCCTTCCATGATCAACAACAAATAAACAAAAACGGTTTGTTTTATATATATAATTTTTTTTAGGTTTTATTTAAACTTTAACAATGTAAATAGGTTCTATTCCCAACATTCAGATTCCTTGCAGATATTCTGCATTGATTCTACTATCAAAGTACTCTAAGGCTTCTAGGCATAGGCAGAAAAACTACCCACAACATTTAGGTCATCACAATACAAAAAAATCTCATAGACAATCCTACTAAAAATCCTAAAATCAACACTATTAGACTGGAACACATAGTTGGCCCTCAAAATAACACATTCTTAAAGCTTCTTTAAAATCCAAATCCTCCACCAACATGAAATCCCATCACCCAATTTCGATGCAAAGCAATAGGAACCTGAAAACAAACTTAGGGAAAACAATCCTATATTGCAAATATCAAGAAAGAGAACAAAAAAACAGCACCCTGCATATCAAACAAACCTGAAGTGTATCAAACAAACCTGAAGTGTCTTGACAGCAACAGTGAGGCCGGTGCCCTACTTGACAGTAGCAGTACCATTCTCTTCTATCCAGCATTTGAAAACATAGCCGAACCCACCTCCACCTAGAACACTCTAGTCCTATGTGTAAATTTTCCAAGATACTTATGTGGTGCCTCTAGAAAGGGGAGTAACATATTGTACAGTGAAATTGTTTGTGTGTGCATTTTTTATCCCAAATACCTTTGAAAACCATGCAAAACCATGCAGCAACCAGTGCGTTAAACTTGATCTCCTGCATGCACCGAAGGTGCGTGCGTTACAGTTTTTTTCTGCTCTAAAATGGGGTTACTCTTCAATTTCTGACGAACCGATTTCTTTCAACTAGTCTTAGCTTAAGCTTATGCCACTACTTTCATTAAAAAAAATGAGGAAGTTCAGACTAATTTCTTTAGTTTATTTCGTAGCTGTGTTTGGAACTTCATGTGTAATGCTATGCTCTAAAGCTGCTGTTGCTCCAGATGTCCTAATTGGAAAACACAAATTAGCAATACAGAAGACAAAGTGGAAGAAAGCCACTGGTACATGGTATGGCAATCCACATGGAGATGGAAACGATGGTAAGGGAAAACATAGTAATTTTTTTAAACTTATTTTTATATGTAATATGACTGTTGTCCTTTGGAAATTCAAGATATATAGACGTTTGATTGAAAAAAAAATGGTATTTATGTTATGCTTTGTAATTACAGGCGGTGCATGCGGATATGGTAGCCAAGTGAAACCGAAACCTTTCCGATCAAAAGTATCAGCAGGGAGTGCAGATCTGTTCAAAGGAGGAGGAGGCTGTGGAGCTTGCTATCAGGTATATTAAATTGAATAATAGCGTATCCCCATCTTGACCTTGGTGAAAACAATAACAAAATTTGCATTAGCCAGGGATTAGATTCTAAAATTTGTTTGTCTGTTTGTGCAGGTAAAATGCACTGACAATCTTTTGTGTTCAGCAAAGCCAGTAATTGTGGTGATTACTAACGAATGCCTTGGTGGCCCATAGTCTAATGGAGAAACACACTTTGATCTCAGTGGTACTGCCTTTGGCCATATGGCATCTGATCCTAATAGAGCTTCGCAGATGCGTAATGCTGGAGTTGTCTCTCTTTTGGAGTTGTCTCTCTTATGTTCAGACGATATTTATTATTTATTATCTTTTTTACATGCTATTTATCCCTAATATTATATGGAATTAACGTTGATTTGAATCAGGATGAATGGAAAAGTTAAAACTAATTACTGGCAAGAATTCATTTTGAATAATGAAAATTGAGTGAGCTGAATGTTTGAGATTTGATTTGAATCAGAATAATATCAAATTTTGTTGCCACCTACAGCCCAGCAACGCTGTGTATAAAGTAAGGGAAGATTGGAAAGATATAAAGTAAACTGCTGGTTATTCATACATCAACCACCCCCACCAATGAAATCAATCTGTGCTGGACAATACACATACACTTGTGTGAGAGTATGTCTGAGAGACATTTTGATGCTTCTCTAAATCTTTAAATATGTAAGTGGAAACTTTTGTTTTAGCAAATAAAATTCATATACAATGACCCAAAACCTAAACCAATTTTATTGTAACTTGCATCAATAGACAGAATTTATATGAACGAAATATTCCCTTTGACGGATAGAACATTTATTAATGGTAATAATTGCATACTGCTCAGACTTTCTAGGTCACTAGCTTAATATTATTGTGCCACAAGTACACTTGACTTTGAAATTTTGGCGGGGGAATTTGAATCAATGAGGCTGGTCTGATTGTCATAAAGTTCAACTTTCTTCTCTCTAAGACGAGGAAATAATCCTTTTACATATTCCCATACCGTCACAAACAATCCCAACAAGTAAAAGAGGTAAGTCTGTAGATTTCTGCAGGTACTGTAAAAGTATGCAGTGCAACAAAAAGAATCTCCTTCTTTTTGGGATGATGCGTCGTGCATGCCACTTCCTGCAAGGATAGTGAAAAAGTTAGCGGACAACATAGTCACTCAAGTGCACACTATATTAGCGTGCAATCTTCTTCAAACAACAAAAGATTAATAGATATTCAATCATTCAAATATAGATGTTTGCCGCCTTACCCATTTCAGTATAGGACAGGCTTGCCCATTTAAGAGGCTGCAATTTAGACTCTGAGGACGTGATAAGCTCAAGAAGAGCTCGATTCACCTGCCAAATGACAAACCAAAATTCAATCACACAAATGTTTGGAACACGCCTGTTTCCAAAGATTTTAAGATTATAGGATTTCCAGCTTGATCTTCATGTTCATGGTTTTCATGTTAAATTGCAAACGTTATCACAATCATATTTAGAACACGCTTATCTTTTAATTTTAAGATTGCAGATATTTCTAGATTTATCTTCTATGGTCAAAGTTGGCATTAAATCCAGACAAGTACTCCTAGAAACTAGTCTGTGTATTATTTTACAACTTTTAGAACTAAAACTGCCTGTTTTTGTCTGCAATGAATGCAATTTGGATTATATGGAAAAACTTTTAAGAGTCACAATAGTCGTGGAGATCCTGACACGAATGCAATAGTCTGAGATTTGACGCAATCTACGATCAGTGGAGATCAACCTCCATCCACTTATAAGTAATAAAAAAAAAAGTTACAAATGACCTCCACTTAATATTAATATATATATATATATATATATAAAGTTTATCTTCTGGATGTATCAGATACATTCATGTTTCTTAAACTATGCTCAAGTCTGAGATTTAACGCAATCTACGATCAGTGGAGATCAACCTCCATCCACTTATAAGTAATAAAAAAAGTTACAAATGAACTCCACTTAATATTAATATATATATAAAGTTTATCTTCTGGATGTATCAGATACATTCATGTTTCTTAAACTATGAATATATGATGATTATAGTACAATGTATCGTTTTATTAATCACTTGTTATTGTTATGTTCTACAAAGCACCTTGCGAGTATTCAGGACAAAAGATTCACTTCCAAATTAACGAAGGCTCCAATCCTTATTGGTTCGCATTCCTTGTTGAATGTAAGGATGGAGATGGCGATCTTGGAGCAGTCTCTCTAAAACAAGTACGTAGATCAGCCTGTCACCTATGTTCCTAAATTGTGAGGTGTCTTAATGTATTAATTCGCATGCAGTGGATTATAGTTTCTGTTGTTGTGTGCAGGCAAACTCTAATTTATGGCAAGCAATGTGGAGAAATTCAGGTGCAGATTGATATAGAAATTCAAGTGCAAATTGGTATATCAGTGGCAGCCAGCCTTCACGGGCTCCGTTCTCTATTCGTTTGACTACTCTCTATTCGTTTGACTACTCTCTCTACTAGGAAAACACTCACAGCAGTTAATGTCATTCCCGAGAATTGGAAACCCGGTGCTACCTACAGATCAATTGTAAATTTTGACTAACTATATCGGATGACCTATTATGTGCACCTTTCATACCAGGGAAAAAATCTGGTGCTTTCATAGAACCGGTCATGTTGCAAAATGAAAGGACTAAATAATATGTATTAGTACATAAACCACATTAGTTAAATGATGTCTTTTCAAAAGAAACCAACAGTTATATGGTCGTTTAGAAAGAAACCAGTGGTATATAAGACAAAAACTATTAGTTTATAAAACCACTGGTATATAGGACAAAATCTATCAGTATATTTTCAATGTGAAACATATCACATTGTCTGCAAATGATCTCTCATACTATGTAAATGTTATTTTTTATTTGTTCTCCTGAGTTAATAGCTCGTGGCAAGGATCAATATGTGAATGAATAAATTCAACATCTAGATATTGTCTCTAAAATTTCATTAATGGATCTTGACAACTACTATATTGTAATGTTTCCATTTCGAATTTTGATACGTTATGTTGAAAATGCCTACTACGCCACAATGAATGTCCACAATAACATCCCAAGTAACAACTAATAGAATGTTCAAATAACATCCAAAATAACAACTAATAAAATGCCCAAGTAACAACTAATAGAATGTCCAAATAACATCCGAAATAACAACTAATAAAATGCCCAAGAAAGCATCCACGTTAATGTCTTAATATTAACAACTAATAAAATGCCCAAAAAAGCATCCAGGTTAATGTCTTAATATGAACTTTTACTCTTCGTCACTCTTGCATCCCATCAAATGTCCTACACCTATCAAATTAATGCCCCTACTTGCATCCAACCTTATGTTCAATTCGGGTGTTCATAATTGCATCAACTTTATGTCCAATTTGGGACTACACTAAGTTGTTATCCCTAAAGTGACTCACTAAGTTCAATTTGTTAGACTAAGATGCATTGTTTTTTGCCGACCACCTTTTTTTTTCAATATGTATTTATAAGTGTAATTATAATGTTAGTTTGTATCAATAATATTTTTTCCTCGTAAACAGGAGCGAAATTTATATTCATTTATGAATCACCTTTTACATTGGTTTTATGTTTTGTAAACAGCCAAAAAATCAGATATATGTTTGAAAAAAACACTATTATCTTTTGCATCAAAACAGCCGAAGGCTTGTATATAAAGACCAATATACAAGATTAATCAGCTTGGAAACTTTACATAAAAGCTATATAAAATTAATCAGCTTGGTTTGCCTCACAAGCCCATAGGGAGCAACAATTTTTTTGGCAAAGGTAAAAACCTCATCGTCATCTACTAAGCTCTAAAGCTTCCGTATATCACCTAATACATACCTCACATGTCCTACTGCCTCAATAACATTACCAGTACCAACTTCTCCTTAAGTCTTGTTCATTGCAACTCCTTCGGCAATCCTTCTCACCACCTCACCAAGGTTCCGACATCTACAGACAAACGGTATACGGAAGTTATGTTTGTTGATATGGTGCATGTCATCTGCAACAATGAGCAATTCATTCTCATCAATGTAATCAATACCAATTGCTTCAATAATTTGGGCTTCAACAAAATGACCTATTCTTTCCTTGGCCATGACAAGGATGGTCACAACAGGCTTAATTTCCTTGATGAGCCCACAATCACTCATCCAAGCCACTCCCCCTTGAGCTCTAATATCAGCAGTCAAACCTATTTACATTGTTAAATTTTAAATAAAACCTAAACAAAAATTATATATATAAAACAAACCGTTTTTGTTTATTTGTTGTTGATCATGGAAAGATTCGATACAGGTTCGGATGCTAAGCTTTATGGAGCTTTGAAGTTAACCTGCAACAACATGTGACAATGTCGGGAACATTGCCACCATGTGGCTCTTGTATTGATAATAAGTTACATATACTAATTTCTTGTACATAAAGAATCACTCATCACTCATAGTTGTAATTAATCTTTTCCTATAAAATTATTGATCATTAGTTATATTTTTTTCATATTTGATTAAAGTAATATAATTTTATTATTTTTATTTAATAATAAAATTATATGAATATGTATAATAGTAAATATAAACAAGTAATGTATGATATATTATAATATATAAAGATTATTTTTTTATTAAGATATTTTGATTAAAATATTTATTTCACTAAATTTACATAAAATACACACTTGATCTCAACTACATGAAATATTTTATTTTCACATTTAATATGGTCTACAAGAAATAACATTTCTCTAAGAAAAATTGGACATAGGTGGGAAATAATTACACCCATATATCACCAACCAACTAAATCTTATTGAAAGATTCTATATTTCTAGGTGCCTTGGAAGTATAACCAACTTTGTTTAAATCAATATGAAACAATTTGGCCTTCCCACCTCCCAGCCCCAAAAAAGATTGCCTTGGACATATAGCCAAATTTCTTTAAATTTAAATTAATATGAAACAATAAAGCCTTCCCACCTCCCAACCCCAAAAAAGACTATCTCCTCTAGTAAATTCAAGTGTATTTTATTGATTTTAAGCTAGTGGATCTTAACACTAAAATACTAATATTTTGAGGCATACAAGGTATACATGTTCTACATATTCAAAGAAATAACACAACATACTCTAGTATATACATGGATATGGATTTCAAAAAATGTTTTATATTCAAGTTGGTTGTAAAGGAAAAAGTCACAACCTTTAGACTACAAAAAGGCTAACTTCAGGTGTAGGCCTTGCTATGCAGGTAATCACATTTTACCCAAAAGCTAGTAATGCATGTTGACTTCTCATAAAATCACACAAGAATCCCACCTGGTGGGTGAGAGGAAAGTAAGAACACCATTTGATTAGCAAGGATTCTCCTCTAGGCCCATTCGATCCCAAGTTGCTTCAATCAAAATCCCTCCCAATACCCTCACAACAATAAAAAAAAACACCTTGGACTTCTCTCTATATTCTAAGAAGACCACTAGACAAAGTAGAGACTCCAAAGACCCTCCCCAATGACTCAAAGAAGCAACTCCACCAAAAGATCCTCCCAAATTCAAATTAAGCAACACACTTAGAAGGAAAAGGTTTAAACCTCCCCTAGCAAAAGAGTAAAAATCACTTGCTTCTCCTTGCAATCCATTAGTAATGTTTTCCTTCCCATTACAAAAGGTAACAAAATGTTGGGACAATCCTACAAAGGAAGAAGAGGTCACAAAGTCTCTAGACACAATGCAAGTTGTCTAAGAAGACAAAGGAGAGAGTTTAGTGGAATTAGAAGAAGGGAAAATGTAAGAAGTAATGACTTCATTCCAAGAAAAATAGGAAGAAAGGACCAAAGAAGTTTAAGAAGAAAAAGAGCAAGCTAACCTAGTAGACAGCAACTTACATGACTTGGCATTTTCAGATGAATCTATTTTAAAATGCATTATTTTTATATCTTTCTATGTAGTTAGTTTGTTAGAAGTTATTCATGTCATTCAAGCAATAGATGTCAAAGGTCCCTTCGTGATATAAGACTCTTTTTTGTTGTTATATATACCCTCTCTATATGAGTACAACCACAATTTTTAACTCAATAAAATTTAACCACATTGATAAATAAAATAAGTGCATATATTAACATGTGAGTAAATGTTCTTTTTATCATAGGTAAATTCAATACTTGGGGCATATCATTTATAAAGAAGGAATAACAACGGATCCAGAAAAGGTTGAAGATATTATGGGATGGCCTACACCAAAAAGTGTATCTGAAATTAGATCCTTTATGGGATTGGTTAGGTATTATAAGAGATTCATTGAAGGGTTTTCAAAGGTAGCACATACATTTACATCATTGCATAATAAAGGAATTAAGTTTACGTGGACTATACAATGTGAAGAAAGTTTTCAGAAGTTAAATAAGTTATTGACTAGTACACCAATTATCTAAATTATTAATCCAAATAAAAATTGTGTAGCATGTACAAATGCTTGTCAAGAAGGTGTTGGTGGAGTCCTTATGCAGAATGGACATGTGATCTACTATGAATCTAGAAAGTTTAAAGAGCATGAGAGGAAATATGTCACTTATGATTTAGAACTTGTTGTTATTATGGATGCATTATATAGGTTGAGGCATTATCTTATGGGAAACAAATTTGAATTGAGAACAAATCATAGCGGGCTAAAGTATTTGCATGAAAAGAAAAAATATGAATGCAAGACAAACAAGATGGATATAATTTATGTGTGAGTTTGATTTTGATACCAAACATATTAAAGGCAAGGAGAAAAAGGGTGTTGATGCCCTTAGTAGAAGAGTCCATGACATGCATGTTTCAACCGTTAGTATGTGTAAGTCAGATCTAAAAACCAAAATTTTAGATGTTGTCGTTTTAGATAAACATTACCTTTACGCAAAACAAGAATTACAACAGAGGTATGCCATATTACAAGTTGGAAGATCATGGAATACTTAAGTGGAGAAGCATAGTTTATGTTCCTAATTCACAGGAATTAAGGAAATTAGTCATGAAGGAAATGCATAACACTATATATGTAGGACATATTGGATACCAAAAGACATTTGAAACAGTCAAAAGGTAATACATTTGGCCATGAATGAAGAAATATATTATCGAATATTTAGCAAGGTGCATGGAATGTCAAAGAGTAAAAGTTAAGCATATGCTTCAACCATTGCCAATTCCAGAGTGGAAATAGGATGTGTTGAGCATTGCTTCATTGGTAAGTTGTCAGCAACATGATTCCATCATGGTGGCGGTATATAAGTTAACAAAAATTTCTCACTTTGTACTAGTCAAATCAACTCATAAGGAAACTAACATAGCATAAATTTATATGAAAGAGATTGTGAGATTTAATGGGATACCGAAGGAAACAAGTTTTGACAAAGATCTGAAATTCACTTCTAATTTTTGGAAGGGATTATTCAAGGCAGTCAGAATGTATTTGAATTTAAGCACAACATATCCTCCACATACAGATGGGCAGTGACTGAGAAATTCAATCAAGTTATTGAAGATATGCTACAAATGTATGTGATGGACCAACCATCAAAATGTGAAGACTACTAATATTTGGTAGAGTTTGCATGAAATAATGGAATATCATGCTTCTCTGAAATGAGTCCATTTGAATCCCTGGATCACAGGAAGTGTAACACTCCAATTAGGTGGGATAATCTGGTCAATAGAGTAATCTTTGGGCCAGAGTTACTTAGGGAAATGGAAGAGCAAATGGTAAAAATTAGGTAGAATTTGAAAATAGCATAGGACAAACAAAAGAGTTATGTAGACAAAGGAAAAATGTTTGAAGAATTCAAAGTTGGGGATCATGTATATTTGAAAGTCAGGCCAAAGAAAATTCCCTGAAATTAGGAATTTGCCCAAAAGTTGTATCCCGATTTTGTGGGCCATTTGAAATCTTAGATAAGATAGGATATGTATCTTATGCATTAGTATTGCCTAGTTGTCTATGTGTGCATAATGTATTTCTTGTGTCTTAAATGTAAAGTCTATTTAAATTTAAATACAAAAAATATGATATTATTACAATCTATGGCATAAATGCAAATTATGTTTTAGGATTTCTATATGATATGAATTTAAAATTTGTGTGTAACATAATCAAGATTTGATTGAATATTTTATTATAGGTTTTGACATGTTTTATAACATAGAATTTGTAGAATGATTAGATTCTAATGGTTAAATATCAAATCTTATATAAATATAGTTCTTTTTATCATTTTTATAACTATTTGGTAAATCATCTCATTTTAAAATGCAGTAGTCTAAATGCTAGACATTTGCAACCTTTTCTTGTTGGGATTGTCCGAAAATGTGTGAGACTTGAGGAGCACTGAAGATTTGTTTTAGAATTATCTTTCTTTGGTATTTTCTGAGCTGGAATGCGATATTGAGTTTAGTATTAATTGTTGTGCAAACTCATAGACTATTGGAGCTTTTAATCATTGGGATGAGAGGGCTGAGCTTCTTGTAGTTTTTCCAAGGGATTGGGTTTGGTAAGGAATGATATGAGATTGCACGAAGTTTGGAAAATATTCAAGATTTGTACTAGAATGAGCCTGGATGTTCTGGATGTTCTTGGGTTTGGTATATATCTGAAGTTTCTTTATGGTTTTCCGAGCCAGAATAGTACAAGGTTTTGTGTAAAGTGATCTGAGGATTCATGAGATTCAAGATTTCAAGATTTGCAGTTGATTGTCAAGCAGTTTCTGATTAAGTTGCAAATCAAGGGAGCTCGTGTGATCATGTGCTATATTGTCCCAAGAGGAATACATATATTGATCCAAAGATGGAATTTAATCCATCGATAGACCACTTTGACAAACTCCCAGATTCACTTCTGCTGCTTGTATTCAACAAATTTGGTGATATCAAGGCCTTAGGGTGATGCCGTGCAGTATCAGAGAGGTTTTCTACTATAGTCCCGCAAGTACAGAATGTAGTAGTTAAGGTGGACTGTGTTATATCCAGTGAAGAAACCAACCTTAACAACAGTGGTAAAAATAGGGGGATATGGAACTATGTGATGAGAATCATGATGGGTGGCATTGTTAGGCCATGGTGTTGGAAAAATGTAATTACTCGCAGATCTGCACTTGATCTCAAGCCGACTCTGTCAGAGTCTGTACAAGCCACGATCTTGTCTGTCAGTCTGACAAGAAGGAAAAGTCCACATGTAGGCAGCGTAATCGAATTTATTTCAGAAGCTAAGTTGCTAGGTAGATAGTTATTGCAGTGTTTAATGGAAAGTAAGTCGGCAAGTAAGTCGGCCTATGCTGTAGCAATCTTCAGGTTGCCTATAAATAGAAGAAGCATTTTGCAAATCAGTTTACACACACAGGAACACAGACACAAGAGAGACATTAGACAGCAGAGGAACTCCGGGTGAGAAAGAGAAGTCGAATCTCAAGCTTCTGTGCATGTGATTTAGTCGAAAAGCTGAAGCTCTGTAGACCGACGAGTCTGGACTGACCATTTTGTATCAGACAAGTTTGTATTACTTTGTATTTCCGCATAGTTAATATATGAAATAGTTTGTGGTTGAATGCATGATTATTTGGCCGCACATATTTCCAGATTTACTTCTGTAAATGTCTTTTACAATTACTGATAAGTAAAAGAACAAGAACCCATAAAAATCTCACCGCGTGAAAGCTCGAGGTTTTACGGCACTTTGGTCGACTCAAATCTTCCTACATATTTGGGCATATGTTTTTCATAAGTTATTTGGATTTGTAAAAGTGGGTAGTTTACTTCATTTTACTCACAGGTGAAAAGCATTTGTAATTCATTAAGTCTTTAGACTAAGAAACATATTCTATCATCCTAATCGCAGATAAGTTGATCGCATCAGGCATCAACTTGATCGCAGATTAAGTTGATCGCATCAGGCATCAACTTGATCGCAGATAAGTTGATCGCATCAGGCATCAACTTGATCGCAGATAAGTTGATTGCAGGGATCAACTTGATCGCACATATCATCTTGATCGCAGGTATTAACTTGGTTGCAGTAAAAAGGGTGGTTGCAGTAAAAACAGGTCGAAGTGAAAAGTGAAATTATTTTTTTTTTAAATATTGACTGAGCGCTAAACCCAAGTTTAGTCGGCTCGGTTTTGGCTATCACATGGCAGGCGTTGCAGCATATATTGAGCCCGAAAAAATCCACAGTTACCAATGTTTCCTTTGAATTTCCTAGAGGGGAACTGGGCATCGAGGATGGTGTGCTGCTGAAATGGAAAGCCGTGTTTGGGAGTACTTTGGAGAATTGTGTTATTCTTCGGGGCCTCTTCGGTCTTCAATCCCGCCAAGGATAAGAGAGACGGTAACTGTGACTCAGAGAAATCATCTCTTCTCCAAGGTAAGGGCTGGTCCGGGCTCTTGAAATTAATAAGGTTTTGTTTTGTGCTTTTAGTCTTTAGTGCTAGTCTGTGAGGATTTCTCACTAAAGCTTTGTTCTTCCAGCAATTTTTGGCTAGTTTTGGTTAAATTGATGGTTTGTGGTTGATTTTGGGAATAGCTGGTCTGGATGTTTCAATGGGATTAGATAAGTAAGTTTTATTTGATCAGATTTAGGAAATAATCGCTTCTTCTCCTGCAGTGATAATTTCCTTCAGTTTTAGGAAGCCATTTTATTCCAGTCTTCAGCTAGATTCTGTTTAGTAGGCAATTTTCTGGGCTTATGGGAAAATCTATTTATCTGGTAAAATAACCTTTGATCACATGTTCTGCTTAAGGCCTGCCATCTTTGGGTTGGTTGGGCTGTGGTTCAGTGATAAACCAGTAGGAGTTTACCTCCAGTGGCCCAAGTTAGTTTCCAAGCTTTTGGTGAAATTGCACGTCTCTCATCTAATTGGTATTTTATCCAGAGCAACACTTCCCAGATGATTGACCCGAGTCTGGCCAAAAAATGGGGAGTTCCTGTGTAAAATACAACCATTGTTCAAATTTCAAAATTAGACATTCTTTTGCTAATTTATGGGTGTCAGTAACAAAATGGCGATCATTGGTTTTAGTTAGCTTTGATCAGTTTTTACAGGTCAGCTTTTACAGGTTTTGTGAAGGCAATACGGTCTACCTGCTCACTTGGTAGATTGACGTTCCACTTCAGCTGTAGTTTCTCTTAGATTTTCTAAATCGGGTAGGCATTGGTAGGCTTCTGGGGATTTTATATTTTATTGAAAGTAATTATTATTCTCTCTTAACTGTTAAGAACAAGGAATCCTTATTGGGGTTTCTGACATGTACTGTATTTTGGCTTTTTGTAGCATTTTCTGTTAGGGTCTAGACAGGGGGGAGGTTGTATTCTGCTTCTAGAAATTCATGTTCTTTGAGTGTGTCATGGGATCTCTGTTATTTGTTGTTATGTTTCAGAACGATGGTTTGTTATAGAATTGGCATCATTACATTTGGGTTTATCTCTTGCGATCTGTGCTTTTAATCATTAACAGTGTGTCTTAGCTTTATAAAATATATTCAATTCAAACTGAAAAAGAGTATCGATTCCTATGCAGAAAATGGGGCTTCAGAGGATGAAGACACTGGGAACATTCCTGAATCATTTTACACCAATGGAGGTCTGAAACTGAGAGTGGTTTGGACCATTAGCTCCCTTATTGCGGCCTCTGCAAGGCATTTTCTTCTTCAGAATATCATATCCGAGCATCCCACCTTGGAAAATCTTATTCTTACTGATTCAGATCGGCAAGGAGTTTTATGCATGAACAAAAGTCAATTGCAAGAATTCCGTGATAAGCCCCTTGCAGCCTCTGCTTCATCTAACAGAACTCAAGTGCCTGCACTAAACATGAAGCTTTGGTATGCCCCATATCTAGAGCTCCCATGTGGAATGGTTTTGAAGGGTGCGACCCTGGTCTCAATTCGCCCTTGTGAGTACCCAATCTACAAGGAAACTGATGGATTTTTGGCTGGAGCATTTGAAGGACCATTCAAGACTGCAGCCAGCCTTCTTGCAAAGAGGAGGACATATCTTCTGGAGATGAATTCATTCTAGGCCTCTGAATATAGGTGGTTAGCTGTATTGTTCCAGTATTCTCAATGAAGATAATTGAGTTTGTTTCCATACATTCAAGAAATCTGTGAATGAAATATCAGTTGACATCGGAGTAATTGGATCATGCCTTAAAATTTGGTGCTTCCAATGAGTTTAAGTGGGGATGATGTTACCACTGCCCTTTGCTTTACAATTTGACCAGATCCACTTCATTTTTTTTAGAAGTTTTCATCAGTGTACTTTTCAACCCTGCATTTCCACTTTCTATCACTAATATTCCAAAGTAAGAATTCTTGATGACCATTTAGTTTGTTGCGAGGATGATAAGAGTCAAGGAGTTATAATTTGTATGAAGGCCATGTTTTCTGATCCCTGATGTGTTTTATCACGTGAGGTAATGTACCAGCTGGCTTGAAAAATCCCAACATTCTCGTTGCCGCTAATATACCAAAGTAAGAATTCTTGATGACCATTTAGTTTGTTGCGAGGATGATAAGAGTCAAGGAATTATAATTTGTATGAAGGCCATGTTTTCTAATCCCTGATGTGTTTTATCACGTGAGGTAATGTACCAGCTGGCTTGAAAAATCCCAACATTCTCGTTGCCGTGCAAGGATAAAATTACACAGGACAAGTTGAAGAATTTGTTCTCAGCAAGCTTAGCCATAGTTTACCTTTAAATGTTTCGGAGTATTGTAGGCCTACTGTTCACTGAGCAGTGAGCATCTCTATCTCAAAAAGTACCTTCCCTTTATCTCAAAATGTACGTGTAAATTTTAATAAAAGACTGTGCTTGTAAAGTGTAATAAAAAGCTGTCCACTAAATTCAGGGTGTGGAAGCTGAGTTGCTATTCAAGGGTGCCAAGCAATAAATAAATACAAAATATTTGTCACAAATTGATAAAATTGTAGATATCTCTTGTTCTACTCGTCATTTTTGTTAGCACTTTCAGTTAAGTTATAACGCGGAGGTCTCTTCTGCTTGTTTGTTTGTTTGGTTCTTATGGGTTTATATTAGATACACATTGGATATAAGTCTTATTTATGGAAGTCTTCAAAGAGTATGGTGTAACAAGTTGCTTTTTTTTTGTTTGTTTGGTTCTTATGGGTTTATATTAGATACACATTGGATATAAGTCTTATTTATGGAAGTCTTCAAAGAGTATGGTGTAACAAGTTGCTTTTAAAAAAAGCAAACGTTTATATTATATATCAAATTATGATATATTTTTTTTAAGTTTCATCATTTTATTGATAGTAGAAAACTTGGGGCTCAATGGCTATGAAATTTTGTGCATTAATGGTCAATATTGTAAACCACTGCTAATTTTTAAAATTATAAATTGCTATAAATTTACTTGGAGAACGTACCATCTTTGATAACGAATTTTTTAGTTTATATAATAATCTTAATATATGCAGTCAGCTAAGGTAATAGTTTCAAATAATCCAAGTTTTATTTATATATAGTGGTATATAATTAATATATTTTAGAATATTTTTTTTTTGTTTTTTCAAATTCATAATTAACTATTTATTTTTAATGGTAATAGTTTCAAATAAGCCGAGCTTTATTTATATATAATGGTATATAATTAATATATTTTAGAATATTTTTTTTTGTTTTTCAAAATCATAATTAACTATTTATGGTTATACAAGTTAATAAAATATTACTTTATGCAATATTAATATGGAACAGAATTCCATTGAAGTTTTGAGAATTGGGGACAAAGAAATGGAGAAAGGTATTCTGTCAATGATGATGATGCTTGTATGTTTTTTGATCTGGCAACTACAATTGCATCGAATATTGTCACAGTAGCAACCATTAGTTATTCAATGAAGCCAAATCATTCCTCACAAAGTCACAGGAAAAATGGTTTATTCCATGATCAGCAGTATGACCGCACGATGGGTGGAAGCACTTCCCTTCAACACAGTTATTTTGTTTTGAAGCAAGATGAAGGCAATCTGGAGCACGCTGAATTGACATCTTCATCATTCATGGGTGCTCAAGATAGAAGGGACGTAGAGGCCCTTTTGTCCTTCAGAAAGGCAATCACATCGGATCCGGGTGGATTGCTGCTCAACTAGACCGTAGAAAACTCCGATAACGTGTGTTCCTGGAATGGCATCTTCTGCAGAAAGCGTACTAAAAGAGTGGTTGCCATAATACTGCCTGGACTGGGATTGCAAGGTAGCATTTCACCATCTCTTGGTAACATCTCCTTATTACGCAATCTTAATCTTTCTGATAATAATTTGAGAGGAAAAATTCCATCGGTATTTGGGCAGCTTAAGGTTCTGGTAATGCTTGACCTAAGCTTTAATTCTCTTCAGGGTTCTCCTCCAAAAGAACTGTGTAATTGTACAAAGCTTCAATGGATCAGACTTTCAGCAAACAACTTGACAGGGGCTATACCAACAGAATACGGTCAGCTGGTCAAGTTGCAACATCTCCGATTGGCCAACAATAGTTTTAGTGGAAGTATTCCAACATTTTTGAGCAACTGCACTTCTCTCGAAGATATATCCATTGCAAGCAACAATCTCAGTGGAAGAATTCCGTCTGAACTGGGCTTGATGCAGAATTTACAATACCTGTATCTAACATCAAACAAGTTGGAAAATACAATTCCTACATCTCTAGGAAACTGCTCTTCCCTTGCTTTTCTGGTTCTGGGCAACAACCCAGCACTGTCAGGGAATATACCACCTCAGTTGGGGAATTTGGGGGAGCTTACGTATTTGTCTATCTTTGGCCCAACTAATATTTCAGGTTCTATACCTTCCCGAATAGGAAACTGCACCAATCTGGTATGGCTGGACTTAGGTTGGAATTATAGAATTCAAGGCTCCTTGCCTATGAGTATATTTCGGCTTCCCCTCTCCACCCTAAGTCTGGTTGCAAATAACCTTACTGGTAGCATACCTGAAATTATCGGCAATTTAAATCAGATTTCCTATTTAGATCTGGGTGCAAATAGTCTTACTGGTGCCATACCTGAGGCCATTACAAAATTGAGTCAGTTAACTTTCCTTAATATTGGTACAAACAAACTAATTGGTAGAATACCAGAGGGGATTAAGAATTTGAGCAGGCTTGAACAACTTTATCTGGACACTAATTATTTTACAGGTACAATTCCAAAAGATATAGGAGATCTACGTTTTCTGAAAAACTTCTTCTTGCATTTAAACAATATTTCTGGTAGCATTCCAGAAAGTATCAGTGGTTTAGTTTCACTTCAACAAATGATTTTATCTGGAAACACTTTAGATGGAACAATCCCGAATAGTATTGGCCAATGCCTGAAACTGGATTTGTCCAAAAACAAATTGAAAGGAAATATTCCTCTATCCCTAGGAAAATGTAACTTAATGAAGAGTTTATTATTGCATAGTAACTATTTGTCAGGTATAATACCACCTACTTTGTACCTTCTTACAGAGGTTGAAAGTGTCTGAGAATAACTTGACAGGAAATCTAGATATAAGATTTCCAAATTCTACACAAGTTTTGTCTATTTATTCTAACAAAATTTCTGGGATTTTGCCAGCATCTTTGGCTAAATGTACTCAGCTTCAATTATTAGATTTAAACAAAAATGAATTGTCAGGCCAATTACCTAGATACCTTGCATCTTTTTATGAGTTAAGAGTTTTAAGCCTGGGTTATAATAAGCTTCATGGTGATATTCCTTGAGCTATCACAAATCTCACCCAATTGCAATTGTTGGATTTATCCAACAATAAAATTAGTGGAAGGATACCATCTAATCTTCAAGGACTTCAAGGATTTAAAATCCTCGGGTCTTCCACCCTTGCTAGTAATACACTGTATGAGGAGTTGGATATTGTTATCAAGGGGTTTGAGTATACTTTAACATATGTGTTGGCCACAAACACAATCTTGGACTTGTCTAGCAATAATTTGATGGGAGAAATACCTCCAAGCATAGGAAATTTGAGTAGCTTGAGGCTGTTGAATTTATCAAAAAATCATTTAGAAGGGAAAATACTTGCATCTCTTGCTGAAATATCTACCCTGGAGCAGTTGGACTTGGCCAACAATAATTTGAGCGGCACTATTGCTGAAGAGCTTTCTGATTTAGCCATGCTAGCATCTCTAGATGTTTCATATAACAGACTCTGTGGGAGAATCCCACTGGGAACACAGTTTGGCACTTTCAATGATATTTTATTTCAAGGAAACAAGTGTTTATGTGGTTTTACTTTACAAGCCTGCAAGCAAAAAGAAAATCCCGCGAAGAAAAGTATAGTGGAAGATGTCAGCCTAGGATGGTTGAGTTGTGTAGATAAACATTTGTCAATAATTGCATTGGGATTAGGCATGGGGTTGGGTTTTGCGGAGTTATGGCTGTGATGATATTTTGGAGTAAAGCAAAAAACTGGATGATACCTTCTAAGACAGTGTCATTTTATGGATTGTACAAGTTCCCCAAATAATATATGGTGATTCACTTTATCTATTGGAACACCAAATATTATATATGATCAATAAAGTAAGTAATTGCTCATCTTATTGAATCACAGAATAAAACAGTATTATTTTATGGAGTGTACAAGTTCCCTAAATAATATATAGTGATTCACTTTATAAATAATATATGGTAATTCACTTTACCCATTAAAACACCAAATATTATACATATGATCAATAATAAAGTAGTATCATTTTATGGAGTATATAAATTCCTCAAATAATATATGGACATTCACTTTAGCCATGGAAACACCAAATATTATATATGTGATTAATAATAAAGTAAGTAATTACGTCTTGTTGAATCAATCTTTGTCATTCAAGTATTTATTTATATTTTTTATTTTTTTAAGAATAATAAGTGTTTTACTAGTGGAAAAGATGGATAGTACATTTAGGGGTTTTCTTTGAATGATTAATTTGATAGTATTGAGAGTTATAGGTAGTGATAAGCTTTTTCGTTGTCAGGGATGTGATTAGATGGTTGTAGCATTAAATGTTGTTCCACTTGACAATAATTTTATTGTAAGGGAGGTGATTGGATGTATTCAGAATTTAATATTCTCATTACAATGGTGTAAGTTAAGTAGTGGAAAAACTCAAACCACTAATTAACTAGAAAATCAGCAATCTAGACATGCTACAAATTCATTATTTTCCTACTTTATTAGATTAAAAGAAAGGACACTAACTTTTTTAGCCTAAGAATTTGTTTGAATGGGTGAAATGTGGTTGTGGTACAGGTATTCAATGGTGTTGAATGTATTTTTACATTAAAAACAACAATGTCATCAATCTAAAATTGGAACTATGACAAAGATTAGTCATATTGCTTGGCCAGATTTAGGTGATGGCATATTGCAAAATCTCAAAATTATATAATGTTTACCTTCCCTACATACGTGTGAATGTGCTTGAATTCCAATAATTGCATTCCAAAAAATGTCACAGAAAATGTTGAAAACAAAGAATGTTTAGCCTTCTTTCTATGTTTTGGTACACACCTAATGAGAATATATATGTGTAAATGTAGTTGGATTTCAATTTTGTTAAGTAAAATTAAATTATATATATATAGAGAGAGAGAGAGAGGGGAAATCCAAGGAATGCTTCCCAACATTATTGGATTTAAATTTTGTTAAGTAAAATTAAATTATGGAAAGAGTTATTGGCTTGTCCCTTCATCCAACTAAATTAACCAAAGATGATTGTTCATGGCCCCAATTTATGTTTTTTTTAACAAATGGCTAATGTTCTCCTTTCCTTTAAGGATGGACTTAGTTTTCAATTCAAACAAATAAAAAATAGAGTTGTGCCAATAGATTATTGTTTAAAACTTGTTAAAGATATTGACAATAACTACAAGATCAAAGTGAGGACCTTCATATTAAGAACTACACCATTCTTGTCATGATCCTTCCATAAACCATCCAGTATGACCTTCACCACTCTCTTGTATACATTGTTGCAAACTAGGTAATTGATTATCAATTATTTATTGAAGAACATTAATAGTGTAACACAACTACTTTAGTTGTTTTTAAAATAGTCTACTAGGCGTTGAATTTAACACATTGCATTTTAGTAATTCTTGTTGTGTCCACATTTTTGACACATCATCAACTTATTTATGAATTGACTACTTGGTAAGTATAATAATAATACCAAAAAATGAGTATACTTTATATTATTATAATTTTATAAAAAATCTTTACCAATACGAGAAAAAAAAGTCAAAATAATAAACAACAAAAACATTTATTAGTATTATTATTATTTTTAAATTTAGAGATATTAAACATATTTAGTAGTTTTATCTTTAGTTTTATTATTATTTTTAAATTAACACATATTAAACATATTTAGTAGTTTTATCTTTAAATTTAAGAAGTGTGTGTGAGGTGATATTTATGAATATAAAAATTTTATATATAAAACTTTATTTAGATTATTTGACAATTAAATACATTTAGTATGAATCAAAATTAGTATGTTAATTGTTATTGGTGTTCCACATATTAAGATTTAAAAATTTTAAGAATTAATAATCTTTTACATATTTAATCAAAAAAATTCATTATATTCAAAATAAAATCCTTCATGGTAAGATTAAAGTTGTAGGGTACCTAAGGAAGTTACAAGCGAAACCTCACATTAGAGGTAAGTGCATGAAGAAGATAATACAGTGCAAATTCAAGGCGAAGCCTATGGCTATCAGTCATCTTTTTTGTATCGCTTCATAGACTCGGCACATGCATTAGGAAAAGTCTCTCTATATTGCACATTAGTATGAGGTTAGTGTAGCTTAAATACACCTTTTTATATGAATTCAAATTTAAAAGAAATTTAATCTTAAATGGCTTATTGGATGTGATTGAAACTTTATCTAGTGTACTTTGTTACAGGGATTTTAGTGGACATCAACTACACCATATAGCTTGTTGAAAAATTCTAATGATTACACCAAAATGAGCTTAAAGCACACTCAAAGGGAGATTTTTATGTCCATGTTCATGAAGCACACTATTTGTGTCCATGTGCACAAGGTAACAACTACTGTCTTTATGAAAACTATGAATGGAATGGCCTCCTCTGCCCTGTATTTAATGCTATCATAAATTTGTGTCCTCTAGCCCATTCCAATTGTGAATACAATGGCCTCCTCTATTTGAATGTTCTTGAATCTGTGGTCCATTCCGATTATCAATGCAACAGATTCCACTACCCTCTATTTATTGTTGTTTGAAATTTGTGTTCTCTAGCACATTGTTGGATTATTTCTATCATCGACCCAGGTTTAGTCCATTCCTCCTAGCACAATAAAGCCCAAGATATCGACCCAACAAAGCAAATCTCAGTCGGCAACACCTACGATGCATACGTAGTGTCACCCGAGATATATCTTCTCTTGTGTAATGTGTAACTGTCAGAACCAGGTTGTCGTAGTTGGGTGGGGAAATTCCATTGCCTTGGTCATTTACCAAGGCGCTCGACCAAACCCTGAGGATGGATTACTTATGCTACTACGGACAATTAGATCGCAACGCAACTCTTCTTTGGAAACTCGCATTCCAAACTCATTGAAGCATAAGCGTATTCAACTTATAAAAGTGCAATTGATATGTATCGATTCATTCATAAAAAAATATATAAGCAATCATTCAAAACAAACGTATCTACACAAGTGACTCAAGCACATTCAACATTCACACATATACTCAGAAAATAACGTGGAAACCCATCCAGGAAAAAACGACAAAGGTGCCCTTCATATGGCATGAGAAAGGTGCCCTTCATATTTATCCGCGTTCATTATATACGTTATTATAAAATGATTGGCTCAGCAACTTCTGATGTTGCACCATCATTTATTAATTAGCAGTGAGATTTTCTCGTAGCGTATCAACGTAAGTAATGCATGATCATTCTTACAATGTTCCAAAGCATTAAGCCAAGCTGATTATATCCTAGTTGAGCAATTTGAGCATCCAGTTATCAAAGCCAAGGATCAAAGCCTAGTAGTGAATCCAAGTATCCAAGACAAGGTGGTACCATGTGTTCCGTGGGTAAGGATCCAGTTAAAGGGTCTAGGTTTCATCGAGTCATAGAGAGAAAGTTCCTGATAAGCCAATATTTCGTAATAAAAAAAGCATTTGAGTAGCCCTTATGAGTCTTCATTTTATATTAAATGACCATTGTTTTATGTTGTCTCAAACATTGGTATACTTGTGGCCCCATTTTGCCTATGTTTGAATGGAACAAAGTAGTAACCATAAAAGGTGGATTCACCAAAAACCTAGAGCCATAGACGCCTAAGTATGCAGATAATTCACAAAACCCAGTCACCCAGACCCTTAGCGCATTTTCCTAAAGGCATAGAGCCGTTTTTATCAAAGTGGGTTACAAGTGTCAGATTCTTAAACCTTTTGGAACCTTATGCAACTGAATCATACACCTATATTATAGAATGTTAAGGCTGCTATGTAAATGATGGTTAGTAAGTATTGGTTGTTAAGGTTGTTGTCAATTCTATGGATGGTGGCTATGAATCCTTTACCTTACTGCCTTTCACCCAACAACATATAGAGTGTAGTGGAGGGATGTCCAACCCATGACCCCTTTATCTTATTAAGAACCTGATGGATGGGATGGATGGATCACCTTACATGCATTAATTAATCAAGCAAGTTGGCTAAACCAAAATGTAAGTTCGAGACCTTGATGATGAATATCCTATGAACCCAGATAAACCCCTTATTCAAACCAGGCATTTGGTAAATCCTTTTAGATCGATTTGAAACACCCCCAAGACCCAATGAGCCACTCGTGTAGTGCATTTAGAATAAGCTCTTCGATTCGTCACCTGAAAAACTTAGTAGCTTACTATCCCGCCCAAGCTTATCACTGCTGTCCCCCCTGGGCCTTGCCTTATTGGATGGAAGGAACTAAGTGAAATGCTCTCGCAAATAAACACGTCTAAAGAGAAATGCAAATTTGATACCCGGTGGTGATTATGCTTAAGACCCCCCGACAAACATGGATTTAATATAGAAACACACATATCTTAAAATATTTTTTCAATCAACCAGAACTACCCCAATAGAGATCGCATGTTCACAAAATGGGATTTTATTCTCTGCATGCGACCAACCCTCATCTTTTGGTTATTCTTCTTGGGGTACTAAACCTACTCTTTTGCACATACCTTTTAACACATTAGCTTAATTGCTATCTACGTAATATTTTTAAGGTTTATTAAATTGTTTCACTTATAGCTAGCTGAGACCCTGGAAACTGCTTTAGTCTCAACAGTCAGAACTCTCACTTTAGCAGAGATCCACAGAACTTCAGTATAGATTGTGAAACTGCCGGATTTATTCTCAACAACTAACACTTTTGAAGGTAGTTTTTTCCACTTCCTTAGCATTACCCTAGGCCCAAAGGTATCAATATACTTGTAGTCTAAAGAACTCAAAATCTGTCACAAGTTTTCTATACATCAACAAGCAAACAAATTTACTGAAGCATGTAAAACACTTTTTAGCCTCCTATATTCCTAGCTGACTAATTCTTCCACATATATATATTAAGCATCTGCACCAGCAATCCTTACAAGATCTGCATCTTGATTACCATTCTCAATTCAGTAATGCTTCTACAATCTAGAAAATTCTGACCTCTTAAAAGTTAAAGATCACAAAAGTTTGTCAAGTCTGATGCACCTTTGTGATCTTTAAGAGGTCCTTAATGCTAAGGTCTTTTTCAAATTTTAATTAGTTAACTAACATAAATCTGAACAACAATATGTAACAGTACTGACCAAGATGGTACAAAACAAAGGCATCTGAATACAGAAAGTTGAAACACAATTGATAGTGGAAACTCAGTTAGTGGAGAGTACATAATGCCAGACAAGAGGACTAATAACTTACTTGGAGAGCATCTTGTTCCATCATCTTCTTTGGCATTCTCTGGCAATCCTGGACAACAATATTACCCTGGTAGTGGGGCTCTGTTCAAGAACACATATATCAAGTAAAATATCAGTGGCAAGCAAGCAGTTTTATAACAACAATTCGAAACTTCCAAGCAGATTATTAATTAGAATAATTTCATAATATAAAGTTTAAAACATTAAACTCACGCTCCATTTCAGCCTTGTATTAGTTTCATCCACAGAGATTAATGGGGTGAAAAGGGAGTCAGAAAAAAGAATCACCTAGAATGCACCAGGGGGGAATTCAACACTCAGTGGCGGAGAATATTCTCGATATTCATCACCTAGCTGCTCCCTAACAATAGCAATAGCCTCATGTTTATCATTCACTTCTTAGTATGGATCCATATACGATCTTTTATTCTTCCTCTTTCCTTCAAAATCATAATGCTTACCATTTTGAAATGGGTGTCTCCTTGCCTTAGTTTCATAGGGATTCCCACTCTACAATGATGATCTCTCTTGTGAAGTTGAACTACTTCCTGCAAAGGTGTATTCCATGTTATCATGGTTTATTTTGAACAAGCCTGGATACCCCCGAATACTGGCTACTCACTAGGTTGGTTGTCCCGAAAAAGGAGAGATGAATAACCTATTTTCAAGTGATTCTTCGAAGTATTTATATATGTAATTATGAAGGCGGTTTCTTAGATAATTTGCATTATTACATATATTAAAAAAGTGACTCCCAACCCTCAATAAATAGAATCCAGCTAGCTATGTATACTTCAAACTTAAGTGCCACTCAACTAAAGATTCCCAGATTCGAACCGAGATTGATCACCCTACCTAGTATGGGGTGACCTTTTAACCATTGATCCCTAAGCTCTGAAGCAAGGAAAACTGCAAGATAATAAATGGCATTCACAAATCATTGATTTTCAACCTCTTTACACTTTAGATGGCATTGATTATCAGTTTTTTTTCCACTGCCACTAGAATCTTGTTTGACTCCATTAACAACAGATCCATCATAGGATGCTAGCTTGACTTTGGGTTTAAACACTAATATCTTATAGGGTTTGATTTCTCATGCAGGGTTTCAAAGAATCCCCTTGCAGCAACCATGTTTTCCAATTCTAGGATGAAGAAGAAAATATCTGCACATATTGGGCAATCGAAAAAGATGCTGATAGCCATTGCAATCTGCGCAATGGAAATGAGACCCTATGAAAATCTATAATCAATCACACAAAACCTTGGACGACAATCAGGTATTAAAATAGGGTAAAAGAAGTATATAATTTGATGTGGCAAATGCAAATAACAACAACAACATGCATCAAATAAGGGCAAATAAATGGGAATTAAAAATATACCGGCATACCTTAGTGAGCCATGCTGGAAATCCCTTGACCTTAGCGAGCCATGCCATAAATCCCGTGAGGGGATGGTCCTCCTCTGGATTTCTTCGTCTGTCGACAGCCTATGAGGAGCCACCCCCTGTCCAAAAATTAAATATGGCAAGTTGTCCATAATGCCTGGATATTTCACCTCAGTCTGCCATTTTTTCCACTATTGCATTACATGAGAGCTTCCTCTGGGAAAGAAAATCCCTGCGGAAATATGGGCAATAGGATTTCGTTGTGCAATATTACAATCTTTATATAGGAAGAGGGCCTCTGTGCAAAATGTAACAGTTAAAACTACATGAGCTGAGACAATAATTTTACATTTAAAAAAATGTGATCATGAGGTAAGGGGTGTGGTGTTCAAACCTCGTGAACTCTCGTGGAGTTAAGTAGTATGTCCTCAACATGATTGATGAGAGAATCCAGAGCTTTGTTCTACTGCATCATGTCTTTGGAATCTACCATGCGCGCAGCAACCTCGTTGGACTCTTCCACTGCCATTTTCACTTACTCGATTCAACCGAAATTCTACTATTTTTGCCTCCATCTTCGAGTATTTGTTCGTTCCCTCTTCGTGTGAGTATCGTTCCTATTATGGGCCTCTCTTATCTAAAAACAAGAAAGAGAGTAAAGTTTTAGTGTGGAATAAATTTATCAAACAGGGGTTTGTAAATTACCAAATAACGGTTTACAACAAAATAAGGGTAGGGTTAGCAAGAGAATGTAAGAAATAAGAAGTATGTGGCGATGTCAAAGTTTAATGATATATTGAATATATTTGGTAAGGTTTTGGATTTTTTATAAATTAAAAATTTCTATTATTATTAATAGAGAAATTCACAATTACCATATATATGATTTTTAAGTATTAAAGTTTAAGTTTAAATATTCAATTGTAATTATTAATCTTATTTTAATTATAAAAATTATAAATTTTGGTTGATCAAGATATTATTTCACCTCGGTTTATGAATGACACACAACCACCATGAAAGTTGCAAACATTGCACACGAGAAGTGTAGAAGGGATTAGGTGGGTGATGCAGTACTCAATTAGAATGACAACCCTCTTTTGCCACGCGTAATGATCAAACTCAAATCAGACATATTGATATTCATATAGCTCTCCCTTTCTTAACTTATTATGTTCTATTCACACTGAATGTAAATGACTATTTTCAAGATAAGGTCACGTTCTTGAGCCCTTCTCAAACAAGGTATTAAAAGGGCTTCCTTAAGCTCAGGTAACGTCCTGGTCTTAGATGAGGAAATTAGCTCTGCTCAGGTAAGGTACCAAACTTACCTTCCTCTCTCTTGAGGGTAATAATGAAAACCATGGTTATCATTGTGGGAGGAAATGGGCTTCTCCTTTTATCCATTCACCTTCTCCAGGGTTGAAAATTGATCACGTGTGGATAGATCATAGAAATATCTGTATTTTATATTCAACTAGTTATTATAACAAATAGAAAAGGAGATACATTTTTTTTTAGCATCAACTGTAACTTTGTGCTTATTAGGATGAGCATGGTTGATATGGTATAGGAGGTTCACAATATGTAGGCATGATTGGTCTCCTGGCCAACGTTGGCGAATCGGTAACATGGGCTTCTGAATCCTCCTTGGTATGTGCACGATATCTTGGTTGAGATTGAAAATCATGGCTGTGGAAGCATTAATCATCGATTTTTTTTGTTTCTTTTGGGCAGTAGATTTAATATAAAAATGCAGGTGTAAATCAATAGTTGACAATGACGGGCAATGAAAATGGTTACCCTTCATTTGGAAGATTGAAGTTTTGTTAAACCTTCTTTGTGGATGGGTAAATTCCAAAATTAAATTTTTTTTTGATGGGTATTTTTTTGAAACACTTCTGGGACGGGTTAAAACCCTTGGGAAGGGCTGGGACGGGTTCAATTTTGACCGCTGGATCTGAGGCTACCATGGCTAGTGTGTTTGTTTTAGCTTCTCCACGAACTTGAGTGGCTAGAAATCTTTGAAAAAGCCATGTACGGTGACATTTATAGTTGTAAAGAAATGATGACTCGTTTTCAAGTTGATTTACCTTCCAAACTGTCTTTTTGCCTTTCTTAACAATGAGGAGGTCATTTCAACCTAAATGCTGCTTATTAGAGATGCACCTAATCATTTGTACTTCGTCACGGCTAACTAAAGCACTCTGAAGCTGAGATGTAACACATTGTTAAGCATTAAATTCTGCTAACTCTTCTTCCATTGTAATGCAGCAGGATCTTGTTCCTTACTTTGATACCTTGAATGCAAAAGGGTTTTTTCTTCCTATGGTTGGAGTTCAGGTGAGATGCAGCACCTCTAAGATTTGCTAATTATGCAAGTTTTTAGACAAATCATAGTATAGTTTTAGGTTTTAACTTTTTTGTAGTTGACTGTTTTTTAAGTTTTAACTACGGCTATCTCTATGGTATGTTTTAGTATATTGAACCATGTTCCGGAATTTTCCTACAATTTTGCGTGTTAAGATGCCTGATACTTTATTTTCTTCATGAATGTTAAAACGTTATGTAGTTTATCTGCTTAAAAGTCCTGGAAGGTTAAGTGCTTTGTCTATTTATTAGATTTATTCATGTGAATTAACCAAGAGGCTTCGACTACAGGATGGCAAATAAGAGTTTATTTGTAAATTTAGGGTAAATTTGGGGATATCTGGTCTAGAGGATAAGAGTACTCTATTTTTCCACCTTTTTACTTTGGTCTGGCTTGTCGTATGAAATGCACAAATAAAGAAAAAGAAAATATTTGCAACTAATTACAAGGTTTGCATCCTTCAAGGTTTGTTGGTGCTCGTTGATATATTGCTAGATCGTCAGGGATCATGTTGTTATTCATATTCTATTTTTAATATGTAAAATTCTTTCATGAAGTTATAAAGTATTATTTGTGTTTGGCTTTGGCTTTAAAGACGTTCATATCAAGTGGGTCACTGTATATTTACAGAAATCAACTTATTTTGATCTTTCTTCTGATTTTTTTATATATCTAAATCTTTCTTCAATATCTAAATGCAAATTGACATCTAAATCTTTCTTCAATATCTAAATGCAAATTGACATAAATACTTAAATATCTATTTATAAAGAGTTTAATTTAATTTTGAATTAAAATATCTTAATTTATTCAAATTATTTTGTTATATTCTTTATTTTAAAATTCAAATTATTTTGTTATATTTTTTATTTTAAAATAAAGCCCTGAAATCCTTCTAGAAATCTCCATATTCATACAAATGCTAGTATACTTAATTGCATAAAAGTTCATGTCCAGGAAAAGAGTTCAAAGTTATTTATATTCTTTGCTTGAAAAATTTAGAACGGGGCATTATATTCTTTGCTTGAAAAATTAAAATGGGGCATTATATTCTTTACTAATGGAATCATCTCGTTTGTCGAAAAATTCAGGTCAAAAACTTCCTTTTGAAAGCAAACAGGTCTGGTATCGAGGGAGGGATAGTGGCGCTCTTTTGACAGTTCTTCTGCCAGGGCGGGAAGCCCTTTAACTCTTTATGGCTTTACCAAGTCTATTTATTTATGAAGTAAGTATGTCTTTAATCACCAAAGTAAGAGAGAAATAGTCCGAAAGCAAGCGGTTGGTTGGGTCTTCGCCAAAAGACTCCGAGAGCTTTCAGTGATGAACCAAACCCCAAACCAAACCCATTTTTTCTCCCAGAAATATGTTGCTTACGACTGGCTCGATCCTTCACCAATAATTCGGGGGTAAGGACTGCATAAAGGGTTTACTTTCATAAAGGGTTGAAGAGAAGACCTTATCATAAAATGTGACAAATATAATTAGATATTATATATGATGTTATTATTATTATTATTAGTGTGTAAAGAACCTTAAAAAAACCATCAATATTCTTTTCCACATGCTATTAAAGATATCAATGGCTTGGATTCGTGTGCCCCAAAACCCGATTGTGAAGTGATGTCACCTGCTTACATGCAATACATACCTTTCTCGATTGACAACTTATTTTTATTCTTTCATACCACTTGTCCAACTCCTAATGCAGATGTTTACCGTTTTTGACAAGCATCATTAAAGTGGAGCTGCAAATTCCATTATGTATTGATTTTCAGGCAGACACCCCCACAGCTCAGGAGAACAACCAATTTTGAAATGTGATCCATCGTTTAATATGTCATTATGGAAATAATCCATGGCAGTTGGAGCAGTCTCTTCTGGCCTTGAAAATATATGTGGTGATACGTGGTAGTCGACAGGCACCTTAAAATTTTCACTCGGACAAATTTCATTCAATTAATCCAAATTTAGTATTCCAGATTTACGATCCAGGAGATTAGGCAACCATGATGCTGGCAATTAATAATATGATATAAGATAAATAAAATATATTAAAACATTATAGCCAAGCATTAAATTGGGCAAAGTGTCAAGATATTAAACTAAGTGTCTCAAGAAAACTTGCATTTCTTGGTATCTGAATTTCTTGGTATGTGAAGTGCCGCCAGCATCTGCTTTGAAGAAGCTCTGCTATCAAAGTTGTTGTTGCTTGCCAGAGAAGTATTGCTTCTGCTAGTTCTTTCGAATATAAGATATGTACACATTCTGGTTCTAAATGAAAACATTTACTTATCCACTAAGCTCGTTAGCCTCAGCAAAAATAAAAATTTTAACAGTGTTGAAATACGGGTTTTGGTTTCTCCTAGGTTTTTCATGCCGTTGCATTCTTCTCGGTGCGTTGTTTTGGGTTGGCAACTTTCTAGATTGCTTCACAAACAACGCTTGGCATTGTTCTCTTGTGGAGCTAAAAGCATTTGCTTCTCTACTCTGTCAACTGGTGGTCGTCCTTGTTGAAATCTGTCTGCGGAGGTTGGTTCAACTGGTCTTGTTTTCCCTCACGCTTGTGGCTTTTGCACAGGTATTTCGTTTGCAATTTTGTTGGACAAATGTGGTTGAATTTGTTAGGCAAAGCATTTTTCATGGCCAAATTTCACTGCCACTTTTATTGGGGATAGATCCACTGGTGTGTATGTTTTCGATATCTGCTTCCATGTGACGTGGTTGGTTTTTAGTATCTCTTCTTTTTCATTTTCTTTGATTCTAGAGAAAAATGTTGGTGTTTTTCCTTGTTTTCAAAGTCTGGTTTGAATCTTGATTGTGTCATGGATGGCTTGCAATGTCGATAGTGTCTTTGATGCAAGGGTGAAATATTTGATGATATGAGATCAAGATAAAGGTGTTTTGTCGCATTCTCATGGCTTTCACATTGCCAAGCATTTACTAAGAGTCACCAAGTTGTGTTCATTTAATAAGAATTTGAATTCTGGTTCAATTGTTTGTACATTCCTGTCTAAATTGTTCGCCTGTTAGCTTTTTCTATGAAAGAATTTTCCAAGCCTTTTTCATGGAAATTTCTTTTGCAAAATATCACCACTGGCAAAACTTGGCTTTTTTTGCGACTAGCGTGTGCGCTAAGTGAAGGGGCAGGCCCACCTTCTGAGGATGCACTCACTCATGTGACACTATAAAATTACTAAGGAAAAATTTGAAGACATCATCCAATTTTTGCAAAGGAACATAAATACAACATTAAAGTAAGATTCAAATTGTAATCTATAATAAATTTAGATGAAATGTAAATATATATATTTAGAATTATCATTAACCAATAAATTTATCATCTTTACATACAAACAAAATTAATTAACATTACAATATGGGCAGAAATTAGTTAACATTAAACCAATAAATTTATCTTCTTTAAATACTTCAAGGCATTAATTAAAAAAATATTTAAGACATACTTAATTTATATTATTCCTTATACAATATGGGTTTCCAACATTATTTGAGTCATGGTAAAACTTTAAGAGTCATATGTGCCTCTTGAATTTAGAAGTCTACAAATTACATCCAAAATCTTATAAAAATTACATAAATTATCCCAAGGAAAAATATTATAAATATAAACATAACATTAAAATAAGAGTCAAATTATAATTTCTAATAAATTTAGATGAAATGAAATTATATATATTTAGAATTTTTATTAATAAAAAATTATATCTTCTTTAAATAAAAATAAAATTAGTCAACATTACAATAAAACAATACAAATGGAATGTTGATTTGTGTTGTATACATTTAAATAAAAAAAATAGAATTATAAAAAAACCTAAAAAAATCTACTAAATTATAACTTATTATTATTAATCATGTTATGGAAAATTAAATAACAAAATATACCTACATCATTATATTACATGAATTAATTCATTTTATTTAAATAAAAAATATAGTTTAACATTATAATAAAACAATGTGAATTTGATGTTTCTGAATGGACGGGAAGGGGCAGATGGAAAAGTGTGGAACCTCCAGTGCACCTTCAATCTCATGCATGAGCAAGCACCAACGCATATAAATTTTGCTGACAACCGTGGATGGGGAAAATCGGGTGTATATTCTGTAAAGAAGGATACCGCATGGTTTATAAAAGGAAGAACCGAATAATAAAAAGCAACAGGTAGGATAAAATATGGAGCAAAGATGGGTTGCCAAAGGTAAACTTCTTCTTGATCCTAGCCCACTGAAAAGCCCTCACAACCGAGAACCTAAGGAAGAGAGGGATCGTAGGTTTGTTACAATGCATCTTGTGTAAAGAGGAGGGAAGCTTAGAGCATGTTTTCACAGAGTGTAATTTCACGCAGAAATTTTGGAGCGAGGTTCTCAAAGAACTAAATATGAATATTACGTTGCCAACAAACTAGAATGACATTTTCTTCAACTGGAACGATTACTATCAAGGTACTTTGAATAAAAAGCCAGACTTTGTCAGAGCATGGGAAGCTCTCCCAAGGTTTGTATGCTAAAAAAATTGGAATGCAAAGAACAAGGAAATATTTGAAGGAAAAAGCACCTACATTAATAAAATTTATGTTGCAGCAAATGCCCTATGGGTGGATACCTTATGCATAAGAGGAATGAAAAGAATTAAAAATGAACCTCTTACGGTGGAATAAAGAGCTTGGATGGCTGACATCCTTTGGAATCCATCCCCTCGTATCAATCCATGAAAGAAGTCGAGACTTCCAAGTTGGTAGATAAGGATGAGCATGGAGGAATTACAAAATTGTAGGATTAATACAAGAATCAATTCATTGTTCTTTGATGGTGCTTCGAAAGGAAAACCAGGGATTGCAGGTGCAGGTGGAGTAATATTTGACTGCAAGGGGAACAAGCAAAAAGAGTATGCCTGTGGCATTGGGAGGGAAACCAACAATGGAGCGGAATGGTATGCTCTAATCAAAGGTTTGGAGCTGGCTAAAGAAATGGAGATTGAGGAAATGGACGTTATAGGAGATTCTTCAATTGTCATTGGTGAAGCAAGAAATATCTCCAGAGACTGGAATACTCCTTCTGCAAAGATGCATCATATGTTCTTCTGTTTAGTCAAGGAATTCAACACAATTACATTCATGCATGTTTTGAGAGGACAAAATCAACAGGCGGATAGCATGGCAAATAAAGGGGTTGGTTTGAATTGCGGTGTCTTAAAAAAGGATAGTGTCATCACCAAAAATGTTAGGATACCTTAATTTCTGATTTGTTTTTGCTTTGTTTTTGCATTTTATTGCTTGGGCAATTTGTAAAATGATATAGCACTCATAGCATAAGCATTCTCCATGACAACTATAAGCTAGAGAAGGAGGATCAAGGAAAAAGGGATGATGTTCTCATAAGGGGACAATATGCTTTGTTTTTTGTATTCACATTTTTTTCTTATAATAAAAAATCTCACAATAGTTTCTCTTAAAAAAAATGCACAATTGTGTTTAATTAAATATATAATACATAATTTATATAAAAACCTTTTTTTCATTTATAAAAGGTATTTACATAAAAATCTATTTGGATAAAAAAATATTTTATAATCACCAAATCACACATTAAAATTATAAAAAAAATTATACCTTTTATGAATTATGTTATAATAAAGTAAATAAAAAATTACTTTATAATCACTAAATCACACATTGGAATTATAAAAATACAAATTATAACTTTTATAAATCATGCTATAATAAAGTAAACAAAAAATATACACATTTACCATTATATCACATCAATTAATTCATTTTATTTAAATAAAAATAATAATTTAAGGTCATACTAAACAACTATAAATGAACAATATGATCGTAGTTCATTAAATATATAACACATTATTTCTATTTCTATGTAATGAAATATGTGTTGATTTTTATTAAAAAATATAGCATTTTGTTTTTTAATGTAATGTAATATTTCTATGTTTTATTAAAATATGACATATTAGATGTGTAATTAACCAAAAAAAAGAAATACTTCGAAGTAGAAATTAATCAATTATTTAAGATGTGCTTCATTTATATTATTCCTTATACAATATGGGAGTCATGGTAAAACTTTAACAGTTGAAATATTGAATTAGAAGTTTACAAATTACATCCAAATCCAAATTCTTGTAAAAATTACATAAATAATCCCAAGAAAAAATATTATGAATATAAATACAACATTAAAATAAGAGTCAAATTATAATTTGTAATAAATTTAGATGAAATGAAAATACAAATATTTTGAATTATCATTAACCAATAAATTTATCTTCTTTAAATAAAAACAAAATTAATTAACATTATAATATGGACAGAAGCTAGTTAATATTAACCAATAAATTTATCTTCCTTAAATATTTCAAAGTAGAAATTAACAAATTATTTAAGGCATACTTCATTTATATTATTCCTTATATAATATGGGTTTCCAACCTTATTTGTGTCATGGTAAAACTTTAAGAGTTGAAATATGTGCTTCTTGAATTAGAAGTTTACAAATAAAACAATATACACATTTATCATTATATTACATGAATTAATTAATTTTATTTAAATAAATAAAAGAATTTAACATCATAATAAAACAATGTGAATGAAATGTACCATTATGTTTAATTAAATATATAAAACCATTATGTGAATGAAATGTACCATTATGTTAAAAGAATAGTATGCAATCTGGGCGAGATGTCTTTGGCGGAGCGTCTCCTCCCGCGGCTAGGGTTTCCCTAGCCGCCGTCCCTTGCTGTGCAGTCTGCTGCCGTCCTGAGCGTGGGGGCTGGCTGCAATTCGTGGTTCAGGTTGCCGGCTCAGCGTGAATTCCTGGTTCGGCTGCCGGCGTGGAGTTGCTTCAGGTTGGCTGCCGTTGCTTTCAGCATAGAGTTTTCAGGAAATGGGCACTCAGGCCCAGCTCGCCGCCTTCAAGGCTCTTGTTCAAGCTGCAGTTCCTCATGTAGCTTCTCATTTCTCTTCCAAGTTCGTGAAAAATATGGACGAGATCCCTTCTCTGGAGCTCTCTCCTTCGGATCCATGCCAGAAAGCCCTCATTCTCTCTGAGCAAGCCCTCATTGGTAAGTTCACAGGTTTGTGGCCCAGCCCTAAGGCGGTCGAGATCTGGATTGCAAAACATTGGAACCCTCTTCTATCTGGTCAGATTTCTCTCTTTGCAGCTGGTCAAGGGTTTTTTGTTTTCTTGTTCTCAAATAAAGAAGAAAGAGACCTTGTCTTTCGTTCGAGCCCTTTCTTCATGGGCTCGAGGGGTCTGTTCTTAGCCCCTTGGTCTCTAGGGTTTAATCTAGAAGCAGAGATCACTGCCGCTCCAGTCTGGGTAAGACTTCCTAACCTCCCTCTTCATCTTTGGGGGAAAAGCACTCTGATTGACATCGGTAATAAGCTAAGTCGTTATTTAGACACCGCAGAGCCAAAAGGGGGTCAATACAGATGTGCCCGTATCTGCGTAGAGGTGAATGTTGAGAAAGGGCTCCCTGAAGCCCTAAAGCTTACTTTAGGAGAATGGAGCCACATGCAAGAACTGGACTATGAGCAGATCCCCTTTAAATGTAACTTCTGTCATGTATACGGCCACTTTGCTAAAAGCTGTCCCAAGGTTGCAGAACCACAGAAACCAGCAAACCTCCCAGCTTCCAATGATGCAGAGTTCCAGACGGCCTCTAACCGACGCCGTCCTCCCAGGCGAAAGGAGCCTCAAGTGTCTCAACAGAAGGCCTCCCATGATCCTCTTGCAGATTCTCCTCGGCCGAAAAACAAAAATAGTTTTGCAGTTCTCCAGGAAGATGAAGTTCAAGAACCTGAAGTAGTAGTTGTCCAGGAGCAGGGCGGCCTTGATCCCACTAGCGCCGTGGAGGCAGTTTCTCCAAAACCTGCTTCCCTTGGCTTGAAGAAAGATCCCATCGATTTGGGTGGCGAGACCTCTGCCCAGGGACTGGCATCCTTGGTCCCTTCTTCAGAGGATACCGCCGACTCTGAAGACTTTTCAGCTCCCTCTCCTCCCCTCACCAGAGGACGCAAGACGAATAAAGAACGTAGAGAAAAGGACGCAGCCTCAAACATCAGCGCGGGTTCTCAGAAGAAATTGGATCCTTTCATTAAGGGACACTCCTCTCCGCCTGTTTAATGCTTTGCTTCTGTATTCTTCTCTGCTCAC
>LPNX011136801.1:741604-766891 GCA_001517045.1 Pseudotsuga menziesii | reverse complement strand
ATGGAGGCCAAAACTTTGCCACCAAAGTACTGGGCCGAAGCTATCAACTGTGCATCCTATATTCAGAATAGGGTGCCTCACAAACAGCTTGATGGTATGAATCCCTTCAAAGCATGGAGTGGGCACAAGCCAGATGTGACCCATTTCAGGATTTTTGGCTCAAAGGCATGGGCTAGAATCTCGACAGAGAAGAGGAAGGCTTTGCAGCCCCAAAGCCAAGAGTGTCTTTTTGTTGGATACTCTAAAGATTCAAAAGGGTACAAGTTGATAAATTTGAGCACAAACAAAGCCTTCATTGAAAGGTGTGTTTAGTTTGAAGAAGAACCCCTTGCAGAAGTGGAAGTTGGTGAAGCCTCTTCACCACCTGAACCTCAAGAAGTAAGTAAAGAGTCTGTTGAACATGATGATTCTGATTTTTCTGATGGATATGAATTTATTGCAGACCCAAAAATCCCCACAAGGCCAAAATGGGCAGCCAAGACACTACATGCAGCAGGTGAGCTAGCTGGGGATCCCAATGACCCAAGGAGGACTAGATCTCAATTTGAGAGTGGTATGTGCATGAAGGATCCTATGTTTGCTGAAAAATGATATTTGATGGTGGAATATAATACTCAAACATATGAAGAAGTAGCAGGAGATCCAAGATGGCAAGCTTCAATGAAGGAGGAGTTCAGCTCACTCTAGAAGAGCAACACATGGGAGCTAGTGGATCTTCCTCCAGGGAGAAAACTAGTACAGTGTAAGTGGGTCTATAAGACCAAATTTTCTGCTGATGGTTCCCCACTGAAGTAAAAGGATAGATTGGTAGCTAAAGGTGACTCACAGGTTCATGGCATCGATTACAATGAGACCTTTGCCCCAGTGACAAAGATGGATTCCATCAGGCTAGCTCTAGCCATTGCAACCTCAAGGCAATGGGAGGTACATCACATGGATGTAAAATGTTCCTTTCTGAATGGATATCTCACTGAGGAGATATATATGCAGCAGCCTCAAGGTTTTTCTACTAACCCTTCTCTTGTGTGCAGGTTGAGAAAGTCATTGTATGGGCTAAAGCAAGCCCCTAGGGCTTGGTATGCCATGATAGATAGCTTCTTGCTATATCTGAATTTTGTTCGGTGCAAATCAGATCTGAATGTCTATTTGAAGTCTGTTAATGGTTCATTAATGATGATTGTGTTATATTTTGATGACCTCCTCATTACAGTAAGCTCACAGGCTGAGATTGCTTCCTTAAAAGGAGCTATGAACCAAGCCTTCTCCATGACAGATTTGGGGCTCTTAAGTCAATTTATGGGGCTTGAGATTGCTCAAACCAAAGCTGGAATAAAGGTGCACCATTCTAAGTATGCCTTGGATTTGCTGATCAAATTCAGAATGCAAGACTGCAAAGCAAGAAAAACTCCTTTCCTTTCAGGAGTGAAGCTGGAGGAAGATGATTCTCCACCGATGGTAAACAATACACTGTATAGGCAATTGATTGGATGTTTATTGTATCTGACACAAAATCAACCTGATATTTGTTATGTAGTAAGTGTGGCTTCTATATTCATGGATCAGCCTCATGAGATCCATTGGAAAGAAGCCAAAAGGATCCTTAACTTTGTTCAGGGAACAAGGACACATGGGATCTTCTATAAGGAAAAATCTGATCTTGATTTGATTGGATTTACTGACAGTGATTGGGCAGGTGATAGCACAGACAGAAATTCCACTTCAGGTTTTGTGTTCATGCTTGAAGAAGAGCCAATAATCTGGTCAAGCAAGAAACAGAGTGCCATTGCACTCTCATCTACAGAAGCTGAGTACAGAGGAGTTGTTAATGCAACAACTCAGTGTTTATGGTTGCAGGGTTTACTTGGAGAGTGTGGTTTCGAACCTGAGTACTCAACTAATATCTACTGTGATAACCAGAGTACCATTTGAATCTGCAAATATCCAGTTCAGAAGCAGAGAACCAGACACATTGAGATTCACATGCACTACATCAGAGAGCTTGTGCATGATGGCACCATTCACCTACTCTTCTGTTCATCTTCAGAACAAGTAGCTGATATCTTCACCAAAGCATTTTGTGAGAAGACCTTCAGCAATCTCAAGTCACTGCTGGGGATTGCTGATCATGCAGTAAAGGCATGAGTGGAGACAATATTCTACAATTTTGTTTTACAGTCCATGTTTAAGGGAGGATTTTTGCAAGTTGGTTTTGCCTCTTTCCTTGTTTCATATGGACTTGCAGTATGTAAAAGGGTGACTAAGCCTTGTTGCTAGGCACTATATTTTTGATGTATTACTCATAAAGTCAAGCTTAAGGGGGGGTGTTAGAATAATCAACCCATAGTTTACCCACTTAGACATTAATTTCATTATTTCTGTCTTATTTGCCTAGTTCATGTGTCCCACCTTGTGGAAGTTGCTAATTGCCTATCCATAGAGGTCAAAATTGCCATATTTGACACATGTAGTGCTTGGGAAATCCTTAGGAATCAAATCTTGTTTATTCCTGGCCTCCTAGGCACCTATCTGTGTTTTTGCTTTACTGCCTGCTTTTTCAGTGTTTTAAGGCACATAGGAAAGCAAGACCAGGTGAGGTGAACTAGTTTTTTGTCCTCTTCATCCTCCACTATTTTCCCCATGAAAAATCATGTATGAGCTGCCATTCCACTACTCTTTAGCTTGCACATGTGCCCTTTCCAATTCGTGAGCTCCATGACATATTTGGGATCAGCTTTTTACACCTATGGGGGATTTGCCTATTTTGAGTAAGCCTGCTTTATGCTAGTTTTGGATGCCTCCTTATGCATTATACCTCTTGATGTATTCTATATATTCAGCAACTTATGTTATTACAGGGTTGGCTATTGTACACTCAATTAATATAATTTTGTGTTACAGCTCCATATTCAGTCTCCATTGTTAGCAATTTTTCATGATCAATTGATAATTGTTGTGGGTAAAATTAATCTACTGCTGGCCTAAATTTCTACAGAGAGTATTCAACCTTTGTCCTCTATTTGTTCTGGATCTGAACCATTCAGACCAGTAGAACACCTTGCTATTCGTAGGAGGTGAAATATTCCAGCCAACAATCATCACATTCTAATCTTTTGATCAACAATCATCATCATCATCATACTTTTCTCTTTCAATTAGCAACATCATCATCATCACACTCTAATATTTCAATTAGAAATCATCATCATCATATTCTGATCTTTTGATTAGTAACATCATCATCATCACATTCTGATATTTTGATCAGTAACATCATTTTCATCACACTCTGATCTTTTGATCATGAACATCATCATCATCAGCAACATCCTGCAATACACAATACTAAGAAAAAAGTATTTGGTTCTCTTTTGGACTTAAATTCTAGGGATGATGCAATCAAACTACATTCTCAATGACCGAAGTCACTAGATTCAATTACAGGATAATCACTCCCCATCACTTTAGGACTAAGTCCAAGGATGATGCAATCCTACCATGTTCTCGAGGAATAAAGTCACCAGATCCATTCTGAACAAAATTTCAAGGATGACACAATCCTACCACGTTCTCGAGTACTGAAATCACCAGATCCATCCTGAACTGAAGTTCAAGGATGATACAATCCTAGCACGTTCTCAAGTACCGAAGTCACCGGATCCATTCTAAACCAAATTTCAAGGATGATACAATCCTACAATGTGCTCAAGTACCAAAGTCACTGAATCCATTTTGAATGGAAGTTCAAGGATGATACAATCCTACTACATTCTCGAGGACCGAAGCCACTGGATCCATTTTGAACCGAAGTTCAGGGATGATACAATCCCACCAAGTTCTCAAGTACCGAAGTCACCATATCTATTCTGAACCAAAGTTCAAGGATGATACAATCCTACCATGTTCTCGAGTACCAAAATCATCGGATCCAATCTGAACCAAATTTCAAGGATGATACAATCCTACCACATTCTCAAGGACTGAAGCAACCAGATCCATTCTGAACCAAATTTTAGGGATGATACAGTCCCACCACATTCTCAAGGACTGATGTCACTAGATGTGTTCTAGACATATCTCCTGGGATGATACAATCCCTCCACATTCTCGAGGACCGAAGTCACCAGATCCGTCCTAGACAAATGTCTTGGGATGATACAATCCCTCTTCATTGTCAAGGACTGAAGTCACCATAGCACTTTAGAACAAGTGTCCACGGATGATACAATCCCACTACAACATTACTACTCCCTCTTTGAAGGAAGGTCTTTCCAAAAAACACCAATATTCTCTTGAAAGTGTTCGAACTTTACCCGAGACAAAGGCTTCGTCAACACATCAGTGATGAATCATCATCTTGTATCATCATCTAAACAATCATCATCTACATCTTCAGTATGTGAATATTGAACTATTATCATCTGTATCTCCAGAATGTGAATACTTAAATCATCATCATCTATATCTTCAATATAGAAATATTGAAAGAATCATCATCTATATCTTATCTCAAATGTAGAAATGATGGATTTCTATGTGCTTTGATGGAGCACTGGATTCTTTGTCATCTTTATACAACTTTGGTTATCACATAGAATCTTAGTAGTATCCATCTCCAGATCAAAGAGACCTGACATCAGCTTCTAAATCCATATGGATTCACAACTAGCAAAGAAAGTTGCTATGTATTCTGCTTCCACCATGCTAAGAGCAATATTGGATTGTTTCCTTCTAAACCATGAAATCATAATAGACCCCAGACAAAAGCATCCACCTGAAGTGCTTTTCCTGTCTGAGACACTTCCATCCCAATCTGCATATGTATATCTATACAATATATAATCATGGTTTCCATCATAGTATAGACCAAATTCTATAGTCCCTTTGAGATATCTCATCACATGTTTTGCAGCTATTAGGTGAACACGTCTAGGTTGAAGTAGATAAGGTGTTCACAGTAAAATAAATGTCTGGTCTGGTATGTTAGATACATCAATGACCCAATAATTTGTTTGTATTGAGTCACATCCACTAACTTTGACAGGTCATCAACTAACAACTTGAGGTTGGAATCTATGGGTGTGGCCATGGATTTACATTCCAACATATCAAATATTTTCTAAATTTCCACTGTATAAAAAATATATCATCCACATACAGTAATAGTATGCCAGGTTCGTCTTCTATAACCTTGAAGTAAAGGTTAGGGTCAACTTTACTCTTGGTAAATCCCAATCCTGTCAGGAAACTATCTATCCTTCCTGGTACCAAGCTCCAAGAGCTTGCTTTAGGCCATACAGTGCCTTATTCAACTTGGATACATGAGTCCATCTGTCTTCAGCTTCAAATCCTTGTGACTATTTGATGTAAAACTCTTCCTCAATCATATCATTAAGAAAGGATTGTCTTTACATCCATCTTGTGTATATCCCACTTCATCATGGAAGCAAGTACCATGATAGTTCTGAAGGAAGTGTACCTTGCTTCCTGGAGCAAGTGTCTCTTTATAATTAATTCCCTCTTTCTAAGAGAAACCTCTAGCCACATATTTTTCCTTATTTCTATCATTATCACATTTTATCTTGCAAATCCATTTGGAAGATACCACATTCTCGCTTTCTCATTTGAGTACTATATCCAAAACATCATTCTAGTATTCTTTCATCATAGCATCTTCCATGAGTTCATCTTATCAAGTCATCAACATATCCTACTCTTCCATATTCAACCTTTAAGGTTAGAACCCACTTTACTCTTGGTAAAGTCTCGATCCATCAAGAAGTCGTGCATTATGTCATACCATGTTGAACTCAGAGATATTCTGTAGTCACTCCCCCTGAAGCGGAACATCATCTTCCCTCTTCATTCTTTAAAGATGGTTCCCTTCTTGATATATACTTCTAGTGGGTCTGGTCAATAGAGTATGTTATGTCATATTCTATTCTTTCTGAGGAAAACCATGAACCTTTCTTTGTACACTTGTTCTGGTAAATCCATATGGAAGATACTACGGAATTCCCTTTAGGTCTCGAAACCATTTCGTAGACATCATTCCCCATGATCAACTGTTACTCTTTAATCCTAGCTTCTTTCATAGATGGAAAGGTTAGCATCAATGATGTCACCCAACTGTATTACACAACTAGAGTGTGTCCGAGGCCTCGTACTTTGGTTTGGAAGTCTCTCCATTCTTTTCTTCATCTTGAGTTATATTTTGTACCCATGGTGTTCTTCATCCTTGGAGGTGGATCTACTGCTCTCTAAAGATATTTCTTCTATCACGGTGTCTCTGAACCTGGGAGCTTCAGATTCATGTTTAATGGAGTGAATCTTGAATTGTCATTACTTTTTCTTTGGAACAAATCTCATCCTTATTTTCTTGTATCCGGTTGTACAGGACCTTTCCTATAATTCAAATGCACCAGTTGCATGGTTAGAACCATTTCATAGAACATATGCATAGCAATGCATCATTCAACTATTTAGCCAATACAACATTCATCCATATCTCACAGAAACTTTCTAGATGACATCATTGAGATTGTGCACTAATCCAATGTGTCAGCAAGGAGGTTTCATTCTAGATAAGTAGAAATGGAGAGTTATATAGCACCATGAGCTACTTACCCATCACATGCATATTCGTATTATACTGTCATTAATGCAAACTTTCTATCATGCATGACACATCAACTGAATATAAAACAATATCATGAAATGACAATTGAATACTTATATTTTATTTGTTTTATGGGTAGACTCCTTGATCCTTCTGCTTCATCATCTTCTTCATTCATGACATCATCATTTCTTATGCAAATGCTAAGATGGATAAGAGGTTCTTCAAGAATTGAGTTCTTCATATTCCTTATTGCTTGAGGGATCTTCTTTGAATCATGTGCGCTTGATCTTCAGTTGTTCCCATCTTCTCTTCTCTTATTACGAGTCAAGTTTCTTGTTGTGTAAGGATTTAGCCTCATTTCCCTTTGGACCTAGAACCTCTCCACTTATGTAGGTGTCCAATTCATTTTCTTCAAGAACCAGTAAAATCCTATGCTTCCATGATTGGAAGTTTTCATATTCACCAAGATTGTCATCAAGATGAGGTGCTAGGTCATTTTGAAATGAGAACCTCAAATGTAAATGACAAAACATTAGATCTTATAGGTTTGAGATGATTGTTCTGGTTTCAAATCTGGCTGATCTAGGGTTTGTTAGAGAAACACTAATTTTAAAAACCTGGAATCTTTCATATCTGATTTGATAGAAATATGTGCCTCCTGAAGGCGAGCTGAGCAACATGTTCATTTTCCCAAAACTGTGATCAGAATTCCAAAATATCTGATGCCCTATTTTTCTTCATTTTCTTCCGCAAAATGCCTGATATTATTTCAGAGGTATCTCCGTGTTGTAGGAATAGCAGATCCCATGTCATTTTGACATGGGATCCCAATTACTTGTACGAATATTACCTAGTAATACTCTTCATAATGTTAAAGGGTTTCCTTAACATTTTTATTTTTTGACTCTTGGGATTCATTAACTTAGCCAAATTTCCACAAAATCCATGTTTAATTTCTTTGTCTTTAATGCAGTAAGATTGGGTTTTTGTTTGGATTGATTTTCGTCCTGCATCCCACAACCCACAAGTTGAAGCATGTGGGAAACCTTTTATTTTTTAGATATTTCATTTTTAAACCTGCAACCCGCATCTCGCAAATGCGAGATACGGGAGAATGTTTATGTGTGTTTAGTTTTAGTCAACTCGCATCTTGTAACCTGCAACTTGCGGAGTGTAGGTTGTGGGGTTATCATTTGTTTGCATTTTGGTTTGCGTATTTTCACATCTCGAATCCTACAAGATGTGGAATGCGGGGTGCGGAGCCAATGCAGGGGGTGGAGCCAATTGAATAATTTTTTGCTATTTTTCATTTCCGCATCCCGTAAGTTGCGGAATGCAGTTTGCAGAACAATTAATCAACTCGCAATTTTGTTTTTGATCCTACATCCTGCAAACCTGATCCTTTTGCGAGATGCGGGAGAATTTTTATGTGTGTTTAGTTTTAGTCAACCTGCACACTGTAACCTGCAACTTGCGGGGTGCAGGTTGCGGGGTCATCATTTGTTTGCATTTTGGTTTGCGTATTTTCGCATCCTGAATCCCGCAAGATGCGAAATGTGGGATGCGGAGCCAATGCAGGTGGCGGAGCCGATTGAATAAATTTTTTCTATTTTGCGTTTCTGCATCTCGTAAGTTGCGGAATGCAGTTTGCAAAACAATTAATAAACTGGAAATTTTGTTTTTGATCCCACATCCTGCAAAGCTGATCTTGACCGTTCTTTTTCTTTTTACCCTCATTTGACGGTTTGTATTATTTCTTTGGACTTATAAATATGATGGATTGATTTACGATTTTTTACTATCTTTTACTGCTATAATTCGCTCTAATGTGCGATTTTACCTCTACATTTTACCAAGCGACTCCGATAGCGATTACTACAGTTTCAGGTTGGTTACCAGGTTTCTTTCTTGCAATTGAAATTTTTTACTGTGCTTACTGTATAATTAAGTTTCAATTTCTGGTATAATTATTCAAAATGACACATGGAGATGTCCGAAACCCCCAGATTTACCAGGAGTAAAAACCTTCACAAGGATATGTTCACCAAAGACCTGAAATTCGGTGTATTTTCTGATACTAGCAACCGAGTCATTGAAACGTATCATTTAGACTGGTCTAGGGTTTACTCAATTTTTTATAACAATGACCTCTCATATTTCTAGAGTGGCCAAATTGTTTATGAGAGAATTAGAGATTCTAGCCTGCATATGATTGCTACCAGACCGACCATCCTACCTTATAATGATTATGTCCAATGGATTATAGACCACACCAATGTGAAAGATTGTTCTTTCAGTACCAGTACCGGGTCTCAGCTAGACAATTTTTCCTCCAAAACATTTCTTAGGACTTATGCTCTTAAACCTTATACCCAGCTCCTAGATGCAAATTTTTTTAACACTGCTGAATCAAAATTCAATTTCGACCAAATTCTTAAATCCTGGATGACTGACCCCATAAATTCTCCAAGAGGAAAGATGAATTTTACCTTGTCGAGTGGTTCAAAGAGCCTTACTTCCTGTTAGCAACGATGTTGTGCAGGCTTTATGGCCTTCTCAACTATTCTTTCTTTAAAGAGGAATGGGCTCCCATCGCTCATCACATTATTACCACAGGTGAATCTTTCCCTTGGGCCTCAATTCTGTTACTGGAACTTAAAAATGCTATTCAAGAGTTCCAAAAAGCCACTGCTAAGAAAAAGCCCAAGTTTTATCTCACCACTTTCATTGTGGACATATTCTGTGTTGATTTCTGTTACCCTTATTTGGGATGGAGTTGGGAATTTCTAGGCCCGCCAATACATATTTACCATTCTGAGCTCTGGGATAGTAAGTATGTGACTTGGTTCTATGATATATGTGAAATTTTTCTTGGCGGGGTGTATTTTCTAGTTTTCAACAAAGAAGCCCCTACATTCTCACTAGAAGAAAAACCTCTCATAGCCACTATGGGAGACTGGTATGTGTGTGACTATTTCACCTACATCAGGGTTTATGGAAGCAATGAAGCTCGCATGTTTGCTAAGGTCTTCCCAGACAGGTTGGTCTTAGAAGAGATGTCATTTCAGACAGTTACAAGGGGAATATACAAGAAATGTGCTACACCAAAGAGAAAAATTTGGCCCAAGTTTCCTATTACACTTGGATCCTTGAGCGTTCCCTTTTAGACTTGGGCATCGGATATGAGTGACCATATCATGTCACTTAAACTTGGTTTTGCAAGCACAAGGCAGCACAATCCTAAAGGGATTGTCGATTTACACTTGAGGTAGAACCATTTCAAAACAGGTTATGTTCATCAAGAATATTTCGACGATTTCATTTATCAAGGAGTAGATACATTTTCTAAAGTCCTCGAAAGCACTAAGAGAAAAGAACAGAAAATCCATATCCTGCAGTATCAAAAGGATATCGGAGATAGGGGAAAAAATTACAATCTATAGATTTGGAAATCCTGGAAAGGATGGCAAAAGACATAGAAGAAAGAGAATCCTGGGCTACAACAGAAGAATTTTTGGCATCCAAAACTGCACCTGTGGGAACCAGTTCAGATTTGGGTAAATGGAAATATTCCATGGGAGAAAATCCACAGGTATCTGTGGAATAGGAGGTTAGATATTATTTGCAGACTTCAGAGTAGATAAAGTAGAGGATGAAGAAATTGAATTCAGCACTAAATACTCAGGAAGTTACAACCTCACAACCAATTGAATATTCTTAAGTGACTATTGTGAATGATAATATTCAATCTGTACTAGCACAGATTGAATGAGAGCCTCTCAGATGGATAAAATCTTTAATCCCATCTGCTCCTGCCTCTACCATTGACTTGACTCATTCAGAGGAAGAGGAGGACATAATTTCTCCTGTGCCTATTAATGTTGAGAATGATAATGATTTCAAAAATCTCACCAATGGTAACAATGGTGATCCTTCATCCTCTCTTCCTGAATCTCAACCTTTATGTCAGTCTGCTCCCTCTTCTTCTGCAATACTTCTTTCTTCAATAATGGCTTTGTCAACATTTTCTGATGGTTCTGTTGTGACACCTTTTATTATAGAGCTCTACCATAATTCCACTTGTATGCTCATGTCAATCATACCTATTCCTAGGGTTAAACCTATTCCCTCATCTGTTGAGACTCTAGTTTTCAAAATCCCTTTGCACATTCCTTCAATTAGATCAGTTTCATCCCCTATGTCTGAGAAAATTGCAATAGTATCACCATCATCATTTCTTAAGGATAATACTGTGCAATTTCCTTCTGTGGAGTCTTCTGGTTAGGACATTCCTTCATCCCCTGAAGTGACTCTTGTTCATAATGTTACTTCCTCCCCGGCCACCTCTCATATCACTATGGCTATTCCCTCTGAAACCACGACTCAAAATTCATCTTTGATATCCACAGGCCTAAGCATACCTCCTATTGATGAGGTTAGAGATGATTTTAATGAAGACTTTGTGGTATCTTTGGGTGAATATCAATATAGTAAGGCTGAGAAATCTATGGTAAGACAGGGCAAGAAGAGGGGCATAGATCAAAATGATATGGATATGTCAATGGTGAATGAAGTTTTATGGAGACCACATTTGAGTGATCCATAATCCTATGATATAGATGTAGCTTCTATTCTAGGATCATTCACAGCTACCAATATGGATGTTGTCAACTCTCTAAACAGAGAGTTCGATAAACAAAAAAGCAGAAATTATCAATTTTAAAGAAGCACAAGAGCAACTCAAGAAACAACAGGAGGAAAAACAGGATGAACTCCAACTGAAGAATGTTGCTCTCAGTGTAGAGTTACAGAGAGAAAAGAATGATAATACTACTCTGGTTCAAAAGGTTTGCAGCATTAGAGAGGCAAAATGAAGATTCAACTGCAAGTGCAGCTTCATCTTCATTTTCCTGGTTTTCCCAAGAAGAGTTTAAGGAGCTTGCTATCAAAACTAACAGGGAACATTTTGATTTGGTATGTGAGTTGTTTGGAACTCTTGCTGATATATTTCAGACTCATACAGTGTTTCACAAGATGTTTGTGGTTTTGGAAGACCCAATTGAGAAAAGACAGCAGGCCTCAAAAGCTTATGATGAAGTCACATATTGGAAGAGATACATGAAGGAGAGGCCTGATAATATTACTCTTCTCACTCCTTTTCAGTTTAAAAGAGCCAAAACTATTCTAAGAGCTTGGGAAGACTTGGATGATACAGTGGCTGAAGCTATAAAGAAATCGCAGGCTATATCTGGCAGAAGATGGTATGGAATTGATCATATCATGACTAACTTATCCTTTCCTACCATGGTTCTTATTGAAAAGGCATGTCCACTTGGACTGATGATCGAGCAACTTGAGAAATCAAGGGATGACTAGGAGGATAAAATTAAGGAATTGGACCACATCAGTATACACGATGTGGAGTAGTTAATAAAAAAACCATTCGTACTGCAAAGCAAGATCCATGTCTACATTTGAGTTTGGCATAAGTTGGATAAGAATGAGGTTAAGGATTATAAATGTAATGCTCAATTAGGCATAGAATCAGCCACTTATGCTAATATCGAGGAGCTACTACAAATTTGGAGAGTCTCGAAAGATTTCCTAGGATATTAGCCTTATTTAATTTTTGGTTCCCCTTTAGGGGGAGTTCTATTATTTGTAATAATTATTTAAGTAACAGATCTCTGATGTATCAAGGGCTCTTGAAATTTTGAATTTTGGAAGGGAGACTGATACAAGGGATAGAACAACACTTCAGATTTTGCTAAGGTCTTTTATTTAATTTGTTACAGAAAATTCTAAATATAATACAATGTTTCTATTCTTATGTTGTGTACTTGATCTATCAAATTTATTTGACAGTTTCAGTTTTCTTATTCCAAATGATCAAATAGTATTATGGTTCATCTGAAAATTGGTTAATGTGTTTATTTAACTCTGATTTATCTCTTTTAATTATTAATACGTTGATAAAACTTCATGAAATTTGTTTTATGAACTATGTTTATCTATTTCTGCAAATGTTTTCAGTAGTACAAGTTTTATAGCTTATAATTTGTTTTTTCAACTAACTTGAGTAGTTATAGGTTATCTTGAATGGTTTAATTATGTTTTATTGATATTTGTTTTTTATTAAACAATTGTAACTTTAGTAAGTACAGTCTCAACTTATTTACTTTTTTTTCAATATCATGAATTGCATGTTCTTCATATAGCTCAGGACAACCTGGTATTCATTCAACATCTTTTCAAAGTAGTTAAGAGTTAGATTAGGTTCTTCTTCCTAGTTAGGTTTTAGTTTTCCTTTTCTTATCTTGACCCTTTGTTTTCCATCCTGGGAAGCAGATCCCCTTGTGGATCAAATCCATGCATAATCCAGTGGAGGCTACAAAAGTATCCATGGGAGATTACCATCCCAAATAGCTCCAGGATAGAACAATACAGGTGTGGCATTGTTTGAAGCCTTTAGTTGGGTTTTCTTTGTGTGTTGCAAGCCTTAAACACCCTAATTAGCCACATACACTTTTGGTACTTCAATAAATGGAGCTAGAAGGAGGGGTGGCACATCATGCCTAAACAAAATAATCATACACCTCCTCCAGCAAGAGATCTGATCATTACTCGTAGTCGCACTAATGTGTCAACCTCAGGGGAACAAGTAGTTCAAGTTTAAGAAACTATTCCAGTTACCCCTAGACAAGAACAAGCTACCCCATCAAACAAATATGCTCTCGTATCGCTAATCCGAGGGCCCATCATAGTCGAACAACTATTGAAGGGAAATTCCCACAACATTGTCGAGTTTAGAATAAAATTCGATGAAGATCATCCTACTCAGGATTTTCCTCAACTCAGTAATAAAGACATCCCAAGCCTAGGTGATCAAAACACTAAAAGACGTTGCGACCTTTTTAGTGAGCCATCCACTCCTGAGTTAGATCTAGTTTCCTTGTTTCCAGAGTCAAAAACTCCTTGAGACAACATCCAAACGGGAGGGCCACCCCCATCTCCTCCCTCTTCTTCATCTTCATTTGACGAATCATTGGATTTTGAATCTTTAGACTCCTCAGCAAATCTATCTCGATGGCTCACGAATGACATAACATGCCGTGGTTATATGGGGATGGCGTATCCATTTTAGGTGATAAACATAGAGTGCCTAAAGACCCTGAGAAGTGGCTTCTGAAATTTAATCCAGATGATAAGATTCTTGTGGAAGACCACATAAAATCCTTCATGCAAGCCATTAGACTTAGAAACATTATCCATGAGGATGTGGTTTGTAGACTGTTCCCTTACACATTTGAGTGAAAAGATTGTACCTGGTACTTTTCCTTAGAATCTAGCTCCATGTCATCATGGGATGTGTTTTCTGAACTCTTCACTCAAAAGTTTGGGGATGACAAAACCCCAAAGGAACTAGTCATAGAGCTCTCTTCCATGAAAACTAAGGGTAAATAAAGAGTCAAAGACTACAATCACTGATTCTCATATATAAAGAATATGATCCCGAATACTGTACTTCCTTTTGAGGAATTACTGGTAGCTTACTACATTAAGGGTCTCCTGACCCAAATGGTCATGTGGGTAAAAAGGGCTTGTAAAGAATTATTTCAAGATGCTTTCTTCAAAGCCATTTAGGTTGAAAGAGACATGTTTTGACTCAAAGAAAACCCTGACTCTACATCTGAACAAGCATCTTCCTCATGTAGGAAAAGTGATAGTTCCCTTAAACCTGCTACTAGAAGCCAAGATCCATTAAATATGAGAGATGAAGAAGCTCCTTCAAAGGATGTCTAACGAGATGGTAGATCTCAAGAAGACAAACAATGAAAATCAATAAAATAATAGAGTATTCAATAGGCCACCTTTTAGGAGGCCAAATCAACCACCTAAGAATCCACTACCTCCAAATCCCAGTGAGGGGTTCACCTCAAAAGAGATATTCTCTGTCTTGAAAGCCTTAGCTACAAGAACACCAGATATCCCAAAAACCTTTGAATATCAGTCCACCTAAGAATCACAACCTATCCAAGAGGAAGGATGACCAGTATCTTAGCTCTGTGAGCTTCTTCTCAGAAGAAGAAGAAGAAGAAGAAGAAAAACCCGATACAATTTGTAATCTCCACCACACACACAATACCAGGTCTAAAGGGCCACCTCCCCAGGAGTCATCTCCTTCAACACAAACCCCTAGCAAAGGTAAATCTCAAACTCAGAAGGACACCCTCATTCCTAATCCCAAATACAACTTGGTCAAGGATATTAAGAGAGTCAAAGAAAACATATCTTTATTTGACCTTCTCAAAATCCCTTCCATAAGGGATTCCTTACCTAAAATCATGATTATAAAGAAACCCCGAGAATATCAGAATAATAACATTGAATATACTTCTCGTCTGAACCATCCTAAGCCTGGAAGCAAGGGTACTCCTCCCTTTTTACTTACCTTTGAAATCTTTAACAGAAATGTGCATAACTGTATGGTAGACTTAGGTGCTTCATCCAATTTTATGACCCTTTCTGTGTGTAAGAATATTAATTCCACCTATGAAAAATGCCCTATTCAAATTGTGCAATTAGATAGATCCAAGGTTAAATTGGTAGGGAGGCTAAGAAATGTTCTTCTCAGACTATCTACAGATCCTCAGATTCATCAAAAAGTAGATATTGTGATTGCGGATATTCCAGAGACTTATGCTATGTGGAAAAGTCGGGATTGGTCAGAGAAACTTAAAGGTTACTTTGCTACCAATTGGTCTCACTTGTGGTTGCCTCTTAACAGGTAGCCTAATAAGATCAAAGTTGACAGAGAACCTTTCATGAAATAAACTATAACTTGTCTCGATGGTTCCAACAAATCAGTCTCCTTCTTTAACAATCAAATTGAACATTTCACATTTAACACTTTATTTGGAGACTTACCTCCTCATGTATCACCAATAGAGAATGAGTAGAAACACTCGCAGGTAACTCATCTTACATATATTTTGTTCTCTAGCACTATTGTTCATAATGTATATAATGTAAATACCAATTTCAGAATTGATCCTATAGTTTGGATCTTGTTTTTTGATGGCTCCTGGTCAAACGAAGGAGCAAGGGTAGGATGTGTACTTATTGTTCCTAAAGGGATCCAAACCATGATTGCATGCAGGTTGGAATTTGAATGTACCAATAACGTGGCTAAGTATGAGTCTTTATTCCAAGGAATCAATAAAGCTATCGATATGGGAGCTAAAGCAATTGAATGTGTGGGAGACTCTGAAATCATTGTGAAACAGGTACGGAATCAGATACACTATCTATCTCCATGCCTAGTTAATTATCAAAGATTAATCAGCGACATGGCTGGTTCTTTCTCAGCATTTAATATTAGATATGTTCCTAGATCCCAAAACTTTGACGCATATTTGCTAGCCAACAATGCATCTAGATTGATCCCAACCGAGGGCTTGTCTCCACAAACCTTCTCTATCAAATTGATGTATAGACCCTCAATACCTAACAATGTCACAAATTGGAAGGTGTTTGATGATTATCATCTAATTATTGACTTCCTGTCAGCCCAAAATACCTTCGAGGTTATGGCTATTGATGAAGCCAATCATGAGAAGTCTCTATCTAATCCTTCAAACATCGTCCCCAAATATGTCATCAGTCTGGAGAAGTTCTATGATTTACAAGATAAATTTATACAAACCATCAATTGTAAGACTCAAATATCGACCTTGAATCACACCCCTGTTAACCTAGGAACAAAGCACGAACCCTGATTTGTCAATCACGGAATACATTGTTCCTGTGACGAAAGAAGAAGTTGTATCGAACTATGCAGGGAATATAAAGACGTTTTTTTCTTGGACATTCAATGAACTCAGAACCCTTGATACTACCATCGTGCATCATCAAATCCCCATGAAACATTATTTAAAATCCTATCAGCAGAAATTGAGGAAAATGCACCCCAGTCTAGAGCCTTATGTTAAGAAAGAACAAGACAAATTGCTCTCGGCTAGGATTATATTTCTCATTCGACATAAGCAATGGATAGCTAAATTGGTCCCCATTCATAAAAATAATGGGTAAATCAGACTCTGTGTAGACTTTAGGAATCTAAACCGAGCCTCCAAAAAAGACAACTATCATGTTCCTGCAATGGAGCAGATCCTACAGAAGGTAGCTAGATTAGAGATGTTTTCGTTGCTAGATGGTTTTTCTGGTTACAACCAAGTCTTTGTTGCACCCAACGATCAAATGAAAACTACTTTCAGGACCCCTCGAGGAACATTCGCATATAGATGAATTTCGTTTGGACTAATAAACATAGGAGCCACATTCTAGAGGGATATGGACATAACTCTCAAGGGTTTGATCCACAATTATGTTGTCGTGTACCTTGACAATGTTACCATTTACTGTAAAAGATGAGAGGATCATTTATCTATGATAAAATAGGTATTCGAAAGGTGCAAGAAATTCGGCGTCTCCCTCAATCCGAAGAAGTCCATCTTTCCCATAACACAAGGTAAGTTGTTGGAATTCATAGTTTCAAAAGAAGGTATGGTCATTGATCCCAAATGCATTGAAGAAATATCCAAGATCAGACTTCCTAACTCTCATAAGGCAATGCAGTCATTTTTGGGTACGATTAATTTTATTCGAAGATTTGTTCCCAATTTTGCTTAAGTAGTTAAACCTCTGCATTTTTTGGTAAAAAGGGATGTACCGTTTAAGTGGTCTGAAGAACAGAAAAATGCATTTACTGAAATTCAGAAAACCATAGCAGAAGCACCTGCTCTCATGTCCCCGAATATTAGTAAAGATTTTATATTGTATACATTCACTACTGAATTTTCTTATGTTGTTGTCCTCATGCAGAGAAATCATGAAGACATCAAAATCCCCATTTCTTTCATGAGTTCGACATTCAAAGGGGCTGAACTCAATTACTCCAAGGTTGACAAACATGCCTACATAGTATACAAATTAGTAAAACATTATAGGCCTTATATTTTGAAGTCCAGGACTAAGGTGATTGTCCCTTATGCGGTAATTCACATTGTCCTCATCCAAAAAGAGTTGCGAGGAAATAGGGCTCACTAGATGACCGCCCTTCAAGAATATGATCTGGAGATTTATCCTGCAAAGATCATCAGAGGACAAGGTTTGTGTTAGCTTAGTGCCCAGTCAAAGGACCTTGAAAATCATCAAGATGATTGGGAACAGGAAGAAGCTACTCCTACAGGTTTTGTTAATGCACTTGAAACTGTGGCATCTGAATGGTATGATCACATCAGATTCTTTCTTCATAATGGGTTTTCTCCTGAAACCCTAGATCTCAAAAAAATGTAGAGCATTAAGGTTGAAATCAGCCCCTTATCAACATATTAATGATGTTTTGTTTACAAATAATTATGATGGAGTGTTTCTCAGATGCCTGGAAAGAGATCAAACTGATGTTTTCCTGTTTCAATTTCATGCAAGACCTATAGGTGGAAACTTCTTAGGTGATAGCATGGCTCACAAAATTATCAGGGCAGGATACTATTTACCTACCCTATTCAAGGATTCCCATTCATTTGTCAGAAAATGTGAGCCTTGCCAGAAGTGCGCTGGAAAAGTTAAGAAACCTGCTTACCCCTTGCAGCCAGTAGCAGTCTAATTTCCATTTTAGTAGTGGGGATTGGATTTCGTTAGAACCATCAACCCCGTATACTCATTACAACACAAATACATTTTAACAGCCACTGACTATTTCACAAGGTGGGTAGAAGCAGTCCCTTTAAGACTGTGTAACACAGTCCAGGTAATTTCCTTCTTAGAAAATCAGATAATCACTAGGTTTGGCACCCTCGAGTATCTTGTTTTTGATAATGCCTCATATTTCTAGTCCATTGACTTGACCAGCTACGCCCTACAAAAGGGGATAAAACTTAATTTTTCTTCTAATTACTACCCCCAGGGCAATGGGCTTGCAGAATCCTCAAACAAAAATTTGATAAGCATCCTTAAGAAGACAGTGGCTTCACATCACAAATACTGGCACACCCAAATTTACTATGCTCTTTGGGTAGATCAAATCACCCCAAAGGTAGCCCTTGGTAACTCCACTTATTGCCTTATTTATGGAAAGGAAGCTGTCCTACACCTAATCTCACCATTCCTTCATTACAGTTGGCCCAATTCATACAAGAGAGTGACTCTTCCCCATTACAACAAAGGATTGATTCTCTGCTCAAACTAGAAGAGGATAGAGAGAAAGCCAAGAATAAATTTTACCAACATCAACAATTGGTTAAGAAATGGTTCGATGAGAGGTCTTCTTCTGATAGAGATTTATCAATAGGATATTTAGTGTTGAGATGAGACAAACAACACAAGGATAACAAATAATACACCAAGTTTCAGTGCCTTTGGGTAGGATAATTCATTGTCACAAAAAATATTGGTCCTAGTACAATTCAACTACAAACACTGGAAGGGGTTGTTGACACCTTCCCAGTGAATGTTTTTCTACTCAAGAAGTACTTTGTTTGAAAAGGTTTATTCAACCATGTATATAGGTTTCATGTGTTATTTTCCTTTTATTTTCTGAATGTTTGCTTGATTTTGGTAACTTTTGGTAATATCTACACCCTTGGAAATAATGACCAATCAGCTTTCTCAATATTCAATATTCTCAACTGAAACAGATCTGTCAGTGTCTATCTTTTCAAACTCATATCAAGGTTTGTTATATTTGAATGATAACCATATTGACAGTATTTTGTATTGATTCCCTCTTGTCCAGGTTAATACATTCTACATGCTTTAATCTGATGATCATAGTTATCAAAAAAAGGTTCACCATGTCTAAGGTCTCATTAAGGCACTATGGCATATCTTCATAGCCTGGTAAGTCTTACTCTTTGGTATTTAATCATGGCCATATATCTTATCATGTGGATAATGGGATTAGGGGTCTTAGCATGAGCCAGCTCATTAGGTTCATATGTGCTCAGTGGAATGACATATTTTCCATTTAATATGGGGATATGGCTTCCATTTCTCTAGAAGATGGGAGATCCTATCACAGGTCGGCTCATTCATGATCTGCAGAACATCAGTGAGTAACAATTCGTACATATGAACACCAATCCATGGTAGTGTCTTATAACTCACACTTTACATAAAACCCTAGTCAAACCCTAAACAAGAAAGCATTGCACACAGGAAGAGGGCGTCCTATCTAAGGCCAGCCTCACTATGATCATGAGCTTGATATTGGATTGAAACTATCACCAAATGGTTCCCAAGCCATGATAGTTGGTTTCGGTTATATATCTGGAAGAAAATATGTCTTCTTACTGAGCTGGCTTGTTCAGTTCNTTTCTAGTTGGTTACATTCTTATGTTAACATTTCTTGAGAGTTAATCATTTTCCCACTGACAGTTTGATTGGAAAGGATTATTGTTTTGCAGAGATAACTGGTTCTTCTAGCCAGTCACCATTTGTTGTAGGAACAATAGATCCCATGTCATTTTGACATGGGAGCCCAATTACATGTATGAATATTACTTCGTAAGAATCTTCGTAATCTTAAAGGGTTTCCTTAAATATTTTATTTTTTTACTCTTGGGATTCATTAACTTAGCCAAATTTCCAAAAAATCCATGTTTAGTTTCTTTGTTTTTAACGTAGTAAGATTGGGTTTTTGTTTGGATCATTTTCCATCTTGCATACCACAACCTGCAAGTTGTGGAATGTGGCAAACCTTTTATTTTTCTCATATTTCATTTTTAAACCCGCAAGCCGCATCCCACAAATGCGGGATGCGGGATAATTTTTATGTGTGTTTATTTTTATTCAACCTGCATCCCGCAACTGGCAGAGTGCGGGTTGCAGGGTCATCATTTGTTTTTGTTTTGGCTTGCATATTTCCAAATCCCGAAAGATGCGAAACGTAGGATGTGGAGCCGATTGAATAAATTTTTGCCATTTTGAGTTTTCGCATCCCATAACCCTCAATTTGTGGAATGCGGGTTGCAGAAAAATTAATAAACTTGCAATTTGTTTTTGATCCCGTATATTGCGAAGCTGATTCTGACCATTCTTTTTCTTTTTACCCTCATCTGATGGTCTGTATTATTTCTTAGGAATTATAAATATGATGGACTGATTTCTGATCTTTTACTATCTTTTACTGCTCTAATTCACTCTGCTATGTGATTTTACCTCTATGTTTTACCACGCGACTCTGACAGTGATTACTGCTATTTTAGGTTGGTTACCAGGTTGCTTTCTTGCAATTCAAATTGTTTATTGTGCTTATTGTATAATTCAGTTTTAATTTTTGGTATAAATATTCAAAATGACACATGGCGATGTCCAAAACCCCCAGATTCACTAGGAGAAAAAACATTCAGAAGGATATGTTCACCAAAGACCTAAACTTCAGTGTCTTTTCTGATACTAGTAGCCAAGTCACTAAAAATTATCATTTATACTGGTATAGGGTTTACTCAATTTTCGATAACAATGACCTCTCATATTTCCAGAGTGACCAAAGTTTTTATGAGAGAATTAGAGATCCCGGCTTGCATATTATTGCTGCCAGACTGGCCATCCTACCTTATAACAATGTTGTGCGATGGATTATAGACCATGCCAATGTGAACGATCGTTCTTTCAATACCACTATCGGGTCTCAACTAGCCAATTTTTTCTCTGAAACCTTTGTCAGGATTTATGCTCTTAAACCTTAAACCCAGCTCCTAGATGCGGATTTTGTTAACACTGCCAAATAGAAATTCAATTTCAACCAAATGCTTAAATCTTGGATGACTAGACCCTATACGTTTTCCAGTAGGAAGGATCAATTATACCCTGTCGATGGGTTCAAAGATCTTTACTCCCTGTTAGCAATGATGTTGTGCAGGCTTTATGGCCTTCCCTACTATTCTTTCCTCAAAGAGAAATGGGCTCCCATTGCTCATCACATTATTACCACATGTGAATCTTTCCCTTAGGCCTCAATTCTGTCACCATAACTTAAAAACACTATTCAAGAGTTCCAGAAAGCCACTGCTAAGAAAAAGCCCAATTTTTATCTCACCACCTTCATTGTGGACATCTTCTGTGCCGATTTATGTTACCCTAATTTGGGATGGAGTTGGGAATTTCCCACCGCTCCTATACATATTTACCATTCTGAGCTCTGGCATAGTAACTATGTGACTCAGTTCTATGATATATGTGAAAGTTTTCTTGGCAGGGTGTATTTTCTTATTTTCAACAAAGAAGCCCCTACATTCTCATCGGAAGAAAAATCTCTCATAGCCAATATGGGATATCAGTATTTGGGTGAATCTTTCACCTACATCAAGGTTTATGGAAGCAACATATCTCACATGTTTCCTAAGGTCATCCCAGACAGGTTGGTCTTAGAAGAGATCTCAGTTCAGACAGTTACAATGGGAATCTACAAGAAATGTGCTCCACCAAAGAGAAAAGTTTGGCTCAGGTTTCCTATTACACTTGGATTCTTAAGCGTTTGCCCTTCTACTTGGGCATCAGAGCTGAGTGACCATATCATGTCACTTAAACTTGTTTTTGCAAGCAAAAGGAAGCATGATCCTAAAGGGATTGTCGATTTACACCTAAGGAAGAACCATTTCAAAACAGGTTATGTTCATGAAGAAACTCCAGATAATTTCATTTATCAGGGAGTAGATACATTTTCTGAATTCCTAGCAAGGGCGAAGAGAAAAGAAGAGAAAATCTGTATCTTTTAGTATCAGAAAGAGATCAGAGACAGGGTAAAATATTACAGATCTATGGAGTTGGACATCCTAGAAAGGATGGAAAAATACAGGGAAGAAAGAGAATCCCGAGGTGCAACAAAAGAAGTTTTGGCATCCAAACCTACACATGTTGGAACCAATTCAAACTTGGATAAAGGGAAAGCTCCCATAAGATAAAATCCCTAGGTATCTATGGAACAGGAGGTTAGAGATTATTTGCAAACTTCAGAGCAAATAAAGCAGAGGCTAAACAAATTGACTTCGGCACTGAATACTCAGGAATTCGCAACCTCACACCCAATTCAAGATGCTTAAGTGACTACTGTTAATAGTAATAGTCAATATCTACTAGCATAAATCGAACAAGAGCCTCTCAAATGGATACAATCTTTAATTTCATATGCTCCTGCCTCTACCATTGACTTGACTCATTTAGAGGAAGAGGAGGACATAATTTCTCCTCTGCCTATTACTGTTGAGACTGGTAATGGTTTTCAAAATCTCACCAATGGAAGCAAAGGTATTCCTTCATCCTCTCTTCCTGAATCTCAACCTTTATGTCATTTTTCTCCATCTTCTTCTGCAATATTTCTTTATTCAATAATGGCTTTGTCATCATTTTCTGATGGTTCTATTGTGACACCTTTTATGACATAGCTCTACCGTAATGCCACTTGTCTTCCCAAGTCAATCACACCTATTCCTAGGGTTGAACCTATTCCCTCATCTGTTGATACTCTAGTTTTCAAAATCCCTTTGCGCATTCCTTCAATTAGCTCATTTTCACCCCCTATGTCTGATACAATTGCAATAGTATCACCATCATCATTTCTTAAGCATACTACTATGCAATTTCCTTTTTTGGAATATTCTGTTCAAGACATTCCTTCAGCCCCTAAAGTGACTCTTGTTCAAAATGTTACTTCCTCCTCTACCACTTCTCATATCACTATGGCTATTCCCTCTCAAACCAAAAGTAAAAATTCATCTTTGATATCCACAGGCATAAGCATACCTCCTATTGATGAGGTCAGAGATGAGTTTAATGAAGACTTTGTGGTATCTTTGGGTGAATATCAATATAGTAAAGCTGAGAATTACGTGGTAGTATGGGGCAAGAAAAGGGGCAGAGATCATAATGATATGGATATGTCAATGGTGAATGAAGTTTTATGGACACCACAATCGAGTGATCCACAATCCTATGCTACAGATGGAGCTTTTGTTCTAGGATCGTTCACAGGTGCCAATATGGATGCTGTCAATGTTGATGTATATGTAAATTCGGAATGTATTCTTCTATATATTTCATATATTGTAACCTGATGTTTATTCTGGGATTTTTCTATTATGTATTTGAGTCATGTGGTCATGCCCTGATGTTCCGATCGGGAGGATTAATAATGTAAACAAGTCATATCAAGTCATTAGGTAAGTCCCCACAGTTTAGGGGCACTTGAGTTATTATACACTAATTAAGGTGTAGGCTCGAGTAGTAATTATTAGGTTGAGTGCACTTCAAGTCAACAGAAGAATATAAATAGAGAGTGAGAGTCTCTCTATTTATCACTTGTGACTTAGCTCTCTTGCTCTCTCAAGTGTGGCGCACTTTTGGAGAAGTAAATTCTTGGGCTTGATAGAAGACAGAAGGCTGCTGTTGTGAAGGGAGGACATCTTACTGTTTTGGGTTCACATCTTGTGGTGATACTATCTTAGAGGAAGTTGAGGGGTTTTCTCCATTTATGGTTTCCCCTCCTAAAATCTTTGTGTCTCTTGTCTCTTGTGATGTGCTTATGTGATTGCTGTGCTTGTTATTCTCTCAGTGAAAAGATCTTATCATAATGCTAGCTTAAATGATGAAAAACTAACATGGAATCAGAGCTAACCTGAGAAGAAGACATTATGCAGCTACAGGAACTAGGGCTTCCTATTTTGTGGATCTTCCTCCACATATTTTCAGCAAAAGTATGATAGGATGACTCTCCATTGAAGGGTGCATCGTTCTGTCGATATGGAATTCAATTTCAAGCATTTTCAGTTTCAATGTGGAAATTAGGGATTTCTACAGAAGAGGAATTTTTGGGTGAGAAAAGCATAGGATTTTTCTCCTCATCAAAACCGAAATTTAGAGACCTGGATCAATAAATTTGGTTGGGTGAAACTCCGGGAAAGTCAAACCCTAGTTTGACCCTGAGCTAGGAGAAACCCTAAATACTAAAACTGCTAAATTTTGGTACAGTCACTATATTCCGAGATTGGAGAAGTCTCAGAAGCTGAAACGTGCAGGTGCCGAATAAAACATCCTGATGAACACTGTGTCCAAAGGGCAGCCTCTGATTCACTATATTCTGGGAGATATGATCTCTCCAAGTTAGGGTTCCATTGTCTTCCAGAAATCATCCATAATCAGGACTCCTGGGGAGATCTGAAATATCTTGGGCTACAGAGGTCCAAATTGAATTCTTGAAGATGTTCCAGAAAGGGAACGGACTTTAATTTCTTTGATCCTAATTTCAGACTCAGAAGATGAACCAATGACACGTGGCATTCCGTACAACTTCGCTGTTCTGAACAGTCCAGTAACAGGTCACCTTGGGAAAAGGATCATAAATCCAAAATGGTGAAACCAATTCTGATGAAACCTGTGGTGTTGGATTAGGGACATGCGAGGTTACCTTAGTGAATAATTTCGTACATATAGGATCAGTAATTTCGGAGATATCATAGAAACAGTAACAGGAATTTATGCAGAAGAAATCAGAAAATTAGGGCTTCCTATTCCGGGAGTTTCCCTTCACTGTTTTCATAAAAGGAGTACATTGCACAGCTCCATTTGAAGAGATCTATCTGGTTGTCCAATCAGATATGAAATATTCCAAA
>LPNX011136801.1:705924-736743 GCA_001517045.1 Pseudotsuga menziesii | reverse complement strand
ATTTATCACTTGTGACTTAGCTCTCTTGCTCTCTCAAGTGTGGCGCACTTTTTGAGAAGGAAATTCTTGGGCTTGACAGAAGACAGAAGGCTGCTGTTGTGAAGGAGGACATCTTACTGTTTTGGGTTCACATCTTGTGGTGATACTATCTTAGAGGAAGTTGAGGGGTTTTCTCCATTTATGGTTTCCCCTCCTAAAATCTTTGTGTCTCTTGTCTCTTGTGATGTTCTTATGTGATTGCTATGCTTGTTATTCTCTCAGTGAAAAGATCTTATCATAATGCTAGCTTAAATGATGAAAAACTAACAGTCAACTCTCTAAATAGAGAATTCGATAAACAAAAAGCATAAATTATCAATTTGAAAGAAGCACTAGATAAGATCAAGAAACAACATGAGTACAAACAGGATGAAATCCAACTGAATAATGTTGCTCTCAGTGTAGAGTTGTAGAGAGAAAAGAATGATAATGCTACTCTGGTTCAAAAGGTTGTAGCATTAGAGAGGAAAAATGAAGATGCAATTGCAAGTGCAACTTCATCTTCATTTTCCAGGTTTTCCTAAGAAGAGTTTAAGGAGCTTGCTACCAGAACTAACAGGGAAAATTTTTATTTGGTATGTGAGTTGTTTGGAACTCTTGCTGATATATTTGAGACTCATACAGTGTTTTACAAGATGTTTGTGGTTTTGGAAGACCTAATTGAGAAAAGATAGCAGGCCTCAAAAGCTTATGATGAAGTCACAGATTGGTAGAGATACATGAAGGAGAGGCCTGATAATATCACTCTTCTCACTCCTTTTGAGTTTAAAAGAGCCAAAAATATTCTGAGAGATTGGGAAGACTTGGATGACACAGTGGCTGAAGGTATATAGAAATCTCAGGCTATATGTGGCAGAAGATGGTATGCAGTTGATCATATCATCACTTACTTATCCTTTCCTACCATGGTTCTTATTGAGAAGGCATGTCCACCTGGACTGATGATCGAGCAAGTTGAGAAATGAAGGGATGACCAAGAGGATAAAATCAAGGAATTAGACCACATTAGCATACACAATGTGGAGCGGTTAATCAAATAGCCATTCATAGTGCAAAGGAATATCCATGTCTACATCAATGAGGTTGAGGATTATAAATGTAATGCTCAATTAGGCATAGAATCAGACACTTATCCTGATATCGAGGAGCTACTCTGAATTTGGAGAGTCTAGAAAGATTTCCTAGGATATTAGCCTTGTTTAGTTTTTTGATCCCCTTTAGGGGGGTTCTATTGTTTGTAATAATTATTTAAGTAAATGATCTTTGATGTATCGAGGGCTCTTGAACTTTTGACTTTTGGAAGGGAGACTGATATAAGGGATTGAACAACACTTCATATTTTGCTAAGGTCTTTTTTGTAATTTGTTACAAAGAATTCTGAAAATAATATAGTGTTGCTATTCTTATCTTTTGTACTTGATCTATCAAATTTCTTTGACAGTTTCAGTTTTCTTATTCCAAATGACCAGGTAGTACTGTGGTTCATTTGCAAATTGGTTAATGTGTTTATTTAACTCTGATTTATCTTTGTTAATTATTAATACGTTGATAAAAATTCGTGAATTTTTTTTATGAATTGTCTTTATCTATTTCTGCAAATTTTTTCAGCAGTAAGAGTTTTATAGCATATAAGTTGGTTTTTCAACTAACTTGAGTGCTTGCAGGTTATCTTGAACAATTGTAATTTCAGTAAGTACAGTCTCACCTTATTTACATTTTTGTCAATATCATGAATTGCTTGTTCTTCATATAGCTCAGGACAACCTGTTATTCATTCAGCACCTTTTTCAAAGTAGTTTAGAGTCAGATTAGGTTCTTCTTCATAGTTAGGTTTTAGTTTTCCTTTTCGTATCTCAACCCTTTGTTTTCCATCTTGGAAAACAGATCCCCTTGTGGATCAAATCCATCCATAAGCCAGTGGAGGATACAAAAGTGTCTGTGGGAGATTACCATCCCAAACAACTCGAGGATAGAACAATACCTTCATGGGATCGTTTGAATACTTTGGTTGGGTTTTCTTCATGTGTTGCAAGCCTTAAACACCCTAATCAGCCACATACACAGTTGGGGCTTCAACACTCTAAAATTACTGCTCCTCTGTGTCTAAAATTTCTTACTGAGGTTTCCTCATTTGTCCTCTATCCAACACTGTAGTTTTGAGCTGAATTGGTTTCACCAGTTGGGACTTATGCATGTTTTACCAAGATGACTTATTTCAAGACTATTTAGAAGAGCAAACTTGTATGGATTTCCATGTATCACTATTTTATCTTCGGGTTCTACAATTCTTACCACAGAAATCAAAGTCCATGCAATTTCTGGAACATCTTGTGAAATTTCATTTGAACCTTCATAGCCCAATATATATCAATTCCCCCTAGGTAACCTTCTTAAGGCTGAATCCTGAGGGAGGGTGGAACCCTAACTTGAAGGAATCAGATCTCTTAGAATATAGCAAATATGAAGCATAAATGTTTACACAGTGTACATCAGGAATTCATATTTGGTCTTTGAAAGTTTTGGCTCCTGGGCCTTCTCAAATATCGAGATATAGTGAATTTACCAAAACTAGTAGTTTTAGTATTTTAGGGTTTTCAAGCAGGAAACCCTAATCTTCCAGAGTTGTAGTTGTAGCACTGTTTCGGCTACACGATGACTTCTTTCAGGGTGGATCTGATACCATGTTGAAATTTTAATGGTTATATTAGATACTAAAACATTTAGCATCATAACAGCATAATCATAAGCCAAAATATCATTGAAATATAGACAAGAACAACCACAGAAAAAGAACTCAAAGATTTATCCTCGGAAAACCCTAATGGGAAAAACTCAACAAAAGCTCCCTCAATATAGAAGCCCCAAAAAGATAAAAGGTAAAACCCAAAAGACTGATCCTCCTTGTTCTTCAGCTACAACTCTTTCCCTCTCTCTCTCTCATGCGCTACACAAGTGAGTGTGTGTGTGTCTCAAATGAGGAGCACCACACCTCTATTTATATTCTTCCATTCAATTAATATTAGACTCAGTTATGTAGGCTTGAGTAATCCTAGTTCAGTTATGTAGGATCGAGTAACCACAACTGGGGTACTAGTGACCTGAAATACAATGGAGGGGACTTCCTCATGAAGTTAGGTAATTATCCTGATAGGAACATGGGGGTATAAAGTAATACAAACAAATCTCTCGATAGGAACATCAAGGACGACAAAATATCTTTAGAATATTCTTTGAAGTTACAATAATTCAACAAAAGATTCCCATCCTAATTGGTGATTGGAGAGGCCACTAAGATATTTCAAGGATCGTAAATGGAGTTATAAGATAGAGGTGCAGCTACAAAAACTCATGGAAACTTCAGGATTCAGCTCATTCCCCCTCCTATCTCACATCCTTTCACCATATTTCAGCTCGGTGGAGTGAGGCGCACTTGGTGATCCATTTATATTTTTGAGGGAGCTCATCTTGCTCCAGAATTTTGTATTCTAATGTAAATAATCTGATATCTCTGTTCAAAAATTTATCAGGTTGAAAGGACAATATGTTTTATGTATTATTGATCAATAATAAAGAAATAGTGCTATTTCCCCACCTCCTTGTTGTAAACTCTTATAATGCTGATAGATTTGAATGGCCATGTAAAATATTGATGATTTATGAATTGATGGAATTTAATTAAATCATATTAGGGATTTCATATTCAGTAAATGAGAATTTGTGGCCATTGGGTCAAGTTTTATTATAATTGGAGCAAGAAGTGATAACATTAATGGGAGTTTGATTGGTTCTGCATATGAGTCTCTGATAATGTATTCTACACATCCCCTACTTCAATTTGATAATTCAAGTGAGTTTCTTCACATTTGCGAAGCCATTCTGCAAATTACCCGAGCGGGATTTCAGCCCCAAAATTGCTAGTTAAAGCATCTATCTTATTCAGAATTTGATATAGACTTGTAGAAGTAATTGGAAGGAAATAATACACCCATGAAAATTATAATTAAGTTATTATATTACTCATACACCTTCTGGCACAATTCAATATTGTTACCACCTAAGTTGTACTTAGTGGTTTTTTATCAAGTGAGCCTGGTTAATCAGGCAAAGATTTTTTGTTCAGACTTCAGAAGACCTTCGAAAGTGCTTCTGGGAAGTGCTTTTTGTACTATATCACATGTTAATACCCCATGGGGGGATTTTAATAAATTTTCTAGCATGATAGTGTCTGTAAAAGACTCAGTCTCTTCGACTTTATTTGTCAATCCGATCAGCCCAGTGTGTTTTTTCCCTTGGTTATTATTGGTTGTTGAATAAACGACTGATAATTTTTTTATTTTTTCGCTCAATACCTCCAAAGTTGGGGTGTTCGGCTTGGCATTTAGGCCTATTGATGTTATTAGAGTCTATGTGTCAATGTATAAACATGCTAGGCATCATGGTTGAGTAATATGAACATGTCTAAGTCCCTCTAGGTTTTTATTTTTTTTTAAGTTTTTTAAATTTTAATTTTTCCACAAAAACTTAGGCTATTTTTTAATAGTCTAATTGGAAAAATTGGTTTTGTAATTAAAGTGGGACAAATAATCATTTTCAGTCATGGGGGATCTCATTTTCAAGATAAGAGCACCATGTAAACCCATAGACCCACTATTTTCAAGTTTTGAGTGATTTTCCATCACTCAGTTCAGAAAACCCCAAAAAATCAATTATTGATTATTTTAATTAATAAATTGATGAAGAATGGAGCAAATCCAAAATCCTAGATTAGTGGATTCTGAGCCAATTTGATTGAAATTAGTCAGATCTACACCAGATTGACTGGATCTGACAAATCCTTGACTGAAAGAGGTGATCTAGATAGATCCATAGTTGAACTTTATCCTCATTTATGGGGAATTGCACCCCTTCTCTCTCCTCCACTTGTGTGGGCTCTTCTAGAAGCCCTGTGGTTGATGTGTCAATCAGCAGGTTCATATGTCAGCTCAATCAGTCCCACAATTGATCGGGCATTGATGGACTCTCCTTCAGCTGCAATGGTCTGTCTCCCTGAGATTTGCACCCCCGTGGGCTAGATATCCTATTTTTTGTATAAATAAAGCTCAGATTTCCTCTTCCAAGCTAGTTAGAATAGGGATTGAGGTGTTGTTTCTATTGAACTATTGTTATTGTTTATTATTCTGAAATAAAGAAGCTTTGGAGGAAAGATATATGGTGTAAATCTCTTCATGTGTGGAGGGTGATTGTCAAATGCTTATGAGGTATAATCTGTGTTATTTATATTTGCTTTTACTGGTTAATTGTTGGACTTGAAGGAGATAGATCCCTCCTGTTAGCGTAAGAGTTTATTCTAGTTTCATTTATGCTCTTACTCTTTGGTTGTTTCATATCTATTGGAGTTGCATGTATTTTAAGTTTAATTGCATGTTTTCCAATTACCTTTTCCAGCAGCACCTATGTGTTAACCATCCATTTGTGCAAGGATTTCTAAGTTGTAGATGATATCGCTTGTAGAAGAGTTGGATATGGTTTTCGTATTCCTCATCTTCAAGATCTTCTGAAGGACATAGTCCTTTAGTGTTCCACCAAAGCAGACTCCAAACCCTAACATTCCTAGGCTTCCAACACTCTTTCTCTCTCTTTCTCCTTCAAAAAAATCGATTTTCTTACCTGGTTACTTTGTTTGAAATATTTTTATAATTTAAGATATGTCATATTAAAGTAAAAATTACATAGATATACTATTTCAAATCTCATAGTCTAGATCTCATTTCTGAAAAGTATCATTAAGCATTCTAGATCTAGCTTAGGGAAATCGTCTGTTTTGCATGGCAAGTTAAAGAGAATCCGTAGGTTTCATGCTCTAGATTTCCTTTTATGTTTTAAAAATATTAAATCCAGAAATCAGTGGGTATTTCATTGGTGTTGATTGCATAGGAAGACCCGGTTTTACTATAATTAATCAACAACACCCCAAACTCACTGGCCCTTTCGGCGACAGACCGCGAAGCGATCTGAAGTCTCACCCGAAGTGAATCTAATGGGTTGGCCAAGACTCAAGTGTCTTGGACCGAGTTCTGAGCATCCTACTTCTTATTTCTTACTCCTACACGCCACTAGATCAACTAGCTCTGCGCATCGCACATCCCCTTCTACTTGCAGCGCTTTTACCCGTGTGATGCTTAACCCCGCGCAAGTCGCACGATTTCCTCTCGCATCGCACAACTTCCACTTACTCACAATATTTCCAACCTTACCGCATCTCTGCGCACCACAGAACACCCAACCTCTCTTCAATGCTAAGCCCTCAGCTCGCAGTGTCGCGCACCGCAGCTCCTCTGCCGGTGCGATATCGCCTCCCTGCGATATCTTACCACTACGACTCTGCGCTCTTAGCGTTGACTGTGCCGATGTGCGAAACTCTACTTCGCAGAAGTTATATTGTGATTAAATGGTCATTAGAAACAGACGTAAAGGAGTCTTTTAAGCAGCTTACTAAAATACTTCAACTTATCTCTATCTTCTTGTATTATCATGAGCTGAACAATACATACATTCACTTACTGCAACTAACATTACATGCATAATAACCAGTAACAATAAGCAAATACAATCACATTCATACAACATGTAACACACAGATTTAACGTGGTTCACCCCCAGGATGGGAGTTACGTCCACCAAACTGTGCTTCTATTATATATCTTGAGGGAAGTTAGCACAGTCTATTGCACTACATATGCAGCGCGAGATCTCTCCTAGCTCTCTGGTGTATCTCTATCTCTATATTGCCTTTCTTTCAATAGATCCTTCCCTCTCTTTCCTCTCTGTGGATGGTTACATACAGACTCAAATGACTCACAGACAAGCTAGGTGTCTGGATCGTTACAACGCAGTCTGTCTGACTGATTCCTGAGTTTCCCTTAAAATAATCCACTGACCGACTAACGACTCATCCTACGAGCCAACCAACCGGTTAACTGACTGATTAGCTAACCCTTTACAATACAAAATGCAAGCTTTTATAGGCGGCCCGAAGGTCTCACCATTACAACACTGTGGGCCTGTCCCAACAGTAACCCAAACCCTAATTAGTGACAGTCGGTCCTCTCTGTCCTTGAAATAGCCGCTTCCCGTCACACCACAGCTCTTTGCAGTCTTCCATGCTTCCCGGCACTGACCATGGGTACTATGCACCGCTTCTCTTTATGTCCTTCGCCTTCAATGCTTGAGCCTCGTTGCTCCTTCTTCTTTATGAGGGTCGCTGAGCCCTCCTGTCTTCCACCGCTTCCTTCAATGCAGTGGTTGAGCTTTCTTCTCTCGGCCGCTCGGGTACCGTTTCCTTCTTGAATTTTCTATCCCAAAAGTCATGGTTTCCGGCTCTGCTCTCCAGCTGGAAACGTGCTACGGCGTCGTAGCTCTGCCCTGTCTTCTTTCCGCCAATGCTATATCTTTCCGCCAAAACTTATCTCTTTGTGCCAAAACTAGTAGCTTCTTCTGTAGCTGCGGGACCCTGCTCCAACAATTGGCTTCACAAAAATCAATACAACATCCCAAGGAAAGCTTGCTTTCCTTGGTTCCCTTTTCACCTATTTAGCTAGTTTTAACTTAGTTTTTTTTAGTTAAGGTAGGCTGACCCAAAGGTACTCTTAAAGTGATTTTGGACATATTTTATTCTAACATGATTGTGTTTTTATCAGGTGTAACAGAAAATAATATAATATGCTGTTTGAAAGTGGCCTCGAGAGCGTTCAAATCCTCCCAGGGGTCTCCCCTTTGACTGAAATTTTAAAATTTTGGAGAGCTGTAAGATATTGGTTTCATATCGTATAAGGACCAGTAGGTTTCTGATATTTCAGTTTCATGATATTGTAACAATAATAATAAAAAGAAATATTTTTTTAGTAGGGTCTTTCTAGCCCACTCCCCATCCCCCCAAGGGGGATCTGCATCCATTTCACTTTTTTTGCATTTTTCCCTTTTTTCTTTTCTAGTTTAGTATTGACATGAAGGATTGTATAATTTGATAATTGTTTTCATTATTCCATATTTTCAATTCAAAATTAATCATACTACTCAGCCCATGACTTCCCAATTGACCCCTAAGGGGAAAGAGATGCATGGTAGGACTAATTAGAAATCCGGTGTTGTGTATGTTTGATTCCTTTTTTTATTTATTGTTTGATAATAATAATAAAATAAAACCCTCCTTGATTCTCTGATTGAGGTCCACTTGGACAAAAAGAGGTTCCTAGAGGGTTTTCTTTTTAATAAGAACACCTCCTCTAAAATTTACTAAAAATAACGAAGACTCCAGTGTGTATGCTCTGTACTTGGTTGGGGTTTATCTGAATAGTCAAGATGCATCAAAAGAACTTGAGTGACTATATTAGTTAGTCCTCACCTCCCAAATTCCCAAACCATCAGGAGAAAATCCAACGCCTAGAATGAACTGTAAGCGGTCGAAAAATACCCAAAGGAGTGGGAACAACTAGAAAGTGACCTCGAGGGGTCGATCTCTATCACACCCTGATGGGAGAATTATGAAAAATAGTCTCTAAGACTCCATTCCATCCCACAAACATCTTGTGGGTATCCGTGAAATTTCACTTTTGGACATACTCCAAGTACCCCTTGGGCATATCTAGAGTCCCCTTTTCACCTAATTTAATTCATTCACATTCTAGACTAATTTAAAATATACCAAGAGACATTTGAAAAAATCCATTCAAGTGCATGCAAGAACATTATTTTCTCTGTTGACTCCATTTAAGGCATTGGTGATTTATTTGATCATTTCTGTCAATTATATATCTATATTGAGTGTCATTACTGTGCTTATATGCTTTAAATATTGCATCTTGTTATATTTTTATTTCACTAGTTAAATTCAAAACTTCTATAGAACTTAATCATTATAACATCATCACACTAAGTAATTATCCTTAGTAATTTAATAGGGTATACCCCCCTTGGTTTCGTTAGGAGTTAGCCTAAATAGAGGAGTCAAGAACAAGGTGACAGCCTTGACTCAAGACTTTCCCCCAAGGACACACTGAGTGGCTTGAATATTTCTTCCACATAACCCAGATGCGTGAAAGGATGCAACATAGAGCATTTGGAGTTATCTACCATTGGGGGTTGGAACCTCAAAATTACTAGTAAATTCATGGAGTTCCGTTTGATACCTATTCAACCCCAAAACCACATATGATGCTTCAAATATACTTTAATTAATGTTTTATAATAGAGACAAGAATCATACCCACCATTAGTGAAGGTTGTATAGTGTTGTGAAGATATTTTTTCGAGGACCCAGGGGGGATTTCCACCTCCCAAATTGACTAGTCTTGTCCCAAAAATTATTCCCTTGTAAATTGAAAACCATGGTTGGGTATATCAGTTGATTATATGTTTGATATATGTGATAATATGTCCAATCACTCATCAGGACCTTCCTCACCAAGTTTGAAATCAATTGGAGGACTTTTTGATCAATTGAATCCATATAACTAGAGTTGTAAGAAGATGAATTTGAGTACATTGTGAAAGAATTGAAGAATTGGCCATTTTCATAAAATTTCCAAAAATGGGTCATTACATGATACTAGAGACAACACTCCAGTATCATGCACATAGTTTCAATATGGCCTCTTACTAGACCAAACAAAGTCCAATCATCAAAGTATAATTCAAGAAATTTATGTACGAAATATTTAAAAGCAGAAGCATTCTTGAGTCCAAAGGGCATTACCATATACTCATAGCAGCCCCATTATGTCACAAAGGTCCTTTTGTGTCGATCCTCCTTTGTGATTTTGACTTGGTAATAACCAGAGAATCCGTTAGAAAATGAATACATCTCCTGTCCTCTGACGTTTTCAAGTACTTCATCCATGAAAGGTGTTGGGAATGGATCATGCAAGAATACATCATTTAGTTTTCTCATGTTGACATAGATCCTAACTTCACCTGTTGTCTTATTATCCTAAATTACAATAGGACAGATCCATTCCAATTCTTTGACATGTTCAGTGATTCCTGCTTCTAGGATTCGGTCTAACTCAGCTTTCAACTTTTATTTATACCTTGGATTCAACCTATACGGTCGCTATTTAACTATTTGTGCATTTGGTTTTAGTGGTATTTTCATATCCCCCAGATCTCCTACTATTCCGTTCATCTTTGAGAATTTGGTCAGGAACATATCTTGGAATTCATGTAGCAAGTCTGTGAGTTTTGCTACTATTTCCTTATCCCAATAATCTCTAATGTTGGCAAACTTTGGGTTTTCCAATGAACCAATGTGGACTTTCTAAATTTTGAGCAACTTGAGGAATTGTTCAATAGAAATACCACTTCATTCCACCTCATGGATACCCTACGAATTTGGTATGTTAAGGTTGGTTGGATCGCCATTTGGTTCTCTGCCTAGATTATAACAAGCCATCCATTGTTGTATGGTCACACTGCACTGGTGATATTTTGGTACTTCAATAGGGATTTCAACAAATATTTCTCCTTTATCATTTGAAGTGCAGCATCGACTGTCGGCTGCTCATTAGCAAATTCAAAGGTCTATGTGAATTGTTTAAATACCTCGTCCCAATCCTGATTTCTCTCACAAATCCATGGATGTGTACCAGCTCCTAGGTGTCATTTCCAATGTTTGTATGAAATGATGGACCCATTCCTATCGCAGGTATACTACAAATGTTGTGCGACACTAATTGAGGTATTCGACAGGGATGGATAAACCTATGTACTTCTGATCCAACACTTCCATTTCTTCATCGAATCTAACTTCCAACAATATTTTTAATTGTGGCCATTCAGATATAGATTGATTATGGATACCTCACTATATAGTGGGCATAGATTTCAACACATAGTGTAATGCAGACAGGTGATTTGGTTCTATCACCATTCCTTCAAACTCACTTAAAAAATTCACAATAGGTAATCCTTCATAGGTGGATAATTCCCTCGACTGAACTTCCACCCATCGCATAAACCTAGTAATCCTAGTGTATATCCTCATAGATACTTCATGCAGACTATTTTTTGAATTCTCCAATGCCTCTCCTGAACGTGATGTGCATGAGCTAGTACTCCTCCAGCTCAGGTTCCCATCTGTTGTAGGATTTATGTAATCCTCTTTTTAAGGAATTTGTTTGCAAGGGGTTGGATGTAAGTGAGTTGTGCAGCATATAAGATGCTACGCATATTCACAAGGCACCACGCAAGGAAAAGATAGTGCGATAGGTGGAAAATGGTCCACTTTTTATATTTTCATGTCACCTTTTGTACTCATTGACCATTTCTTTGGAATATTGGTCCTTAGTGGTTACATTAGATAGAAGTCTATTAGGAGTTATTTAGAAGTGGATCTTGAATGTAAAGGAGAATGCCTATAAATAGAAGAATTATGCATGCAAAGTGATATACAGATAGAGGGGAACAAATATAGTGAGATACAGAGAAAGACTGAATACTAAATGTAATACTAGATACATTGATACTGGATTGGTGTCTATTTTGATCTGCAATTTGTTCTGTGGACTTAATATGATTTGGTGTGGATTGATATGAGATTTTCTTGCCTCTTTCCTTTTCCTATTTTACACTGCTACGATTTTGATGTTGAATGATGAATAAATCTGCATATGAATGAATAATGTGATGCTTTTTGCTTATGAATACTACCATCTTTTAGATTTGTTTTTGACACTAGTAGATCTGCTAAAATGGTGAATGAATAATTCAACATGATGAATGGTTTTGTTTTTAAGCAAGCAAGTATATTAGATCCATAAATTAAACTAATGAATATATAATCCCCAACCCTCCTCCATACTATGAAAACTTGGTTATGAAAACTCTCCCTTGAACATATCGGGTGAGACATCATCCGCTCTATGGGTGTTCCTAGATGGTATAAAACTTGTCTGGGTCGATTCTCAGAGAGATCGCAGCATGTTGAGCGTCGACAGAGTGGAAACCCCGTCAACTGGGTTTTGTTTGTCAATATCACACCAACAGAAGTTACATTATAAATATAATCCAGGTAGTCACCTTGTCCTTCACTATACACTAGTTCAACATATGTTTTCCCTTCTAGTGGGTCAATGGGCGACACTAACCTCATCTCTTCATCCTCGAATCAGAGGACTATTTTATTGAATTTTATGATGGTATGATTATTTATTTCCCAATATATCCCCAAGAGCATGGGATATGGGTTCATATCATTGAAAATGCCGATAACTTCAAAATATGCAAATGTTTGCAACCCCTTGACGTGGACTGGAATTTGACTTATCCTACCAATCAGTAGGTGTTATGTTTTTATCATTTAAGCAATATGATCTAGGATATTATCTGAGAGAATAACATTCACAACTATAATCACAAGATACAAGAGACACAAATATTTTCCTCGGGGAAACCATAAAGGATAAAACCCCACAACTTACTCAGAGATAGAATGAGCACCAATGGCAGCAGTAAAACCCAAAGATAGAATTGATGATCTCCAACAATTGTTCTCTCTCTCTCTCACTTGTGTGATCTCCTCCTCTCTCACCTATGCACTATAGCTAGGTGAGTGTGTGTGACAAACCGAGAGTCTCACTCTCTATTTATACTAGTTTTTGACTTGACAATTAATTACCAAGGATGACATCTCTAGGAGAGTCTAATAACCCTAGTGCCCCTCAACAATGGGGAATTCCCCCCCTTAATCAACAAGGAGGTTCAACCTCAACTCAATTATGGGGACTATTTCCTCGACTTACAATGGAGGGTTAACCTCATTGACTTTGCATGACTTTATTATATTAATGACTCTCCCGATAGGAACATCGAAGTACAATGAGATACAAATGATTCTCTTGATAGGAACATTAGGGTACAATATATGTGAATACATTATGAATTTATAAATAGATCAACACTTCCTCTTAGCTAGGAAGGTATTATATTCACACAATTCATCAGCACAAGTACTCTTCTCTGGATCATCCTCAAAATTGGATCATCACTGGATCATCACAGGATCATCATCGAAGCTATATAGTCACTAGATCATCATCAAATATGGATCATCATTGCGTCCCTATCTTGGTCAAATGGTGCTATATCTGAATTCTACTCATCATAGGAAGCTCTATAGAACCAACCCTTTTTCCTGTTGGTTGTAGGCCTAGCCTCCATGTAGGTCTTGATCTTCTTCATCAATTATATCTAACCATGGGAGGAACACATCAAGTATCAATTTCAGAAAGGCCTGCCCAACACTTATATCTGACAATGGGAGGAACACATCCAACATCCATGTCAAAAAGAAACGCCTAGCACTCACATCCATCGTCATGGTAGGACATACCATCTACCATCTGAGGAAAGGCCCCTCACTTACATCCATTGGCATGATAGGACACACCATATATCATCTAAGGAAATTCCTAGCACTTACATCTACTAGCATGATAGGACAGACCATATATCATCTAGAGACAGGCCCGTCACTTACATATATTGGAATAGTAGGACACACCATCTATCATCGGGAGAAAGGCCCAACACTTACATATGACCGAGTAAGAAAGGCTCAACACTTACATCTGACCCAGTCAAAAATTCCTAGCACTTACAACCTCTAGCATAGTAGGAAACACCATCTACTATCCAAGGAAAGGATCAGCACTTACATCCACTTGCATGATAGGACACACCATCTATCATCCAAGGAAAGGAACATCACCCACATCCACGTGCATGATAGGACATACCATCTATCATCCAGGGAAATTATTTGCACTTATATCTGACCATGGGAGGACCCACCTACCACCATGTCAGAAGGGATCTGCACTTACATATAAATATGGGAGGACCCTCCTACCACCATGTCAGAAGGGCTCCACACTTACATCTAACCATGGGAGGACCCTCCTACCACCATGTCAGAAGGGCTCCACACTTACATCTAACCATGGGAGGAACCTCCAACCACCATGAAAGAATAGCTCTGCACTTACATCTGAGCATGGGAGGACACACCTACAACCATGTTAGAAGGGCTCCTCACTTACATATGAACATGGCATGACCTGCCTACCACCATGTCAGAAGGGATTTGCACTTACATCTTACCATGGGAGGTACCGCCTACCACCATGTTAGAAGGTCTCTGCACTTATAGCTGACCATAGGATGACCCTCATACCACCATGTCAGAAGGGCTCTGCACTTATATCTGACCATGGGAGGACCCGCCTACCACCATATTAGAATGTCTCACTGACTCATCGCTTCCCCTTGGAAGGAACTTCAATCTGGAGAACACCAATATTCTTCCTAAAGTAATCAAACTTAACTTTGACCATTTCTAGTGTAATATCACATCAAGGATGATTACGTCCATGGATAAACTATGAGCTTTGCTAGGATTGATTACATCTGAGGACAACCTAGAGGACTATTTACATCTGAGCAACCTACGAGGTTCTCTAGGATTTTATGCTCAGGCAACCTATCTCACCAACTATGCTAAAACTACCTATTTTGAGAGATCTCAATATGGATCAGATACTGGATCTTCACTACTCCTCTCTGCATCATACAAAAATGCAAGTCAGATCAATCAAATCAAATAGTATTTTTCCAAAGAAACATACTACCTCCTGAAGAGTTGAGTAAGTGGCAACATATCTTTCCTCGGCTATTCTTTGTGCCATGAAGGAATCCTTCCTGTGAGACCAAGAGATCACTCCTGATCTGATACTGAAGCAGCACCCAAATTTTCTCTTCTTATCAATGGAACTGTCTGCACAATCCAAATCTATATAACCCTCCAAGTTAATTTTCTGATTCGCTTCATACTTGAGCCCATAGTCAACTGTACCCTCCAGGTACCTCAGAATATGCTTTGCAGCAATCAGGTGAAAATGTCTCGAAGTGTTCACAACAAAGCAAATATCTAGTCTCGTATTCTTCAGGTACATCAAGGAACAAATCATCTGATGATACATCGTGGCATCAACCTTCTCTAATGAAGCATGACTCAATAGCTTCAGGTTCGATGCCATAGGTGTGGCCATGGCCTTGTAGTCCATCATCTTGAACCTATTCAGGATCTCTACTACATACTTCCCTTGTGCCAGGAAGATTCCATCCACATTTTTCCACACCTTCATGCCTAGAAAATAATGCCCATACCCAAGTCTTCATCTCAAACTCGACAGCAAGTCTCCTTCTTGCAAATTTAATGAGCTCCTCTTTTCCTATCAAAAACAGGTCATCAACATATAACAGGAGCATCATTGGTCTTCTGCCTTCAACCTTGAAGCAAAGTTTGAAATATTCATTACTCTCAGTAAATCCTAGAGCCATCAATAATTCATCCATCATGTTGTACCATGTCGAATCTTGCGATCTTCTGTAGTCAGTCCCTATGAAGTGGAGCATCATTCTCCCTATTCCTTTTGTACACAATGCATTGAAACATTCTGTACTAGAGTGACAAGTAGCTTCCTCTGCTACTAATATTCTATGTATCCATCTAGGGTCACTAGATACCAAGATCCTCTATCTTGAAAGTGTTCTTCTCACACCCATCTGTGAGCTTTTCATCCTTTATAGGATTTCATATTCAACCTATTGGGTGTATGGGGTAGACCCGGGTTCTTATGATTTTATCTTCGCACCAACAAATAGACCCACAGTGTTGGCCCTTTCGGCAACAACCTCCGAACAGGTTGCAGTCTCACTCGAAACAACTATGGGGTGTCGCAGAATCAGGTTTCTACAGGAGAAAGAGGGATATTATTGTACCTTTAGAATTAACAAATAATAATTATGCAATACAGAGCTTCGACATTCACTTAAATAGCTTTGCAATATAGATAAAAATAAAATTCTTGCTCAACCCTTAACTGGGAATTCAGAGCGAAGTTAATACTTAACGATTTATCTTACTTTATCATTCATTTACTTATCAGTTGCACAAAAACATAATAGGAACAAAATAAAAACAACCACCACAACACAAGATATACGTGGTTCACCCCCAGGGTAGGGGCTACCTCCACAGAATTGCGTTTATATTCAACAAGTTACAAAACAAGCAGTTCTAATCTGCACACTCAGCTGTAGATCTTCTCAACAACCCAAAACTGCGCACTTAGCTGCAGAACCTTTCTTCCAAAACCCTCTGTGCACTCAGCTGCAGAGGTCGTCCATGCACTCAGCTGGGACTTAACCTTAACCAAAAAATATACCTTAGCTTCTTCGCATCACATTATCATCATAATACAAAAGCTTCTACAATTTCCCTTGACTCCTTTACATAAGTGTATATTTATACAAGTGCACTATTACAATACCATGGGCTTAAGCCATGGGCTTAAAAACCATGGGTACCCAAAAACCATGGGACATTTACAAAAATAGGGGCTTCGACCCAAACCTGAAACCCCTAAGACTATTTTGGACCGCAACTCCGCTTACAATCTTCACACCAAAACTACGGAGTTGCCAAAATTAAGGACCTTCAAGGTACGAGCCCCAATAGGCCCCTAAGACTCACTAGTGTCCTATCCTGGGACACTCTGCTGCTTTTCGAGTGCAAGAATCTTGTTGGTGAAGATAGTAAACTGCTTGTTGAGGCTGCGCATGATATCTTCAGCTACTTGCTCCTTCTCCACTATCTCTAGCAATGTTTCTACAGATGCTTCATTGGCCTTTTCCTGTGCAAATGCATCATACTCCTTCAAGACTTTGAGCTGGTTGTCCGTAGCAGTGCTCAAATCCAAGGCCTCGTTAATGAGGGGCTGCACAGAGCTCACTAACAGAGTCTCTTTTCTTCTGCAAGACTCAATTTCTTACTGAAGCTCATTACTATGCTTTACCTTAAGCATCTTTTGCATAGGAGGCAATGTCTTAATTTCTACTTTTACTGCATCCAGCTCTATCTATCGCTTCTTGATGCTTTCTTACAACTTTTCTACTTTTGGATTGTCCTAGAAGTTTTCCCAGGCCTCGACACTTTCGTCTAGTAGCTTTGATGCACTAGTGATAAGATCTGAGATCTTTGTTGCTGAAGCCTGAATATCTCTGCGACGTTGTTCCCTGACCTCTGGTGGACTCTCAGGAATGAAGTGAAGCTAAAGCTCCGCAATATGGGCCTCATGTTCTACTTTCATATTCTTGATCTGGCTTCTACACTGTTGTGCATAGTCTTTTAGCTTTACTATTCTTTGTTCTGGTTCTTCTTCAGCCTGCATGTTGAAGTCAGGGAGACTTCAACACGCCTCATCCAACACTCGCACTAGTGTAGCCTACTTTTTTTCTACTTCCCTCTTCTTCTGTTCAGCTTCTTTCAACTCCACTTCGAGGCTCACTCTGCGTCGTGGTATTCTAGAGAACTACACATGTGTGTAGCTGTCCCGTTCTCGAATCTCCTTCATGAGTGCCAATTGACAAAAATGCAGCTCTGGCATAGACAACTTGGTGTAATCAATCTCAACTATCATGCTCATCTCCGATCGAGATGCTGTGTCAGTTATTATAAGGGCTACACTTAGTACTTGTCCTCTATTGTTTCTAGCTAGCCACTATCTAGTATCTGGCTGCGCGCCTACTGGGGCACTGCTTGCTACAGCGCCCGTCGCGGTTCTTTCCAATAATGCCTTAAGTTCTACAACTCGCTGTGCTACGCCAGTGAGCGCATCAAGATGTGTAGCTGCAAACTCTACCCATTTGCTAGATAATACCTATATCGACTTTGTCAGAGCTTGATCAAGCTCTTCAATTGTCACAGTAGGCTCTTCGACGATATTCTTTTCCTTCGACGCCTTAGTTTTCTTTCTGGGATGAGGCTTAGTAACTTCCTCCGCTTCTGGGGACTTGTGCTTATTTGGGAAATTAGGGTCTGAGATGGTCTTGACTGAGTCTTCTTCTTCTTCTTCATCAGCTCCGTCATCTCCACCATGGTCACCTTCACTCTGCTGTGACTCATCTTGTTCTTCACTCTCTTCTAGTGAGTAATTCTGCTATGGCTACCTAGGACCTGCGCCCACATTTGTTACTAGAGGGACTGGTATGTTGGGCCTTGTTCCTGCATCCTTCATTCATTCAGCCGGCCCCTACTAAACTACTGCGATGATGTCTTCCTGGTTCACCATGTATGGTAACTTCCACCATGCATGTTTGTTATCTGCGCAAGCCTGGATAAAGACATTATGCATGTCATCCTTGAAGTCGGCCACTCCAGTATACTGAGAAAATAGCTCATTACTGAGCCGCGGTGTTTTCAGGATCTCATATGTGATATTCATTGAATAGAAGGCGAACATGTAGTTCGTCATCTGCTGTAAGGCTTTATCCTATGAAACCCAAAGAGATGCATACCTTGCTGTGCCAGGCATCTCCAGAGGCACATCGACAAACTGTGCCTCGGTAGGTTCTCTCCATCCTACTAGGGCAATAAGCACTAAGAACCATGAATAATGAAAGGCTCTACCTTTCTCTTGTGCATCTCGGACATCTGCAAGGAATTCCCTAGCAATGTACTCTGTCCATTTGTAACGGTAGCCTTCAGCACAGTTTGCAGCAATACTAACAATCAGGGTAGGTACTTCATTAGGTATGCACTTCTGTATTAGTTTGCATGCTAGGATCTTTGCGGCGAAGAGAATGTTCTGGTGCTGAATAGTCGCTGTTTGATACCCTCAGTTTCCTTTTGTCAAACCAAAGCTGTCCTTCATGTGCTGCGCCAGCTTCGTATCTTCATGCTTTCCCACAAATTCATTCACAGGATCAGGCCCTTCCTTTGGCAAGCCTATAATCCTATGAATCAACTCTCCATTAATAACAATTTTCTGGTTCCCTATCCATAGGTTCCCGTCATGCACCAACGCCAATAACTGCTTGACCACCACAGTAACTTGTGGGCTATGACCAAAGTGGTGGACATTCATCATCTTCAAGAAGCCAGCTTGCTCCAAGACAGCATCCCACTGCTTTACTTCAAGCAACGTCGTTCCCACCTCCGGATAATGGACAGATTGCAAGTATTTCCCAGGTGTGAACTACGGAAACTTCTCATGATCATTCGTATTGTTTTCTGTGTACTTGAGCCAGTCTAATATTCCTGTCATTGTTCCGACCAACTTCACACCCTATGGCAGCGAAGGGGTGCGTAACATGAACTTGGCTGTCTGCCGAGGTGGTTGAACTCCTAGTCGATCAAGTAGGAGAGATAGTGGACACTGCAGTGAAAGGTTCCCATCCTCACCGAAGTCTTCGAATTCTTCAGGTGGGAGCTCTACTAAACCAAGAGGATTCATGGGATCCTTCGATGTCTTTCCTGATGACTTGTGCCTTTCTTCGTTCTGCTTAGAGCAAACTTCTGCCTTAAACTTCTTTCTGGTAGATCATGTCTACATTGGTTGATTTGGCACTGGGGAAGTCTCTTCATGAAGTGTAGATGTAGGTGGGTTTCTCATAAGGTTCTGCAGACCCCTCTCTCTGAATTCTCTCAACAATTGTTGTACTTCACGATCAGCTGACATGGACTCAACTGTGAACTCAATAAAACACATAATGTGAAATTCACAGGCCTGGGTGTCTTCTTATAGAATCCAATGACGAAATATTCCATAACTATGCATTAAAGACACCAAATATGACCGAGCGATGGTAGATCTTATACAAACGATGCTAGATTTCCCAAAATCTCATCATTACAGGCAGTTAATGCAATTAACGTACCGGTGCCGCCAAATCTGATTTTTTCCAACGATCATATTTTAAGCTTCGACACACCTTTCTTCTTCGAGACAACCACTAACTTTAGCTTCGCCACAATAAGGACCTTCGACACAATATAGACCTTCGACACAACTTCATTATAGTCTAGTACCCAATTTCAACTGTTCTTGGTACTTAGACTCTTCCTCGTGCTATTACTTCTGATCAGGGGGTACAGGCCTATCCCTGTACTTCTTTAATCTACTTCCATTCACCATGGAGGGAAAAATTTCTCCATTCAGTTTAGCTAACTGAATTGCACCACCATCGGTAACGTTCTGAACTATGTATGGTCCTTTCCAATGTGTCTTGAACTTACCTGGGAACTTCATGAATTTACTGTCATACAAGAGCACAAAATAACCATTGTGAAAATGCTTCTTCTTGATGTGTCTATCATGCCATGCTTTTTCTCTAGTTTTCTGTACTTGCTGCTGGAAACCTACAATGAATCTGTCTTCTTCTAGTTCTAGTATCTTCACCAACCTTTTATTCAACACAGCTGGATCATCCATTTATGTGAAGGCAGATATTCTGAGGCTAGGAACAATGTACTCCATGGGCATAACTGCTTCTTGTCCATATACCAGCCTAAAAGGTGTGTGGCCTATCAACTTCTTGCAAGTGGTTCTATAAGCCCATAATACTGTTGGAATTCTGACATCCCAATCATTTCTATTAACATTGCAAACCTTCGTCAGAGCATGCTCAAGAATATTGTTAAAGGCTTCGACAATTCCATTTTCTTGAGGATGGTAGGCAATACTCTTCTGATGATATACTTGAAATTATTCAGTCAATGCTTCAATAGTCTTATTCAGAAAATGTGATCCTTGATCACTCATAAGAATTCTAGGACACCCAAACCTCGACAAGATATTATCAAATATGAACTTCGCAGTTGTAGCAGTGCTACAGTCCTTGAATGGTTGAGCTTCGTCCCAATGAATAAGGTAATCGGTTGTTGTAATAATGTATCTTGCTCCAGATTTCTTTGCAAGGGGATTGATTGGTCCAACAAAATCAATAGCCCACTTGTCAAATGTTTGTAAAGTTACCAGTGGAACCAGAGGCATCTCATCCCTCCTGGATGGTTTGCCTGTCCTCTGACAGATATCATAGCTGTGGCAATACTCTCTTGCATCCTTATGAATCATAGGCCACCACAATCCAGCTGTCAAAATATTTTGTGCCGTAGCTTTTTCTAAATAATGACCTCCTACTTCTCCAGAATGTGCCTCAGCCAAAATCAATGGCTTTTCATGCTCGAGGACACATCTGCACAGTATTTCATTTGGTCCCATCTTATATAGTTGTCTTGCTATCAAGGTAAAGTCAGCTGCTCTAACCACCAGCTACTTCTTCTACTGTGTTGTCATCTCAGAGGGTGCAAAACCTGTAGACAAGCACTGAAAAATATCCTGCAAATAGTCATCAACCATCTGGATGGCAAACAACTGGGCATCAGGAAGACCTTCATCCAAACTAGTGGGCTCTTCTCCTGACTCGAGCCTCGACAAGTGGTTAGGCCCCAGGTTAATTCTTCCTGGATTAACTATGATCTCAAAGTCATACTCCTAAAACAAAATCAGCCATCTGCATATCCTTCCACCTAACACATGCTTCTTAACCAAATACTTGAAAGCAAAATGGTCAGTGAACATCTTAAAATGAGATCCTAACAAATAATGTCAAAACTTCTACAAGGCATAAACCATAGCTAGACCTTCTCATTCTATCATAGTATAATTCTTTTATGCTGTGGACAATTTTCTACTTGCAAAAGAAATAGGGTGATCAATATTACCTTCACCGGACTGAGCCAATACTATACCTAAAGCAATGGAAGATGCATCGACATGAACATGAAACTCATTACTCCAGTCAGGGAATACTAAGATAGGGCATTAGAGGAAATTTGGGGTCTAAAATGGGCCTTATAATAAAACGTGCCAAAATAAGTTTTTGTGAGTTGGAATTCAAGAACCAATAGAATTTCAATAAAATAAGTCAACTATAATGGTTGAATTGACATATTTGTCATTAAAAAAAACTACTTTTTTTGTTCGTATTTTCGACATATCTCATTGTGTTTTTACTCAAATTTTGATTAGGAAAGCTCATTGGATGTGGAATTTGATTCCACATCCAACGAGTACCCACACTGCATACTTTTGACGGACCCTGCTACCCAAAAAACAAGAAATACCTGAAAAAATGTGATGATGATATCATCATCACATTTTTTCAGTTATTTCTTGTTTTTGGGGTAGCGGGGTCCGTCAAAAGTATGCAGTGTGGGTACTCATTGGATGTGGAATCAAATTCCACATCCAATGAGCTCTCTTGATCAAAATTTGCAGTGTGGGTACTCGTTGGATGCGGAATCAAATTCCGCATCCAACGAGCTCTCCTAGTCGAAATTTGAGTAAAAACACAGGGAGATATGTCGAAAATACGAACACAAAAAGTAGTTTTTTTCTTTCTTCCTCCAAAATTAATCAATATTATTTTATTATTTTAACTATTATTTTATTATTTTCCTTAGGAGGCCCATTTTAGACCCCAAAATTCCTCTAATGGCAGTTACCATCTTTTCTTTTAAAATATCCAAGATTTCTTGACATTCAGGTGTCCACTCAAACTTAATATCTTTCTTCAATTTATTTTCCATAGGGGCTGTAATATGAGCATAACATTTAATGAATTTCCCGTAATATCCAGTATGACCAACCGTAGTGTGAAGTTGCTTAACAAACTTTGGAGGTGGCGAGTTCACAATAATGGCTATCTTCGCAGGATCCACCATCAATCCTTTCTTGCATACAATGTGACCTAGCAGAATTCCAAAAGGTGCACAAAAGAGACACTTCTTCAGGTTCAATGAAATCTGATGCTGCCTACACTTGTCGAGCATAAGTCTTAAACTAGCTATATGATCCTTCAATAAACCAAAGATAGTCCAATCATCAAATTAAACTTCCAAGAACTTATGAATAAATTCCTTAAATGCAGATATGACTACTCTGGAAAACATAGCAGGTGCATTCTTCAATCCAAAGGGAATAACAATATACTGAAAAGATCCCATTTCTGTAGTGAAGGTTGTTTTGTGTCGATCCTCTGGAGTAGTTGTGATCTGATGGTAACCTAAAAATCCATCAGTGAAAGAATACACTTCTTGACCTCCGACATTGTCTAAAACTTCATCTGTAAAGGGAGTAGGAAAAGGATCATGTAAACAGGCATCATTCAGCTTCCTCAGATCAACATAGACTCTAATTTCTCCCTTGGTCTTCTTTTCTTGTACCACCATAGGGCTGACCCATTCGGACTCCTCGACAGGCTCAATGATTCCTGCAGCAAGCATCTTATCTAGCTCCATCCTGACTTTTTCTTTATACCTAGGGTTCATTCTATAAGGACACTGCTTCACAGGCTTTGCATCAGCTTTCAAAGGGATTTTTATCACTCCTATATCACCAAGGATACCTTTCATTTCTGAGAACTTCATCGGAAAAAAGTCCTGATACTCATGGAGGAGTTCAGTCACTTTGCTCACCATTTCTTCGTCCCAATAATCTCCAATGGTAGCGTACTTAGGCATTTCTTCTAATCCAATGTTTACTTTCCTTGTCTTCAAGGGATGAGTTACTTCAGGTGATTCGACTATTGGTCCATGTACTTCACAATGTCCTTATGACTCAGGAATATTAATGTTGCGAGGGTCATCGTCTTCATCAATGGCGAGGTTATAACATTCTACTGCATTAGCTTATTGTTCCTTCCAATCAGGTTGGTACTCGGCTATTTATTTCTCATCAAACACCTTAGTATGGATCAACCTAATAGCTACGTCCAAAGCAGGGAAAACCTCACTAATAAAAAATGTGAGCACAAAACTATCAGCAAAGCTAACCCAACTTACAATACCATGGTGAAGCTCCACTTCCACATACCAATTCTTTGCTATAGTTTCCAGAGTGTGTACAAACCTATGTACCCATTCTTCACAAGGTACATGCTTCCATGCTTCATAACACTGCTCCAAATGTTCCTGAGGGCTAGTCTTACCATTAAATCTGCTTCGTACCTCCTGAGGTTGATCCATGAATCTCAGGCGAAGAAAATTTTGACAGGCACTCCAACTGTGAATATACTTGTCACGTCCCCATGCCTCCGACCGGCAAAGAGGACATGACTACGAGCTTTATCAGACTCGGCTAACCACCTCATGAACATGTACAAGCTTAAATATTGCACAAAATAGAATGCTTAACAAATTTGAACTAAAATATGCACATAGGATTATTCATCATGCACAGATGCAATTTAATCCTCAATCACAGCGAAAACCAACAACATTCATACATGCATATATTCATTTAACATGTTCATCAATTCCATTAACAGAAATTAAGAGTTGCAGAGGTAAAATAGACAAGATCACTTATCTTATGATGAACTTGTTCCGCAACCAGCTACGTCACTGCAATGTTCCACCCAACCATAGGCTAGTGTGCTCCTTAATCGCTCAGCAGCGCTGCCACCCCCGAGCTGGGCATGATTCTCCAAGGACTAAGGGAACTAGCAGGATTACACATATCCAAGGATGTCCAAAACATAGCCAAGCGAATAGAGTTGGGTTTATCAGGCCATTAAGGAGCTGGAGAAGGCAGATTGCTAAGCTGGTGAGCTCACTACAGAGCCAAGGACACCTACACCAGAACTAGCCTGACCTCTAAGACACCCATCCACACCCAACACAAGGAATCAATCCCTTCTCTGCTACACAGTCCCTCAGGCCCTGCATTCCCTTCCAGTGCTATTCAGGGGTGATGGAGAAGAAGGTCAGCCCTCTAGCTCTGTTTATGTGGCTCCAACCACTAGGTTTGTCAAGCGAATCTAATCCAACCTCCCCACTCCTCTCATAGTCCAAAGACCAACCATTGCACCCAGGCAACTCATTTAGCTGTCACAGCTTAAACAAGGAAAAATGAATCTCAAGTGACATACAACAAATTCCCAAATGCAGCAGTAAACACACTTACAACAGGCGAAATCAACAGTGCGTCCAAGGCAATTGAGCCACGGGAAGACTCACACAGACCACGCTAGAAATGAATCTACAGACTCCTGGCCTGGGTGTGAGTAACAATCAACACAGAACCCACAATTCTACCCAGGGGGAAAGGATTCAGCCACATCATTCACAAATCCGTGGAGGAAAACGACGTGGGTTAAAACCAGGAAATTCCCGTGCGTGGAAAGTAATAACGGACTGGCAATGGTGGAAAACGACAGAGCACAGAGAGGACGCGAAATTGGGCATGCGTGAGTGTTCAGCAAACTCGTGGAGCCAAGAAAATGTCTGCATGAGACCAAAAATGCCAAGAGCCTGTACGTGAGGATGAACAGGAATGGGGAGGACGTGAATTGCCAGTCTTCCGCATTTTGCAACTCGTGGGGAGGAAGAAAAAATCTGCGTGAAGGACGAGGACGAATTGAATGAAGGGCGTAGGCTAGGACTGACAGTCCTACCACCCCACACCCCAAAACCATATTTTCCATAACTCCTCCCAGCTTCCAACATAAATTCTTAATTGAAAGTGGTTGGGATAAACAAGGTAAGATAATACATGGGTAATTTCTCTCATTGGCCAAGGTTGACAATTTCCCCACCCTTATCCTTGAGAAAATCATGCCCCTTTCGATTTAGTTACTGCGACCGTAGCTGGTTGTGTTTATTTAATTAATTATAGATGCATATTTACATGATGACCAATATAATATATGATGCTTTCCCCGATATACCATCGGTGACAAATTTAAATCCTAAGCATAACGTGACCGATCAATGGTGGGGCCTTGGCCTTTAAATCCATATCATGATCATTATAATATATACATCATATACATCTAATGTAAAGGGGTCAAAACTGGGACATTACAATACTTTTTATGACCATTCCACCATCTGGTAGCTATGGCTCTGAATACTGAATCCAGAGTCTCCATTTTTTGTGAATCTGGTACTTGTTCTGAGAATTGTACAATAAAATCTTCTGGGTCTGTCAATCCATCAAAAGTAGGTAAGATTGTTTTCTGTGAGCCAACCCATCTGATAGACTTAGTAATTCTTCCACATCGATGTCCATGTAGCTCATAAAGTTGATCCTGCCAATTCTCTAGGCCTTCGTCTGAATCAGTCATGCAAGAACTGTCACACTGCCAATCCATTATACCTTCAGCCGTAGGGTTAACATAGTCTTCTTCTTTAGCTGTGATCTTGTAAATATGACCCAAAACATCTTGATCTTCATTTCTAATTGGCTCTGTATACCTTTCTCCTTGAGAAGCGTCCAACGGTACTATGACTCTCAAGCCTTTTCCTTCAAAAGTCATTTGTTTATTCTTAAGGTTGATTACTGCATCATTGTCTAGTGCCCATTAAATTCCTATAAATGCTGGATATGGATTTCTCTCATCAATTATTTCAATGACTTCAAAATATGCTAGGGTAGTGACTCCATCAATATCCACTGGTACACTAGGGAATATTCCCAAGGGCACAATATTGTACTGATTGGCTAATCTCAACTGTATAGGGGACCATTCAAGTGTAGGTTTTCCCATTTGTTCCCATGTCTTCTTAGTTAGGACATTCACCTCTCATCCCAGGTCTGAAATGATATCAGTCATGTCATAATCTCCTATCTGAGCATGCAATCTCATTTCTATTCCAATCCTTCTAATTCTATTAATAGTTTTTCCTCTATCAGAACTTCGCTGAGGTTCGCAATATGCAATAACTTTCTGTAACTCATTCAAAGCATTTTGATTTCTTAATAGCTTCATACAACTCTGTAAAAGTGATGTCAGTGTACTTACTTGATCCGGCGAAGCTTCTTGAAATTGTAACTATTGTTGATGCTGTTGCATAGTTGCTACTGATGTTCTCGGATCAGCAAAGTATTTTTTAGCTTCCATAAATGTTCCTTTTTCTCATCCAACATCGAAGGCTGGAATTTTATCTGGGTTCTTATGGACCCAAGCCTCTTCAGGTTGTTTCCCCTTATTCTGCACTTGTGTCGTAGTTCCACCCCTTGTAACAACGTTAAGGGCAAGGACAGGTCTTTTCTCTACAGGAATTATCTGAACATTTTGAGTAGGAGTTCCATTTCTTTCTTGCATCTTGGCTATCAACTGTGGGCATTGCTCAATCACCTAATCTACTGTTCTGCAATATCGACATGTTGTAGTTGGGTTTTGACAGTCTCTAGCTACATGTCCTTCCTAATTATAGTTATAGCAAATAATATGGCCTCATCCTCTTCTAGGCATACCACAACAACCACGACCTCTGAAATTACCTCGACCTAGTGTACCACCATGGTACCCATATCCATCATTTCCTTGTGCATCGGTTTGTACCCTATAAGCATCATAGGTTCGCTCTCTCATGAGGTCAAAACTATGAAATTCGTCTTCGTTGTGTCCAACTGACTTATAGAACTTGCAGTAGGGATTCTTAGGTACTTGAACATATCTCTGCAGTAAATAGAAATCTTCAGGTTGATGCTGGCCAGTTGTTCTACAGATCTCATAATATAGGACATTAGGGTTAAATAGGTTTGGTGCACCAGTATTCAAATAATTTCTTAATGCAGGACACTGTTCTTTGTCATGACCTTCTGTCTTACATCATGTACACCAAACCTCTTCTCAAATAGATTTCCCTTTTTTCATGTCGCGAATATCCAAAGCCATTTCTGCTAACTGTTCCTATATTTGGGCTATTCCAGAGTTATCTCGAACAAAAGTTGTTCCAAGTTTCATAGCAATTTCCAACGCCTCTTGCTGATCAGCAACCTTCTGTTTCATAAGTGGAATCCTGATATGAGTTAATAGTGCTGCAATGAACCATTCTTTATGCTGTTCTGCTCCAATAGTGAAGCTAACTTGATCCAATAGAACCTTGAACCTCTAATCAAAGTCCCAAACCTATTCACCATGCTTCTACTGAATTTCTTTCAGTTCAGTTATACACTGTGACTCTGATTTAGGATTCTTGAATTCTTTGATCATTGCTTGTTTAATTTCAGCCAAGGCATAGTTCTGAGTACTGGAAAACTTCATAAACTAGGTCAAAGCTCCATCTGTGAAAGAGGTGACCAGCTGCGCTCTTCTTGTATTTTGATCCATAATATTCTTAGCCGTCCAAACAGCTTCGCATAAGAACCAAAACTGTTATGGATCCTCTGATCCAGTTCCTTTAAAGACTGGGAGCTTGATATCATCATTCACATGGGCCATAGCGAATTGAGGGGGAGGAGGGGGGGAGGACTGATAACAGGGGGGAGAAAGGTAACAGGAGGAAGGGAATTTACTGAGGTAGACTGGCCTACGACAGGACTACTCGGGCTAGGGTTACTTTCAGACTGTGAAGGGTTCTCAGGGATAACAGATCTTCTCTATGGAGTTATAGGAGGGTTTCTAACAAAAGGGGTTTCTGTAGATTTAGATTCTTCAGGACTTAATGAGGTATAATCGGTATTCTGGCCTAGGATATAGGATCCAAGAGTTCTCTTGTATCTTTTACCGTTGTGAAGCAAACCACTTTGCTCGTCGAAGTCACTTTCGCTTCCAAACATAGGTTAGTAGCAATAAATATAGCAATCTGATTCGATAAGCAATATGCCTTTCTCAGCCAAGAGCATTTTAATTTTCAAACTTCATGAATTCAGGTACTTACCCCTTGGTCCTTTGAAAAAATGTCTTGCTACTTCGCTGAAAGAAGTATGTGTGTCGATGGAAAACTCCGTCACAAATGCTTCAAGGGTTCATGTTGTCCAGAAGTCAACAGATCTTGATATCGCGTTGTTCACACTTTTTAATAGCTCAATTCTTTCTAGGGTCCAGTTAGGAGACTGGTCTTCTTTGAAGTTTGTCTTTCTTTCTGTCAACCTGGATAACCACTGGTGCAATTCTATGTGGATACTAGCAAAGAAAATTTCATAAATATCAGTAAAAACGTACCTTTGCAAGAATTCGTTTGAGCTACGACGAGGGTCCTTATTCTCTTGTTCAACAAATTTCAGATAAGTATCTCCAACCTAGTCACTGATTTCTTTTACTGAGAGCCTCCAAATCATATCCCTCCAGGTATGACATAGATCCCTCTTGAAGCAAATACTGGTTCAACCGGTAATGGAATGAATTTGTTGTGCATATGGGGTAGACCCGGGTTCTTATGCTTTTATCTTCGCACCAACAAACAGACCCACAGTGTTGGCCCTTTCGGCAACAACCTGCGAACAGGTTGCAGTCTCACCCGAAACAGCTATGGGGTGCCGTAGAATCAGGTTTCTGCAGGCGAAAGAGGGATATTACTATACCTTTAGCCTTAAAAAATAATAATTATGCAATATAGAGCTTCGACATTCACTTAAATAGCTTCGGAGTATAGATAAAAAGACAATTCTTGCTCAACCCTTAACTAGGAATTCACAGCGAAGTTAATACTTAACGATTTATCTTACTTTATCATTCATCTACTTATAATTTGCATAAAAACATAACAGGAACAAAATAAAAAGAACCACCACAACACAAGATATATGTGGTTCACCCCCAGGGTAGGGGCTACATCCACAAAACTGCTTTTATATTCAACAAGTTACAAAACAAGCAGTTCTTATCTGCGCACTCAGCTGCGGATCTTCTCAACAACCCAAAAATGCGTACTCAGCTACGGATCTTCTCAACAACCCAAAAATGCGCACTCAGCTGCAGAAGCTTTCTTCCAAAACCCTCTATGCACTCATCTGTAGAGGTCGTCCACACACTCAGCTAGGACTTAACCTTAACCCAAAAATAGACCTTAGCTTCTTCGCATCACATTATCATCATAACACAAAAGATTCTACAATTGCCCTTGACTCCTTTCCATAAGTGCCTATTTATACAAGTGCACTATTACAATACCATGGGCTTAAAAACCATGGGTACCCAAAAACCATGGGACATTTACAAAAAGAGGGGCTTCGACCCAACCCCGAAACCCCTAAGACTATTTTGGACCGCAACTCCGCTTACAAGCTTCACACCAAAACCGCGGAGTTGCCAAAATTAAGGACCTTCAAGGTCGGGAGCCCCAACACAACCTTGTAGCAAAGGTTAAGATATTCATCACTATAGTTGATCTTCAAGCTCCTCATGTATGTGTTATCCCATGGGTGCCTTTTGAGCTTGTACAATGCCTTCTTTTATTTTCACACATGATTCTTCATGTCACGTGTATTAACTTTCAGTGGCTGCAAATGTCTCTTCGTAGTCTATGTCTTCTTTCTGTGAGAAGCCTCGTGCTACGAATCTTATCTTGTATCCCATTAAATTTTCTTCAGTTCTCGATACCGCATCCTAGACATCATTCTTTATGATTGACTGGTACTCTTCGATCATAGTTTCCTTCCCTTTATTATTATCTACTTCTTCACAGCTACAAGGCTCTGCATCAATGATGTCGCACAACAGTGTCACATAACTGCATTGTGTCTAAGACCTCTTGAAGTCTCTTCATACTATTCTTCATTTTGGATTATTTCCTGAACTATCGTCACTTTTTCTTTGGAACAAGTCTCATCCTTCTTTTCTTGTATGCGATTGTACGTGATCTTTCCTACACATCAAATGCATTAGTTGTATGGTTAGAAACTTTTCATAAGGCATATTCATAATTGAAAATTCTTATGCATAAAGATATGATCATGCAACTATTTTAGGCAATACAACATTCATCCATATCTCACACAAACTTTCTAGATACCTTCCATCTCTACCATGAGATTATTAAAATTGTGCACTAATCCAATATGTTAGCAAAGAGGTTTCATTCTAGATAAGTAGAAATGGAGAGTTGTGTTGCCGCCTTTTCACACACCTGGATCACGTGGCAGAAATCTTCAA
>LPNX011136801.1:660467-705499 GCA_001517045.1 Pseudotsuga menziesii | reverse complement strand
GCATACACACTGGAGTCTTGTAAATTTTAATAAGTTTTAAAAGATGTGTTCTTGCTTAAAAGAAAAGCCTCAAAGAACCTCTTTCGATCCAAGTGGATCTAAATTGGGGAATCAAGGAGGGTTTGATTTTAAAATGATGATAAACAAAAGATGATAAAATAACACAACTACACAAATGCGGTTTTCTGATTAATCCTACCACGAATCTCTTTCCCCTTGCGGGTCACTCGGGAACTCGTGGGGTAAGTATTATGATTACTTTTGAAAATAAGATATGGAATATGGAATTAAAAACAAGAACAAATATACTACCCTACCAATCAGATAAATTCTAGTAAAAGGAAATAAGCAGAAAAAGATGAAAAAGGCACTGACGCGAATCCCCCCAGGGGGGATGGGGAATGGGCTCGAAAGAGCGTATTCAAAGGATGATTTTATTACAGAGGTTACAATATCAAAGCACTGATAAAACAGAGCTTTCTTGGTCCTTATACAGGCTGAAACCAAGATATTACAGTTTATGCAAAATAATTACAAATTATGTGACAAAAGAGAGCCCCCGGGGGGGATTTGAGCGCTCCAAAAGCCACTTTGGACAACAGCTTATTTTATTCTCTGTCATACCTTCTAAATGAAAGAGAGTGAATTAGAATAAAAAATTCCCCAAAGCACTTTGAGGGTGCCTTTGGGTTAGCCTACTTTATCTCAAAAAATTAATGAAATTAAACTAGCTAAACCGACGAAAAGGGAACCAAGGAAAGCAAGCTTTCCTTGGGATCTTGGCCTACTGTTTGTGCAACCAATTAACAGCACTGATATTGTAGAATATTGAAATTATTTAACAGCAAAAGAAACTACCTTAACAGCAAGCTATGAATTTTTCAATAAACTACTTGCGAAACTAAGGCAACTTTAGCTAGATCTCTTGAATTTGAACTTTATGTGCACAGTGAAACTAAGATCTAGGAAATTGAAGGGATATTGATAATTAGATCCATATATGCTTTTATTTATGAGATAGATCATATTTAAAAAGAAACCTTAAAGTAACCAGCTTGAGGAAAGTTTAATAATTTTTAAAGGAGGAAGAGAGAGAAAGAGTGTTGGTTTCTTTGAAGATCCACAGTAGAGCTTTCAGGTGGAATGCCGAGGGACTATGCCTTTGAACTATTTTGAAGAGAATGAAGAAGCAAACTAGATCAGCATCCTCTCCAAAGTGTGAACCTGCAACTCAGTTGAAATCAAAGATCTTGCCAAGAAACTTGTGAGATCCGATTAGTACATACAAAGAGATTCAAGATAACATGCATATAAGCTTATAGGACATGCTAAATCTAGAACTCTAAACATGGATCAAAGGAGAGTGACAGCCAATAAACTTATTGAACAACACCTTTCCTATCAAGATTGTAATAAGCTAATTACCAATCTTAACCACAGATCTACAAGAAAATAGCAATAAATGACCACAGATACAGGTTACCTCAGTAGAACAATGGCAATAATCATCCACACATGTAATGGCACCACACCGTATTGCCTCCAAATCTTTTCTTTATTTCAAATGAGAATTACAACAATACAATAGCAGCATCAATCAATCCCAGTTCTAACTAGCTTGGAAGAGGAGGCTGTGCCTTGATTTATACAAATTGTAGGCCATCTAGCCCAGGGGGGATGCAATTCCTCATGGAATCAAGTGAAATCCTTTGATGGATAGTTCATCAATGCAGAACTGAGGCTGAACTGAGCCTACTTGTCACCCAGGGGCCTGATCTGGCTAACACATCAACCCATACACTGACACATCAGCCCAAACACTGAAGAATCCACCAAAAATCATCCAGTTGAGCCAAAAACGTGTTGAGGAGAGAGGGAGGGCGAAATTCCCCATAAATACCACTATAGATCAACTCTGGATCTGATTTGATCCCCTCCTTCAGTCAAGGATTTGTCAGATCCAGTCAATATGCTCCAGATCTGATTGATTTCAGTCAAATCGGTTGAGAATCCATTGATTTATTTGATTTTGGATTTGCTCCATTATTCATCAATTTATTAATTAAAATAATCAATAATTGATTTTTGGGGCTTTCTGGCCTGAGTGATGAAAGATCACACAAAACTTAGTAAAAAGTGGGTCCATGGGTTTACATGGTGCTCTTAGCTTCAAAATGAGCACCTACATGACTGAAACTGATTATTTGGCCCACTTTTATTACAGACTCAATTTTTCCAATTAAACTATTAAAAAATAGCCTAAGTTTTGGAAATATTAAAATTTAATAAAAAACCCTGAAAAAACTGAAAAATTGAAAAATTGAAAAACACCTAGGGGGACTTAGACATGTTCATATGACTCAAAAAAGATGTCTAGCATGCTTGCACATTGACACATAGACTCTAATAACCTCAATAGGCACAAATGCCAAGCCGACCACCCCAAATTTGGAGGTATGGAGTGAAAAACATAGAAATTATTAGTCGTTTATTCAACAACCAATAATAACCAAGGGAAAAAATACCCTGGGCTGATCGGATTGACAAATGAAGTCTAAGAGACCGAGTCTTTTACAGACACTATCATGCTAGAACATTTATTACAACTCCCCCCATGGGGTATGAACATGTGATATGATACAACAAGCACTTCCAGAAGTACTTCCAAAGGTCTCTTAAAGTCCGAACAAGTTATCCTTGTCCAGTTCACCAGGCTCACTTGATAAAAACACCTAAGTACAACTTAGGTGGTAACAAGTTGTATAGAATCATGAGCTATTTACCCATCACATTCATATTAGTAGTCTACTTTCATTAATGCAAACATTCTATAATGCATAATACATAAAATGAATATAAACAAATGCATAACAAAACAATATCATGAAATTCCAATTGAATGCTTATCTTTGTTTTTTTCATGGGTAGACTCCTTCTTTTAGCTTCATCATCTTCTTTATTCATAATAGCATCATCTCTTGTCCAAATGCTTAATATGGATAAGAGATTCTTCAAGAATTTAACTCTTCATATTCCTCACGCTTGAGGTATCTTCTTTGAATCGTGAGCGCTTGAACTTTAGTTGCTCCCATCTTCTCTTCTCCTATTATGGGTCAAGCTTCATCTTGTGTGTGCTCTTCCTAGATTTCGTTGAAAGTAATCACTTTCTTCTGGCACACATTCCTTGAAAGAATGAATCCCATTATCCTGTGAGGACATTCAAGGTGGTTATCACAACTTCTGCATTCTCCACTTCTTCTTCTACTCCTTCAAGTTGTTCTTTGATTTAAGAGACCCTTGTAAAGTATGAGTGTATAGTCTCTGCATTCTGGATCTTCACATTATTCAATTGGTTTCTGAAAGTCATATTTTTGATTTATATTCTTCCCTTCAAATATCTTGTTTAAGGAATCAAACATCTCATCAGGTGTCTTTAGGCAAGACACGTGTGGTATAAGGTGATCCTTGATTGAATCATCAATGATCTTCTTGGCCTTGACCAAGTTCTTCTTGTGTAAGCCTTTTATCCTCATCTTCCTCTGGAAATGGAACCCCTCGATTTATGAACATGTCCAATTCATTTTTTTCAAGAAACAGTGAAATCCTATACTTCCATGCTTGGAATTTTTCATATTCACCAATATTGTTGACAAGTTGGTGTGATTAGTCATGTTGAAATGAGAACCTCAACTGTAAATAGCAAAAGATTAGATCTTACTGATTTGAGGTGTCCGTCTTGGTTCCGGGGCTCGCTGATCTAGGGCTTGTCAGAGAAACCCTAATTTTAAAAACTTGGAATATTTCAGATTTGATTGGATAGAAATATGGGCATCTTAAAGACGAGCTGTCCATTGTACTCCTTTTTTGAAAACTGTGGAGAGAAGCTCCTGGAATAGGAAGCCCTAGTTTTCCAATTTCCTCTGCAGACATGCCTCATATTATTTCTGTGGTATCTTGGAAAATGCACCTCCTATGTGTCTAAAATTTCATACTGAGGTATCCTAGCTTGTCCTCTTTCCAACGCTAAAGTTTTCAGTGGAATTGATTTCACCAATTTGGACTTACGAGAGCTTTCCCAAGGTGACTTATTTCAGGACTGTTCTACATAGAAAAGTTGTACTAACTTCCATGTGTCCCTATTTCATCTTCAGGTTTTGAAACATTTACCACAAAAATTACCATTCGTGATGTATCTGCAACATCTTGCAAAATTTTATTTGGCCCGTTGTAGCCTCAGATATAGCAATTCTCCCTTGGTGTCCTATTTATGGATGAATCCTGGAAGAGGCTGGAACACTAATTTGGAGGAATGATATATCCCAGAATATAGATAATATGAGACTAAAATTTTTACATATGGTACATTAGGACTTTACATTTTTCCTGTGAAAATTTTAGCCCCTGATACGTCTTCAATCCCGAGATATAGCGAATGTACCAACATGACCTGTTTTAGTATTTTAGGTTTTTGCAGGCCTGTGGTAAAACTAGGGTTTGACTTTCCCAGAGTTATACTCAAACAAAAACTTAGACCTTGGTCTCTAAGCTTTGATTTTTATGAGGAGAGAAATCCTATGCTGGGTTCACTCAAAAAATCCTCTTCTATGAAAAGCCCTAATTTCCCGTAGCAAAAACTGAAAATACATAGAATCAAATTCTACTTCGACAGAAAGATGCACCCTTCAATGGAGTCTTAGCCTAGCCCCCTTTTTCTGATGGATTGTGGGAAGAGACCCAAAAATAATGAAGCCTTATATTTTGTGACTACACGGTGTCTTCTTCTTAGGTTAGCTTTGATACCATGTTATATTTTTATCATTTAAGCAATATGATATAGGATCTTATCTGAGAGAATAACATGCACAACAATAATCACAAGAAACAAGAGGCACAAAGATTTTCCTTGGGGAAACCATAAAGGAGAAAAAACTGCAACTTCCTGAGAGATATAATGAGCACGAATGGTAGCAGTAAAACCCAAAGACAGAAAAGATGATCTCCAACAGATGTTCTCTCTCTCACTTGTGTGAGCTCCTCTTCTCTCACTTATGCAATATAGCTAGGTGAGTGTGTGTGACAAATAGAGAGTATTACTCTCCATTTACACTAGTTTCTGACTTGACAATTACTTACCAGGGCCAAAAGATATAGGAGATTCTAATAACCCTAGTGCCCCTCAACTTTGGGGACTTTCCCCCCCTGATAAACAAGGAGGGCTAACCTTAAGTCCATTGTGGGGACTATCACCCCAACTTATAATGGAGGGTTAACCTCATTAAATTTTCACAACTTTATTATATTAAGGACTCTCCCAATAGGAACATATGGGTACAATGAAATACAAATGATTCTCTTGATAGGAACATCCGGGAACAATATAAGTGCATACATTCTGAAGTTACAAATAAATTAACAGTAGGACCTTTTCCTGATTTTCAAAACTCAACTAGATAGTGGAATAGTCCCAATGTGTCCTATTCATTCTTTCCCAAGTTTGTCATATTAGAATATTGATGTCTAACCCCAGATATAGGATAATGTAATCCATGTTGTAGTATCCTATCTGCACAGTCATTCTTAACTCGCGACCAATATCAAATTTGTTTCTAACTCGGCTAACCCTTCTTTCAGGTTATGATTCTAATGGGGTTTATTCTATAATTCCTTGTAATTCTGTGACAATATCTTTATTGGGGATTAGTGCTAAGAAAATTGAAATAAATTTCTTGAGCTTAATAACCTTGTTTGTATCCAACTTCCAGAATATATGTTGAAATCGTTCAGGAATCTCCCTGATGTCGCATGAGCTTGAAGGTTGTTGTGCATCTACAAACTCTTATCGTGCATTCAAAAATACTTTTTTCTATTTCTAAACATCAAATGACACTTCCTTTGGCACTGCGGGTTGCACCTACAGTTTTCCATGTTGCACATTTTGATATGCTCTAGTAACAACACCTCCTCATGTTATGACAACAACATTTGGGTCTCTCGACTCAACAATAATCATTTGAATATTTATGTTAGGATTTGGGTTGGGATTCCATGAGGGGTTAGGAACCTCCATTGTACGATCTTGCCACTTTGTAATCAATTGGGGACACCGTTCTATGTTATGATCCTGCAGTTTGCAGTATGAACATGTCTTTGCAGGTTCATGGAAATCTCTAGCATAATGGCCCTGCTGGCCACAATTGTAACACATGATTTGGCCTCTACCTCTGGAAAATCCTCTTGGGATCTATCCTCTACCTCTAAAATTTCCAACCGCCTACCCTAGGGATGTTGTTGTTGTGGTGGATACTGATTCTACTGGTACTAAGGATGATACTATTGATAATGCAAAGGTTGATACTATGCTTGTTGTTATACCTAAATATCATCACCACCGTGTGCAGAGAACCCAAACATCATATTAGCCCTCAATCGCAAATTGTGAAATAATAATATTGGTCCAAACATCAAATTTATATATGAAAATCCAACACCACTTATACCCTTTAGTAAAAAGGTGGTACCTTCTTTAGCACCTCCTGTAATGCATTGACAATAAGCAGTGGAACTTCCTTTCCCATTTGATCAAGGTGTGGTTCTTCCCTGTAACCTTTGTGTCTTAGTGAGGAAGAAGCAGTGCCCTTCGTAAAAAGTGAAAAAGAGAGGTTCTCATGAAGATTCTCGAAAGAAGGATTCCTGGCACCCTTATCCCTAATCACTAGGGATAGTTGGGATTGAGATCCATATTTGTAGGATCTCCTAGCTACCTCACCCACCAATTTCTCGACCATATCTATCCATTCCAAGCCTATAAAATCATGCTCATTCACCATGGTTGAGGAGATGGTAAAGGTATGCTATTTCTTTGATATTCTAGCCTATATCGGTTAAGTGAGCTTGAGGGAGTAAGTTGGAGATATTGGGGATGAGATGTTGGCTTTGTGAAGGAGTACATTGTCACTAAGGCATAGGTTGTAAACTTCTTCTCTATTATCTAATGAAAAATTGGTTCCTTTCCCATTAAATTTATTGTGTCATTATCGCATGTTTTATTATTGAATTCCTTAGTCGTCAATATAGAATAGTGGATTATATTTTGGTTCTATTTGATATTATTTGTTGTTTCTCTTGTGATTATGTAGCTACAGCCATGAAGGATCATCTTTACAAGAAACAATGATACTAGTGCATCAAAGAGGATTGATTCCAGATATCAACCCATTCTAGTGAATGTCTTCCAATACTGTCGTGTACCATTTGTTATAGATCTGAACAATTCAGACAAGAGGAATAGCTCTTGTCCAGAGGAGGTGCAAAATTCATAGCTACAAATATGGTGACTCTACTAGGGAAGAGCTTCAGCTGATCTAATATTCCTTAGTATTTTCAAAACACTTGTCTGAAATCCAAGATCCTATTCTTCATCAGTTCAATTAGATCCAATAGCTGATCTAGTGGTTATTGGTTTCGTATCTTCAGATCTGACTTTTTTGACGTTTTGTTCTCTTAAATACTATTAATTCATGATTTAAATGTCAGTTGCACAATTATTTGACATTGATTTTTTGCTATATTTTGTTTTTGGCATCTATAGGGAACCGCATATGCACAGTGGGTAATAAGCCGTTCCACTGGATGAACTCAGTTAGTAGGGAGTGGTGCCACCACCTATGATCAGAAATAAAGAAGTGGTTCTCAAGCAAAACTGGTCTGTCAGTGACCCTCTGGAAGCGGTGCCAGGTAGGTCTTTCCATATTTTTTTTTTCAATGTTTTTTGCAAAATGTTTTGTTGAGTTGTTTTCAGTTTTGACTCTCTAGTTTTGTGTTTAAGAGATATGAGTGCTTGAATGTCAAATTTGGTGTCATAAAAGGCTTATTTTGTTGAAATCAAAGAGATAGGATAGATTCATCTTTTCATTGGCTTGTATGCTTGGTTTTGAGTTTTTTGAAAGGAGTGTTGTTTGAGAGCTTAGCATTAGTTAGATCTCAGTATTATTGCTAGATACATATGAAAAGAAAAAAATTTCTTAATTGGTTTATTGTTTTCATTTTTCATTAAAAGTTTGTGAAGGACTTCTTTTCTCTTTGAAAAAATAAATTTTTTTGTTGAGAATTGTTTATGTTTTTGTTAGAGGATGAATTATTTGACCTCTAATTAGCCTCATCAGCTTTTATATCTTTGTCTTTCTTCTCTTTCTTTTACATGTTGATCACATAAAGAGAAAAATATTAGTGTTTTTAAGTTAGATATTTCTAGTTTTAAAAGAAAAATTGAAAATGTATTGATTATACCCTTGAGTGGGTTTTGTCTTTCTTCTTAGACAAATACATCTTACTCTATTTTTCTTGCTTTCAAAATCAATTTGAAGTTCGTTGCTTACTCTTTTTCTCGGAAAAAGTTTGGTTTAGTGTAGTTGTTTAGGAAAATTTTTGGTTTCAAAATGAAAACTAAATTGAAAAATAATCTATCCTTCCCATAGGTAGGCATGTCTTGAAAATTAAAGTGAAAATATCTACATATCATATTTGCATGGATTTACATTTCTGTTAGAACCTCATGCATTCACATAACCACTCAACTTAAAATTAATGGTATTTATAGGTCTAAAATTGCATATAAATTTGCGTGATAAGTTAGTGACGTGTTCGGGCATAGTAAAATGTAGGAGTTGTCATTATTTTCCTTCACTGCAACACGAGATTCACACAGTTCTTCCACATACCATCAGTATATCGAATGACCTTTCATGTATCCTTGAGGTATATAGAAAGGTACTTCGCGTACTCGATTGTATATCAGAAGGCCCCTTGTGGACGATTATGCATTAGACAACTCTACTACCGATTTGAGCTCTCATGTACCTTTCTTATATTGGGAGACACTACTAGGATTCCTTGTCAAACTAATAAAAACCATTTGTCTGTCTTGTTTGGAGCAATACACTGAGAAAAACGGTCGGGGAGACTACTATGCACATACCTTGAGTATATCGTGAGTTACACCTACTTGACAATCTTAGTGAGAGACCGACTATTTTGAGCTCATCCCATTACTTAAGTTTTCTCATGGCATGTAGCTTGAGTAGGAGAAGAATTTGTGTGTTTTTCTTAGTTTTGAGACATTATGTTAGGTTTTAGTGACTTTTTCAATATGGCTGAGTTTCATTTGAGATGATCTAGAAGGAACCAGGGCTTACCACCTGACTTTCCACCTGCAACAGGGGAAGGCCCAATGGAATCCATGAACCAAGGAGATGCAACTCTCTCCCTTGGGGGGGAAATCCAGTTGTAGAAAGTGTATACCAATTTGCTTCTTACGTTACTCTATCGATCCAAATGTCTCCTATGAGTGACACTTCTTTTCATTCTCCATTGGAAGGTCAGAATGCTAGTGTTAATGAATCTGAGTATAGTCCTGATGCTCCATTTTGGAGAACCTCTATGGGTTAGGCCATTTCTAATTTTTGGGTTATTACACCCTCTTTTGAAAACCCTCCTTTGAATGAAGATTCATATAGAAGAATTCAAGAATCACTTAGTCGTGCTTGTAATTTTCAAGAGAGAATGGACAAGGTGTTGGATAGTCTTGTACCTCATAAAGAACCTATGTCAATTATTTTACCCCATTTGATAGACCCATGGCCTAATGGCTATAGTCCTCTTTCTAATGATGCTCCATATCATGGTTTGTATCCTCATGATCCACGTCAAACCTCCAACCTTACAGTTTTAAATCCTAGGTATGTTGCTCATCCTCATGCACCGTCTATTGCTAGGGGCCAATCCTTAGCTCAAGTGGTATCTATACCTTCCAAGGCTAGGGGAAAACCCTCGACACAGCCTATGTTATCAGTTGGTGGAGTTGTTACTAGTACTAGGCAAACGTCTATTGTAGGGAAATTTGCATCGTATGTTCCTCCTACCCACACCAATGTGGTAAATCCTCCATCGAGTTCAGGCCAACACTTAGGGGAACAACCTATAGTTAACCAGCCTTATTGGGGTCATGGTTATCGAGAAAATCAGTTACATGTAGTAAACATGAGTTATCCACCTACATATACAAGAATTATGTATTATGGAATCGCTTACCTAGGAAACATGTTTACACCATGGGGGAAACCTAACTAGTATTACATGCCAGAAATAGGGATAATTCCTTTTATTACTATGAGAGGTGATGAAGGACCACTTAGAGGACCACCACCTAGGGCTCCACCACTTGGAGGTCGAACTTCCGAAGGACCACCACCTAGGGGACAACCACCTAGCGAACCACCTCTTGGAGGCCTGCATCTGGGGGGGACACCTCCTTCAGATGATTCTTCAGGAGTTTCATCATCTAATCAAGCAAATAAACAACCCATATATAAGTTAGTGTATGGTCCTATTGGTACATATATGCCTTATCAATATTACCAGTATGTAGAACGTAATAATAAGTTACCTTTCTTGGAAACTTTCAACTTACCTGATCTATCCAAGCTGATAAATGATCCCATTCAACACAACCCTTCATGGTCGGCTATTCCAGTAAAATTTCCATTAGACATTCCCAAGTTTTATGGAAACCAGGGTGATGATCCCAAGAACCATGTTATGAGAATCCATCTATGGTGTTCCTCGAACTCCTTGATGGATGATTCTATTTATTTAAGGCTCTTCTAACGCAGATTAACTAGCATGGCTATGAAGTGGTACATTGAACTTCCATAACATTCATTTGTGGATTCTAGCTCTTTCTAAGTTGTTTTCCTTACGCTCCTTCACCTACCCATTTGATATGAAATAAGTACGAATATTGTAACTTCACTCTGTCAAAACACCTCCATGCCCATATCGGACCATATCCATGAGTGGAGAAGGCAGAGAAGACTTATTAAAGCTCCCATCCTAGACCAATTTATAGTTGATTGGTTCACTAAGTCTTTGTTTCCTCCTCTCGCTCAAGACATGTCTATGGGTGGCATTGTTACTGAAGAGAAGGCTATCAATCATGCTCGGTATCTAGATTTTCTCTATTCCCAATCCATAATGATGTATGGCTTAATTCCACAAGCTCCTCGCCGCAGCACTAATCCTACTAAGCCACCAGTAGAAAATCCTGCTGACAGGGTGGTTAGTTCAATTAAGCTCTCATCAACAGCCAAACCTACCAAGAAACCAAGTGCTTCTACCACTGCTCCTTCAACTCCTACAGATTCTACCAAGGTGAATTCTATTCAAATTTCACAAGCACCCGACAATAAGAAAAAGGGAAAAGGTAAAATAAGAAACCTAGGAACCAATAGGAGAATCCTAAATCAATGACCAACGAGAATGATGAAGGGAAGAAGAAAGCCAAATATCCTTGCTTATTGTGTGGAGGATATCACTTCATGAAATAATGTCCTCATCGTGATGAGATTAGCAAATTTTTGAAGAGTGACCCTGTACCAGCAGTTCTTACTGATCTTTTTCCCTCTCAACAACAACTGATAGACCATATGTCTGATCAGGGGACCTCCAATTCCATGGAGGAAATCAGAAGTATGATGTATTTTGAGACCATCAATTTGAGTACTCATAGTCAATGATATGACAAGACAGGAGAAAAGAAAGATGAAAATACTTCTCTCATAAAGTTCCTTCTACTATTTCTCGTTCGTCCTCATCTAATGGCCCTCTCGTGATCGAAAAACCTAATCTTCATTTAGTTTTATGACCACCCAAGGCTACCCTCAGGAAGTATGTCTTCAATCCCAATGCCCAATCTGCACAATTCTATAATGTTGTTGAAGAATTAGCTCAGGAACCTTGTGCGATTTCTACCCTTGAGGTACTCAAAATTTGTCCAACGTAGTGTAAAAACCTGCTAACAGCTTTGGGGGAATTAGACCTAGATAATACAAACTTGATTCATTTAAACATAGATAACTTTAAATCCATATTACCTCACCAACTCGCATTTCAAATTGCCTCAAAAGTAGTTCGAAGCAAGGTCCATCGAACCATCTTGAATGAGGGAGCTTCAACTTTAGTCTTGTCTATAGCCTTTTGGATACCCATTGGTTCTCTTGAGGTTATGAAATCACCTACTTCCTTGAAATATTTTGATGGACGCGGTTTTCAGCCCCATGGTCTATTTCCAGCACTTTGTGTCTAGCTTGGGGGAAATACTATTTCCATTTAGGTGGAAGTGGTTTATGCCCCATTAAATTGAAATATTCTATTGGGGAGGAATTTCTTTCACGGTATGCCAGTCGTCGCTTCGAAAATATTTAGCACTCTCCAATTTCCACATATCGGGAAGATTGTGACTATCAATCAACTTGACTATTGTACACTTGATGTTACAACCTCCATGATTAATAAAATCCCTATGCTAGGTCATTCCGCTCCTCCTTATCAGTCAATTGGGATAGGAATGCTGAAATAATCCATCCTTATGGGTGTGTTTCCATCAGCTCCTCCTAGTACGAAAACATAGACAATAAATATGATTTCCACAACTATCTATAGCACCAAGGGCGGAGAAATTGTTGAGTCATCCTCCCTTAGCCCCCATGAAGCAATGTATAATTCTATCCAATCCATTTCCGATGACCATGTTGATGACCTTCATATCATGGATTAGGATTCTTACCACCTTTGTTAATAGTTGGAACCCTCTCTTTCCACTATAGATTATCTCATGCATACGTTTCCTTTTGATGAGTCCATCATGGAGATAATGAGTGAGAGTGAACCTATATGGGAATATCATCATCATCGATGTTATTTTATTTTCAACAACACTTTGGTTGGTTTTGAACTTGAATCAATTATCAATACTGATATTGTCACCCATCCGGAAACACCTGTATTGTTGCAAAATATAGAATCCAAAGGAAATTTGCACAACATTACTCAAACCACCCCAATTGACATATCAGTCAAACCTAGAACCATTGAGCATCTTCACGTAGGGAAGAACTACTCAACGGAAGAAACTGAAGCATATAGAGTATTATTCAAATAATTTTGAGATATTTTTTTCTAAACTTATGAAGAGATGGCTGGGATAGACCCATGTATTGTGGTTCATGAAATGAAAACCTGTCCGACGACCTAACTAGTCAAGAAGAACTTACGTCAAGTCCATCCCCGAAAGGCTGTGGCTATTAAAGCCAAAGTAGAAAAGATTCTTAAGGAAAGATTTATTTATCCTATACCTCTAACTGAATGGGTATCTAACATTGTCCCTGTGAACAAAAACCAGGGCACCATTAGAGTCTGTATCAATTTCTGAGACCTAAACAAAGCTTGTCCTAAGGATAATTTCTTGACTCCTCATATCGATCAGATTATCGAAAACTGTGATGGAAGTGTCATCTTCTCGTTCATGGATGTATTTTATCACTACAATAATATTGATATATTTCCCATCGATCAGAACACAAAATGACATGTATATGTTTGTGGGGAACCTTTTCCTATAGGAAGTTACCTTTTAGCCTCAAGAATGTCGAAGCTACATTCTATCATTCCATGTCCTATGTGTTTCATAATATTAAGAACATTGTGGAGTCGTACCTTGATTATCTCCCAACACATTCACAAGAATGGGAAGGCCACCCTAGGCATCTTAGAGACATTTTTCTAAGATGTCGTCATTATAACATACGGCTCAATCCACACAAACGTGTTTTGTGCATTGAGACGGGACGTCTTCTTGGATTTGTGGTTTCTAAGGATGGCATATGACTTGATCCACTGAATATTGCTACTATATTAGCCCTACCTGCCCCAACAAACATTGTTGATTTCCAAAGTTTGCAAGGGAAGGAAAAATTTATTCATCATTTCGTTTTCAATTTTGCTGATAACGAATGGTTATATGCGTATCCTAAAGAAGGAAAGTCCATTCTTTTTGTATGTCCAAGAACAGCAAGCCTTTGAAAATATCAAGCATGCTCTGACTCATTCCCCCATGATACACCCCCCAAATTATTCAAAGGAATTTGTCTTATATGTTGCTACCTCCACTACTACCATTGGAATGGTTTTAGAATAGGAAGATCCCAATGGTCAGAAGCACGTGATATATTATTCCAGTAAGAATCTAATTGATTTTGAAATTGGATACTCACATGTGGAGAAGTTAGCATTGGCTACATTCATTGTTGTTCAAAAAGTTCGTCATTACATGTTGCTTCACACTACCATGTACTTGTAGATCAGAACCCTATGTACTACATCTTGACTCGTCATGTGCTAGGGGGGGAATATTCCTGTTGGATTGTCATCCTACAAGAATTTCACCTTGAGTTTTCCAAGGCCACTTCAAAAAAATGCGTGGCCTTTGTAGAGCTGATTTGTGACTTTCCTTGTGCTTTGATGGAGACTAAGCCCAATGATTTGTTTTCAGATGAATTCTTGTTCTTGATCAGCACAACCGATCCATGGTATGGAGATTTAATCATTTATCTCCAAACTCAAATATTTCAGCCCAATATGTCCTGTGGCAATCGTCCTTGTATCCATCACCATGCAAAGTACTACCTCATCTTAAATGATACATTGTATAGACATGGTATCGATTCCATTCTCCGACGATGCCTTGGACATGAAAAGGCTAAATAGGTCCTTAATGATTGCCACTCTAGAGCATGTGGTGGTCATATTTCTGCAATGGCTAGAACCCAAAAAATCCTTCACGCTGGTTTTTTTTGGCCTTTAATGTTCAAAGATTGTCATCGGGCTATTAAGAAATTCCCACCCTTCCAACATTTCTATCCAAGAAATACCCACCTTGCTCCTTTACACTCTGTCATTGCAGTTGGCCATTTTTCCAAATGGGGTATTGATTTTATGCATTTTAATCCTACCTCACTTGGGGGGCATGGTTACATCATCATAGCCGTTGATTATTTCACAAAATGGGCTGAGGATATGCCTACGTATGAAGAGGATGGTAAGACTCCTGCCCTCTTCTTATTTAAGACTGCTGCCCTCTTCTTATTTAATCACATGATAGCTATTTTTGGAGTCCCACAGTCTATAGTCACTGAAAAAGGATCACATTTTTGGAACCAGATGATGACTGAGTTAATTACCAAGCTGGGTTTTTCCATGAAAACTCAACTCCTTACTATCCATAAGCTAATGGTCAGGTTGAGGCCATTAACAAAGTTTTAAAAAGCATGCTGTGGAGGATCGTTGGAGATCATAAATCCAACTAGAACCTGACTCTCTTTTCTACTCTTTGGGCTTACAGGACTTCGGTAAAAACAACGACTGGCTTCACACCATTCTAGTTAGTTTACAGACTAGAAGTTGTCCTTCCTATCCAATGCAAGATTTTGTCACTAAAACTTGCGGTACAAATTTCGTGAAATACTTCCATCGAGGAAGAGAGATTTATATACCTAACTAATCTTGGCAAAAATAGAAGAGATATTTCCTTAGATAATGAGGCACATAAGAAAAGCATCAAGGCCCAGTATGATAAATTTAATAATCCTCATGTTTTCAATGAAGGTGACCTAGTTTTGGCCTACGATCAGAGACACGATAAACTAGGTAAAGGAAAGTTCGATTCAATGTGGTATGGTCCCTTTGTCATCAACAAAGTTTTAGTGAAAGGAGATTACGAGCTCGTGGATTATGATAGGATACCCTTCAGGAAACTTCACAATGGATTGTACCTAAAGAGGTGCTATGCTTAAATCATTTTTTTATGGTACCTTGTATATATGTATATTTTGGATTTTAGTGTGTTATGTCTTGATTTAGTATGGTGTTGAGTTTAGTGTCCAAATTGTTTATACAATGTTTTGGTTATGCAGATCAAATGGATTTTTACAGCTTCATTGATTGTACTTGTCATCATACCATGAACCTTGATTCAGCTTCTTAGGTTCTCTATTCCCTGGCTTATGACTTGATCAGTTCAAGAGTGGTTCGTATTGGTCCCTCTACCAACAACATTGCCGAGTATTAGGCAGCAATAGGTCTACTCACTGAGGATGCATCTCAAGATATTCATGAATTGGCAATATTTATGGATTCACAATTAGTCATTTTCATCTAAACCATGTCTATACCATCATAAACCATGTACTCCTCTGTTAATTTTGGAGAGTGCATTTATTAGAGAGGTCATTCGAGTGTATCGCTTACAGGAATGTCCCTAGGTAAGATAATACATTTGCTGATTCGGTAGAAAACTACCCCCTAGAATGGTATAGTTCCCATTTGTTGGAATATATTAAACCCACTCACAAATTAGGATAAAATAATTAATCATTATTTGATTAATTATTCACCCACTAGCTTAATTAGTTGGCATCCACTTGCACCTTAAAGTCAATACATGCCATCTATATCCTAGGAATGATTTATTTCCAATTCTGGGTTGATCTTGACCACCTTTTGACCATTCAGAATTAGTATACAAGACTTTACAGCAGATTCTACTTTATTATGCTTTTCCCGCTTTTCCTGCTTTTCTATGGATAAGATAAAAGCTAGTCAACTAGGAAACTGGGAGATTTTATTTCCAACCCATCCTCCATTAGTTTTTCTCCATTTTATAGGATTAGCATTTTTTTTTCCATCTCCTTGACAACTCACTCATGATTTTTCCAACTTGTGAGGTCCTTGATAGATTTGGTAAGTGCTTTATTCACCTATGGGGGTTTTGCTATATTTTGGTAAGTCAGCCTTTTGAGCTTTATGATTTGTTTGCATACAATTCTATTTTCCTATGAGGGATGTACTATTTATGTACACTATTATTCATCATTATTCAATGGAAGGATACACACCAATATTCATCTCTTCATTCATGTGATTCAGTCTCTTTTCTTCTCTCTATTTTCCTGTGTATGCTTGTGAGAATTCTTAGTAGCAAGATCTATTTCCTGTGCTTCTTCTTAGCATCATTGCACATAGCATTGATCTATTATTTCTGCATGGTATAAGAGCAGAAAGGTTGATCAAGTTCTACAGAGTTGAGGATCACATCTAGTCTCCTATCCCTCTCTGAAGAAGAGCTTGTCTAGCTTACAAGATTTTCTCCTAGTTTGTTTTGCAGGTTATAGAGAGTATCTCTTAGAGCATATCAACAACTTCAATATGGATTCAAAATTTTCTCTACTATCTCCTTTCAACTATTCTGATTCAAAGCCAAAGATGAGTGCATACTTGAAGAGGCAATGTCTCTTTGATGTCTCCATTGGTGCATTGAGTGAACCCGAGTCTTATGAAGAGAAGATTGATTGGATGAATAATTGTGATAGAGATTATGGAATTATGTGTTTGGGAATGTCTCCAAATATATGTCATCTCATAGATTCTTCTGAATTTCCATTTGAGCTCTGAAAAATTTTGGACAAAGCTTTTGGTTTGAAGGAAATTGAAGATGAAGCATGGAGCGAGCTAAGCATCTCCTCTTGTTCTCTCTCTCGATATTTATTGGCCTCTAAATTCTCTGATGAAGTTGATAATGATGAATAATTTTCTCATATATTTCATGTTGCTGCTACCCTCATTGATTCGAATGCTTCCTCCTTTAATGAAGAAGCAAATAATGAAGAGCCATCTTTTCCTGTGTCTTTTGAAGGTGATTTTTCTTCTTGTGATACTATTGATGAAAAAGAAGTAACATATGGATATTCTGATGATATTGATTATGATCCTATAACCCATTCATTGTTCTCTAAATCTCGTATCTTAGATTTTGAGATCTATGTGCCAGATTCTTCACACCTCTTGCATACCTCTCTCATTGATGGTGCGCAACCCAGTGACTTACAGGATGTTTGCTTAGCCACATCAAGCCTTATTTGTGTCATACCACTTACCTTACTTGATCTCATGTGCTTCAGCACATCCTTCTTTGTTCTTGCCATCAATACTCAGAGCCTTCTTGAATATTGTGAACATCTGATTCTTTCCTCCTTTCATACCGAGGATTCATTACCAGTGTATCCCCATGAGTCTATTGATGTGCTTATATGTGATCCTTTGGATTCTGATTTAGAAGCATATTTGAAGGTTGATACACATATAATAACACCATCCATACATCTACCATACCTCTGAATAATCCAAATACTATACAAATCCCAAGCTCATTAGTTGATTCCTCATTGGTCTCTTATGCAGTGATATTTATCTTACATGATTTGAAGTCTTTCCTAACTTTTAGTGGCTGGTTACCCATGTCCTTAGTAATATATGGACTGATATTAAACATGTTTGGATCTGTTCTAAACACTTATGGTTCAGATATTATTCCCATCCATCATTCATATTTTTACACCTATCAGTTGTCCCCATTTGCTCATAATTTTCCTAGTCTAGCCCTATATCGTCATGGATCCATTGAAGCCTTTATCATTGCTGTTCTATATGCTAATATTTCTGATATATCAGAGTTTTATCAGCCTCATATCAGATCTATATAGGTGCTACATCAGATTGGAAGATTGCAATGTGATCCACATCACAATTTTGCAGTTATTCAGGGAATTGGGTGTGAAATAAATTGCCTTATTTTTTGTACTCCTTGGGAAGGAGTATGCACAGATATCTTTTCCATTTCAGATTATGTTTGTAGATCAGATTTTGACAGTAGCAAGATGCATTCAGATAATGCTCCTGCTTCATCAGATGATGAGATACAAGGAGTCTCTCCTCTTCCTTCTTGCAGGTTCTACACTCCACCACATGATCATGGAGTTCATGATTTCTTCAACAAGTCTTCCATCCAGAAGCAGTTCACTCAGCCGATTCAAGTGAAGATAAGAATATGTTGAAGACATATCATTTCAAATTCTGTGCCTTTTCCTCTCTTGAGGGAGGATTTTCCCCATGTGGTTTTTCCTCTTTCCTCACTTTTTTGGACATAATAATTGTTAAAGGGTGACCATAGACTTGTTGATGGGCCCTATATGCATCCATATGCATCCATATTTTTTTTCATACCATCATAAATTCATACTTATATGGGGGTGTTGGAATATATTAAACCCACTCACAACTTAGGATAAAATAATTAATCATTATTTGATTAATTATTCACCCACTAGCTTAATTAGTTGGCATCCACTTGCACCTTAAAGTCAATACATGCCATCTATATCCTAGGAATGATTTATTTCCAATTCTGCGTTGATCTTGACCACCTTTTGACCATCCAAAATTACTATATAGGACTTTACACCAGATTCTGCTTTATTCTGCTTTTTCTGCTTTTCTTGCTTTTCTATGGATAAGATAAAAGCTAGTCAACTAGGAAACTGGGATCTTTTGTTTCCAACCCATCCTCCATTATTTTTTCTCCATTTTCTAGGATTAGCATGATTTTTTCCATCTCCTTGACAACTCACTCATGGTTTTTCCAACTCGTGAGGTCCTTGATAGATTTGGTAAGTGCTTTATCCACCTATGGGGGTTTTGCTATATTTTGGTAAGTCAGACTTTTGAGATTTATGAGTTGTTTCCATACAATTCTATTTTAGTATGAGGTGTGTACTATTTATGTACACTATTATTCATCATTATTCAATGGAAGGATACACACCAATATTCATCTCTTCATTCATGTGATTCGGTCTCTTTTCTTCTCTCTATTTTCCTGTGTATGCTTGTGAGAATTCTTAGTAGCAAGATCTATTTCCTGTGCATCTTCTTAGCATCATTGCACATAGAATTGATCTATTATTTCTACACCATTCATAAATTGTAAAATAAACATGGTTCATTCTAAAATAAATTATAAATGACACATAAAGCTCATGTAAATATGATTTCCATTTGAGACATATAAACATCGGTAACAAGTCTGTATATATATAAAGTGTTTTTTTTTAAATGTGGTCACGAGATCTCATCTGAAGAATTGTGGCTTTCAGGAAATAAAAAATCATACAAAAAACCATAAAGCTAGTTGGCTTTTAGTAATACATCATGCAGTCCACCATCTAATGATTCTCATGGTAACACATGATGGCCCGTGCTACCCTTCGAAGCAATAGGTTGAAGAGGCCTAGAACTCATGCAGTGTGTCTTTGATACCTCATGGGGAGGTCATGTATCGCTGCATCTAGAATTTCAAGAGTCAACTGCTCTAAGTTCTCCTCCACCTCTATGAACAAATTGAGCTCCAGCTCGTCTATCCATAGGAGAGGATCCTCTAGGTCTTGCAACACCAACATCTGCATGTAAAAAGTTAGGTCTTTTTACTACCCATAAAGAACATAATAATATAAAAATACAAAAACATGATCAACATTTTACATTTTTTTCTTCTTACCAATATGTTCCCACTGAGCACCAGGCGATAATGGTATATTAGGGTCACCTCTAAAATTAGTTCCTACGTAGGAATAATCCTCTATCATGAATATTTGGTCACGTAGCCAACAAAAGAAATCATCCTTGAATTTCATCTTGGCCCTGTTGGCCCTTGTACAGGCCATGATATCAACCCACCTCAACATGTGTGGGTCTCTATCCCTAATCTTAGTGAATATCACCTTGGGTCTCATGAGAGGCACCCTCTTGAAGAAGAAGAAGTAGGATAAAATTGACCCGTACCTAAACTGTTTTAGTTCTCCTTGCCGACATTTTTTCAGCTGGTCCTTGAATACATGAATTTTTTCCTCTGAATAATTGAAAACCATAGGTTCCATAGCTTCCAAGGCATACAACATATGTCCTCAGGATTCCTGATGAGGCCCTTGGATTCCAACCAACCTCTGCATGATGAACAAAACAGTGCGTAGTGGCATATCCACCATAGACCTAATGGGAATCTACTTACCTAACATCTCCGTACAAGGATGACAGTGATTATCAAAATATCTCCTAAGTAGTCATGCCTCCTCCTCAGGAACCAGTAAGATAGATAGGGTCCCCTTGTATGGACAACCCTATCAAGAAGTAGATGTCCTCCACCTCTATGGTCAAAACATGAATTCCTGTTGCTCTAGGTTCCACATTTGTAGAATGTACTCTAGTAAGTGCGGATGCAAAATCATACTGAGGGTCTAGAATAAATTTAGATGGACACAACCCCGTAGGGAACCCACACAACCCACATTTATTGTGGCAAGGGAATCATCATCGTCATGTTTCCTTTCTTTCCAAATGACCATTTTTTGACCTGATAAACCTGCCAAAAACAATTCAAAATCCATTTAGAAGCATTCCCAACCATTAATTTGCTTATAAACTTTTATTTTGGCTGGGACAATTGTTTTTTGAATCCTACGGCTAGTGTCACCTCTACCTCGTTAAGACAGAGTAGTACTACTGCCTGTGTCAGAATGAAAAAGCATGGTTTCTGTCGAGCACCACCTTTCCTGTAAAGAAAAGGAGCAGTGCCCACATTTCCTAATTTAGGTTTGTCCTATGAGCTTGAAATACAATGAAAATAAAAAATTGGAAACCCCAAAAAGAAAGGACATGGTTTTAGCTTTTACCTGGATCCAACGATGCGCAAAACGGACAATGGATGCTCCCGTAATCTCTAGCTGAAGTTTTGGATCCAAATCTCTGAAAATGCTCTCAAGGTTTGGTAAATAGTAAATAAGTTGGTTTTTTACTGTTTTACATAGATTTTATAGCCTGTTTTTAGGGTTTTTAATGTTTTAAAATCATTTTTTATAAAATACCCTTTAATAGAGTTTATAAAAGTCATTTCCTCGAATATTTTGAGAAACTAATGGTCGTTTTTAAGTCTTGCAGGGACAGGAATAAACAGTAAGGTCTATGGGGAAGTTCATTTTTTACTTTTTCATACTTTTGGAAAATGGAAAAAGTCCTCGAGAATTTGTTTCGATACATTGATCATGCTGCTAAAACCAAACATCAAAGTTTCGAGTCTTTTTTCGATTATTTTTAGGCTCGTAAAAACCTTTCATTGTGAAAACAGACCTAATGGAGTCTCCTTTAAACTCTTTTTAGAATCCCTAAATATGAAAATATTTTTTATTACTTGTCTTCTTCATAGTCGTAACAGTATTTGAAGAGTCATCTTTCTGACGGTATGTTATCTCTTTTTTGGTTTAGATGGACTATTTACAAAAAAGGAACACTCCATCCAATCATGATTGCAATAGTTCTCCTAGGTATTAATTTATAGTTTTTCGGGCCCTAGAGACTAAATCATACAAAAAGGACCCTTTGGAGTCTTCTTTTGTCTTCGTTAAGACTCTCTATATGTGAATGATACCGAGTTAAATTTCATTGGACTCGTTAAACTAAACACTGAGAGACTCTTTTCTAGGAACGAACCCCTCCTTTCTTGGGTTCGTAAAACATATGAGAATGGACATGTCTTCGAACAAGCTATAACGAGTGTTTGTTACCCTATTTGAACTCATAAAAAAAAAGGAGGCACTCATCAATCATGATGGGTAAATTGAGGGAAGGAATTCATTTTACAAATAAAATGGAAGTTTGTCGTCACCTTTGAACATGGCACCTGTTTGCATTTCATTCAGTCAATTGGGTAAATCAGCTTGTCTATAAGTCGGTCCACTTTCATGATTCATGTCACTCGTTTTAGTCTTTTGAAGAATGCATTGTCCATTTTTGTATTGTGTTTGACCTCATTGAGTCAATGCTGCCAATTATTTTGTCGTGTCGCCTGATGTTCAAAAGGAAGTTAGAAGTTTACCTTTGTAGTTAAAAAAACCTTTATGTCAGTACTTTTGAGTTAGTCTGATGGTTAAATTATGTACAACATTCCAAAACATTGTTCCAAGTTTCATGTCACCAATGTGGTATTCATCATGGCCCGCTTTCGATGAGATTATTCCTGTCGACATCAACCCATCATCCATGAATTAGAAACAAGTTTAGTGCCTTGAGATCTCTATTCCTCTATGATAGATTCTCTTGCTCTCGACATAGGTTCAAATTTACCTTTGATTGAGAGATTTGACTGAGTGATCGACATCAAATCATCTATTCACACTTAGTAGATTGTACTAAGGTACCTTGGGAATCATTGACATCAATGGTGATCTCCCTCGCACTTGTTAATGGTTCACATCATTGACCAGTAATCAAGTGGTTTCTACCATGTTTAACTTTAGATCATTGTAATCACATGGATAGAATCATACATTTTAGAAGATGAGACGAAGACCCTAGGTATTTGTTGAAAAGAACTCATATCTTTCTTCCTAGTTTGCGATGGAATATATCGCATGAAGTACTAGCATGGATACACATTTTTATGGTTGTGGCTATGCTCAAATTTGTGTCTGTATAACATAGATCTACATTGTATATCTTGTAGCTATGTCCAAGTTTGATCCCTCTATCACATGGATATGCGTTGTATTCTAGTAGCTATGTTTGTTTATCTCCCTCTTAGATATTCCTTGTATTGGTCTACAGCCACGATGAAGACACATTTTTCTCATGAGTCAAAATTATTGATGTATTGTAGATGCCTGGTTGATGATCTCTGATCAAGATGATTCTTTCCTTGAAGTGATAACTTGCTCTTTCAAATATTTCTCCTATCATATCCATCTAGCCTCATGCTTTGGGAGGAATTTTGTTATACCTAAATATTGTCACCACCATGTGCATAGAACCCAAAAATTAGATTAGCCTTCAATCCAAAATTGTGAAGTAAGAATATTGGTCCAAACATCAAATTTATATGTGTAAAGCCTACACTGCTTCTACCATTTAGTCAAAAAGTGGTACCTTTTTCAGCACCTCTTGTAATGCATTGACAGTAAGTAGTGCCACCACCTTTTCCCTTTGATTAAGGGGCAGTTTTTCCCCATCACTACTCTTTTTCAGTGAGGAAGAAGTGGTGCCCTTGGTAAAAAGTGAAAAAGATAGGTTCTCACGAAGCTTCTCGAAAGAAGGATTCGTGGAACCCGTATCCCTGATCACTAGGGCCAGTTAGGCTCAAGATCCATCCTTTTAGGATCCCATAGCCACCTCACCCACCAATTTCTCAACCATCTCTATCCATTCCAAGCCTAAAAAATCAGGCTCATCCTCCATGGTTGAGGAGAGAGTAAAAGTATGATGTTTCTTTTATATTATGGCCTATATCAGTTAAGTGACCTTGAGGGACTAAGTTGGAGCTATTGGGGATGAGATGTTGGCATTGTGAAGGAGTACATCGACACTAAGGCATAGGTTGTAAAATTATTCTCTATTATATAATGCAAAATTGGTTCCTTTCCCATGAAATATATTGTGTCATTATCGTATGTTTTATTATTGAATTCCTTAGTCATCAATATAGAATAGTGGTTTATATTATGGTTCTATTTTATCTTATTTGTTGTTTCTCTTCTGATTATGCAGGTACATCCATGAATGATAATATTTACAGAAAATAATGATACTAGTACATCCAAGAGGCTTGATTCTAGATCTCCACCCATTATAGGGAATGCCTTCCAATATTTTCATGTACCATTTGTTCTAGATCTGAACCATTCAGACTAGAGGAATAGTTCCTATCCGTAGGAGGTGCAAAATTCCTAGCTACACTTATGCATTTTCAACCTGAATCTACTCATTTTTCTTCATTTGGTAGGTGTCTACCGTCTTCTCATTCAAGGGCTAATAATCTCTGCAATGTTTCTCATCAAGCCCTACTCACTTACAAAAGTTACAACAAAGGTTGGCTAGGGTACCTACAATATTCTACAGGTACATACATACTTCATTGCGATGTTCTCTAATATGGCATATTATACACTAGGGTAGTCCTTATGTATGCAACATAATAGGTGTGCATTGTGGAAATTGAACCCAGGTGTTAGAACAATTACACTCACAACAATTTCCAATTACACATACAAATTACTCACAAAGGAGACTGAATAATGGAGCAAAACACTAATCTGTATTGAATAAGTGTACAATAGCCAACCATGTGAATTCATAGGCTACCACAATAAATAATTACATGAGGGATTCGAATGCATGAAGATGCCATTTGAATCTAGTCAAAAGCAGGCTTGCTAAATCTAAGCAAATCCCCCATAGGTGCATAAAGCAGTTTCCAAAACTGTCTAGGAGCTCATGAATTGGAAAAATCAATTAGGAAAGCTAATAGTGGGTGGAAGGAAAAATCATACATGCTTTTCATAGGAGAAAAGAGTGGAGCATGTGGAGAACAAAAAACAAGTTAACTTCACCTAGTCAAACTTTCCCAATTGCCTTAAAACACTGAAAAAGCAGGCAATAAAGCAGAAAAAGAATACATGCACTACGGAGGCCAAGAATAAAGTAGATTTGATTCTAGGAGGTTTCCCAAGTGCTCCATGACTCAAAATTAGCAATTTTGACCACTATGGATGTGTGGAGGACAACTTGCATAAGGTGGAATATGGAAACTAGGAAAATGAGACAAAAAATGGATTAATTAATGTCTAAGGTAGCTAACTATGGGTTGACTATTCTAACACCCCCCCTTAAGCCTGACTTATGAGTAATATATCAGAAAATTATAGGGCCTAGAAATAAGGCTTAGTCACCCTTTACATACTGCATGTCCATTTAACCAAGGAAAGAGGCAAAAACCCAGTGGGAAAAATTCTCCCTTAAACATCGACTGTAAAACAAAATTTGGAAATCTTGTCATCACTCATGCTTCACAGCATGATCATTCATCCTTGACAGTGATTTGCGATTGCTGAATTTCTTCTCACAAAAAACTTTGGTGAAGATATCAGCTACTTGTTCTGAAGATGAATAGAAGAGTAGGTGAATGGTGCCATCATGCACAAGTTGTCTGATGTAGTGCATATGGATCTCAATGTGTTTGGTTCTCTGCTTCTGAATTGGATCATTGTAGATTCAAATGGTACTCTGATTATAACAATATATAGTAGTTGAGTATTCTGATTCGAAGCCACACTCTCCAAGTAACCCCTGCAACCATAAACATTGAGTTGTTGCATTTACAACTCCTTTGTACTCTGCTTTTGTAGATGAGAGTGCAATGGCACTCTATTTCTTGCTTGACCAGCTGATTGGCCCTTATGCAAGCATGAACACATACCCTAATGTTGAATTTCAATCTGTGCTATCACCTGCCCAATCACTATCAGTAAACCCAATCAAATCAAGATCAGATTTAGCTTTATAGAAGATCCCATGTGTCCTTGTTCCCTGAACAAAGTTAAGGATCCTTTTGGATTCTTTCCAATGGATATCATTAGGCTGATCCATGTATCTTGAAGCAACACTTACTACATAATAAATATCAGCTCTAGTATGTGTAAGATACAACAAACATCCAATCAATTGCCTATAGAGTGTATTGTTTACCATAGGTGAAGAATCGATTTCTTCAAGCTTTACTCCTAAAAGGAAAGGAGTCTTGCTTGGCTTGCAATCCTTCATTTTAAATTTGTTTAGAAAATCCAAGGCATAATTGGACTGATGCACTTTGATTCCATCTTTGGTTTGAGCAATCTCGAGCCCCAAGAATTGGCTCAATAGCCCCAAATATGTCATGGAGAAGGCATGGTTCATTGCATCCTTCAAGGAAGAAATTTCATCCTTTGAGATTCCTGTAATGAGAAGGTTATCAAAATATAAAACAATGATCATTAATGAACAATTAATCAGCTTCAAATAGACATTTGGATCTGATTTTCATCTAACAAAATTCAGTGATAGAATAAAGCTATCAATCTTGGCATACCAAGGCCTGGAGGCTTGCTTAAGCCCATACAATGACTTCTTTAGCCTGCACACAAGAGATGGGTTAGTAGAAAATCCTTGAGGATGCTAAATGTTTATCTCTTCAGTGATATATCCATTCAGGAAATCACACTTCACATCCATGTGATGTACTTCCCATTGCTTTGAAGCTGCAATGGCTAAGGCTTGCCTGATGGAGTCCATCTTTGCCACTGGTGCAAACGTATTATTGTAGTCTATGCCATGAACCTGTGAGTAGCCCTTGGCTACCAATCTGGACTTGTACTTCATAGGTGAACCATCAGCATAAAATTTGTTTTTGTACACCCACTTACACTGAACTAGCTTCCTCCCTGGGGGAAGATCAACCAGCTCCCAAGTGTTGCTCTTCTGGAGTGAGCTGAACTCTTCCTTCATGGATACTTTCCATATTGGATCATTTGCTGCATATTAATATGTCTGTGGGTATGATTCAACCATCAGATAGCATTTCTCTACAAACATAGGATCTTTCATGCACAGAGCACTCTCAAACTGAGATCTAGTCCTCCTATGATCGTTAGGATTTCCAGCTAGTTCTCCAGCTACATGAATGGTCTTGGCTTCCCATTTTGGTCTTTTATGAATGTTAGGATCTGAAATAAAATCATAATTATCAAACACATAAGAATCAGCATGTTCAACTATCTCTTCACTTACATTCAGAGGTTTTGGTGGTGAAGAGGATTCTCCAACTTCCACTGCTGCTAGGGGCTCTTCTTGAAGTTGAACACACCTTTCAATGAAGGCTTTGTTTGTGCTCAAATTGATCAGATTGTACCATTTTGAATCTTCAAAGTACCCAAAAAATAGACACTCTTGGCTTTGGGGCTGCAAAGCCTTCCTCTTTTCTGTTGGAAGTCTAGCCCAAGCCCTTGAGCCAAAAATCCTGAAATGGGGTCACATCTGGCTTGTGCCCACTCCATGCTTCAAAAGGAATCATTCCATAAAGTTGTTTATGAGGAAACCTATTCTGGATATAGTCTGTACAATTAATAGCTTCGGTCAAGTACTTTGGTGGTGAATTCTTAGCCTCCTTCATGCAGGTTGCCATCTCTTTCAGTGATCTGTTCTTCCTCTCAGCAACACCATTCTGCTGTGGTGTGTAAGGGATAGAATGATGCATCTGAATACCTGCATCTACACAATATTGAATAAACTCAGACTTGACATACTCACCACCATTTTCAGATTTGAGGACCTTGAGTTTCCTCCAAGACTGGTTTTCAACCAAAGCATTAAAGACTTTGAAGAGGCCAAAAACTTCAGACTTGTGTTTCAGGAAGTAAACCTAGCAATACCTGGAAAAGTCATCTATGAATGTCAATGCATATTTGTTCTGACTGATTAACATATGAGGAAATGGGCCAGCAACATCACTGTGGATCAACTGAAGAGGTGCAGAGGTTCTCTCATGACTAGCTCTCTCAAATTTATGCTCTGGGTGTTTTCCTAGGATGCAACCTTGACAGACTCCTTTGGAAAACTTAATCTTTGGTAACCCTATGACCATTTATTTTTCACTAATATCAGAAAGATACTTGTAATTTAGGTGGCCAAATCTTTCATGCCAAATCTTGCTTGCCTCATTAGCATGAATCAGAAGAGCAGAGGGGTTTGAGTAGGGTAGGAAGTGTGAGAACATGTATACCTTTGAAGTATGATTTGCAACTCCTTTTGCAATGACTTTACCACTTGAGATCTCTATGATCTGAACTTCATCAGGGAAGAATATGACCTTCTTTGGAGACAAGTGTGGGTCATCTGATACACTGATAAGAGGTTAGAGGCAAGACCTGGAACATACAACACATTGCTGAACTTACCATGGTCAAGATCAATCCTCCCTTTGCCCAAAATTTCAGTGAGAGAGTCATCTCCCAGTACTATTGGTGGACCTTTTGACATTTCAAGTGAGGTGAATGCCTCCTTGGTTGAAACCATATGTCTTGAAGCTCCAGAATCAATGATGAAACTAGGTGAGCTTGATGTTCCAGCAACCGATGCATGAACTCTCTCTCTGTCTTCTGAATTTGATCCTCCTTCCCTCTTCTTTGAGCTGTCTAGAAGGGAGATGCCATTCTTCTCCAGGAGTTGGGTCAGCATGTCTATTTGCTTCTTCATGCAAGAGCTCTCAGAATGATTTGCCTTACTACAGTATGTGGACTTGCTCATTTCTCCTTTGTTCTTCTTCTTCTGGGGGTTCTTCTTGGAACCTTGAGACTCCTCTGGAGACTTGTTCTTGTCTCTATTTTGCTCAGGTGGATTTTTATCTTTCTTCTTGCTTTTTGAATCCACCCTCGAATCTCCAACAACCAGAACTTGGTCTTTGGATGGTTTGATGGTGCCCATAGCCACCAATTTATCTTGTTCTTGTGTGAGAGATTCCTTGAAATCTGCAAGGCTAGGCATCTTCCAGGCTCGAGCTGTCAACTTTGTGGCATAGAAGGTCGAAACAAACACTGAATAGTCAGGGCCAAGATTCAAGAGTATGGCCAAGACCAGCTGATCATCCTTCTTTTCGATCCCACATTGTTTTAGCTGCAAAACAAGTGCTTTGAACTTGGATAAATATATTTGCAGGGATTCAAAGCTATTGGGACTCAGGGAGATCAATTCATTTTCAATTTTATGTCTCCTCATCTCATCTGTCTTTCCAAAAATATCAACAAGCTTCTCCCATACTTCATTCGGTGATGTCAATCCATCAAGATGGAAAAGGAGGTCTCTGGATATGCTCAGACACAGGAGACCATAGGACTCATCCCTCATGTTGTGCCATTTAATCTTCTCTGTAGCTGCATTGGGCTCTTCTTTTATTTACATAGTCACTCTGTAGAGGCCTTTTTCTCTCAACGGTATCTCCATCTCTACTTTCCATTCAAAGAAGTTAAATGGAGTCAAGATCATCTTCTGAGATTGATTCATAGCTCAGAAATTGTCCCGTTAGTCAGCAGAATGCTCCAAGTCAATGATGTCAAACCTGCAAAACAAATTGGAAGGAGAGAAATCGATCTACAAAGGATCTGATACCATGTGGAAATTGAACCCAGGTGTTAGAACAATTACACTCACAACAATTTCCAATTACACATGCAAATTACTCACAAAGGAGACTGAATAATGGAGCAGAACACTAATATGTATTGAATAAGTGTACAATAGCCAACCATGTGAAGTCATAGGATGCCATAATAAATAATTACATGAGGGATTCGAATGCATGAAGATGCCATTAGAATCTAGTCAAAAGCAGGCTTAGTAAATCTAAGCAAATCCCCTATAGGTGCATAAAGCAGTTTCCAAAACTATCTAGGAGCTCACGAATTGGCAATGATAAATTAGGCAAGCTAATAGTGGGTGGAAGGAAAACTCACACATTCTTTTCATAGGAGAAAAGAGTGGAGGATGTGGAGGACAAAAAACAAGTTAACTTCACCTAGTCAAACTTTCCCAATTGCCTTAAAACACTGAAAAAGAAGGCAATAAAGCAGAAAAAACAAACTTGCGCTAGGGAGGCCAGAAATAAAGCAGATTTGATTCGAGGAGGTTTCCCAAGTGCTCCATGACTCAAAATTAGCAAGTTTTACCACTATGGATGTGTGGAGGACAACTTGCATAAGGTGGAATATGGAAACTAGGCAAATAAGACAAAAAATGGATTAATTAATGTCTAAGGTAGCTAACTATGGGTTGATTATTCTAACACGCATGAATAAACATAGTTCATGTACACCAAAAAATAATTCTTGTGGTGTCCATCCATTCTAAATATTGTAAACTATAAGTCCTCTTGGACTTATTTTTCCTTCTTAATATCTTCAAGCTACACCATCAAATTATCCAACTGTCACTGAATCTACATTATCCCTATGCCACCATCTCTGATTAGCGAGGATTCCAAATTCATCGCTATTTCTATTGCTTTATTTTGCGACACAATATTCTGTCGCATCAAAGGGGCCTCAGTTTGTGGTAACATGGAAGCAATAAACCACTCTTTTTGTTGTACATTCGACATTTGGAAACTTACTTTTTCCATCATAGTTTTAAACCACTACTCAAATTACCATACATATTTGGTCAGTAACTGCTTTATCTCCTTGATTTCAATGATACACTGTGACTCATACTTAGGTTTTCTAATCTCGCAAATCATCCCGATTTGGATCTCATCAAGGGTATTCTGTGGGTCTCCTGCTAGTACTATGAAAAACTTCATAAACCAGACCCCTTGGATTCATATTCATCTATTCTTTCCTTATGTCTATGTTTTCAACTTGGAGGAATGTCCAAATAGCTTGAAATAGGAACCAATGCTTCTATATATCTTTTGTTCCATTCCCATGGAATGTAGTTAACCTAATATATGCCCCAGTCATTGATTTGGCATCGGGGATGTTTAATGAACAATGTAATGAAGGTGGAATTCCTTGTGCACTAGTTGCAGCACTAGTACTACTAGTATTGATAGTTCATTCAGAAGATGAAGCTCTAGAACTTACCTCTAGCGATAATCCTGGTATAGTGTAGTTTTTTGGTGTCTCCATAAATTCCTATGACTCTTTTGCTTTAGAAATTGGCTAATACTCTTCCTCTTCATCGCAAGAACCCTTTTTTAGTCGTTACTCAACTTTGTACTCTAGTTTTATGAATAGACTAGGGTTCCGTCTTTCTCTTATTTTTTTCTTCTTTTTCCTGACCAGAATCTTCTTCCACTACTTAGAAATTCAGCTTCTACTTCAGGTTCTGTACCTCTTGGGAAAATCTGAGCTCACCATTTCCCATTTTCTTTACAGGTCATCTGCAACATATCCTTTCTTCTTGATATGCAACTCAACTACTCAGTTGCAAATGCCCTTCTCATATACGAGCATATTTATCCATGTATTTATAGATAACAAGTACCTCCTCCGGCATCCTTGGAAAAAATTACTTTCATCCTCATTATACAATGTTATTGTCTCAACTGGAAACTTAGTAATATATCCTTGCAAAACATTGTCGACCCAAAAATCAATAGCTCTTGATATGGGGTTACTTACACTTTATAACTCGTGCATCAACTGAGCACTCCAATCCACTACTTCCCTTCTATGGAAGTTTGTTTGTCGAGTTTCCAATCTTGACAACCACTCATGTAGCACAATAGGAAATTATACAAAGAATATTTTGTGAATATATGAGTCTATGTATCATTCCAACCACTTTTCTGGGCTCAACCATGATCTTGCACTCTCTCTTTGTGCAAATGCTAATGTCTTATACTCCACCCAATTCTTGATTTCCTTCTTTGGAACATGCCACAATGTTTCCCATGACTCAAATTCTTAAGCATCCCAACAACAAAACCATTTGTTGGCTACTTTTCCTCACTCTTGAAAACCAAGTTAGAAAAACAACCAAACACCAACAAAACACCCAAAGATATCGGCCTTATAGAGCAAGCTCAGTCGGCAACACCTGCAATGCAAGCTCAGTATAACCTAATATATCTTAATAGGTAACTACCAGAACCATGTTTCTATATTCGATGAGTCATTACAGTACCCTTCCACACAACTAAGGTGTGTGATAGAGTCAAAAGGATGGATTCCTTTTCTAACTCGACATTGGCGCAACAGTGCGACACAACCAATGTGTGATACAGCCTTTCCCTTAACAACTTCTCAACAAATGAACTTGAAATGATATAAAATACTGTTACTGTTACTGCTCATTCATTCATTTGTTCCTTCAACTAATAGTAAGACATTCACTTAAACAATAAATGTAAATAATACAAGATAACTTAGAAACACTCAACATACACATTCAAGTGACACAAGAAATAACATGGAAACCTATCTGGGTAAAAAACAAAAAGGTGATATTCATCTAGCATGATAAATATATGCACCTTTTAGTTTGCATACTTTGAGATATGTATTCTTGTATCACACACTCTTTCTCCCTCTCATGCTCTCTGGTTTTGTTATGCTTTCCATCTATGTACTCCTATTGATCTGCACATAGCATGGATGGACTCTTCTAACTACTATCTATGCACTCATATGCAGAATGACTCCTATTGATCAACAACCCTTCTGCAAAATGGGTTCCCCGTCTCAACAACCTTCTACAACATTAATATCTACTTTCCCTCTAATTCGTTCAACTTTTTCCAAGCCTTTTACAAAATGGTTTTCTCATATTTATAGGTCTTACAAGACCACATAGTTTCAACTACGTTTAGTGTGTTTGTTACAGGTCATAACCAGTCATCAAAATAGTTACAAATTGTCATAGGCATGGCTGACACAAGCCGCTATCATCCTGACTTACAAATATTCCTTCATACATGTACCATCTATCGGCTTACACTGACTTTAGGACCCACGATGTTCTTGACCTGTCACATTATAGCCATTACTTTTCTGCACACCTGTAGATTCTCTTTTCCAATGTCTGACTACTCCTCATCGCAAATTTCTCTCTTTTGCACTTCATTTCCTTCCTTTACCTTCCTTTTTTTTGTGTGCTTGATTTTCCTTGCTACATATGCGCTTCAGTTTCCTCCTCGTGCATATTTGTTTCATCTATACTTTGTTCCTACTACCCTTTCCATTGTATTTTATTTTGTTAGGATACTCAACTATCACCTAAGAGACTCAGGTTCATGTCCTAGAAAGGGAATATTTTTTTGCTTCTTTTCCTCACTCTCACAACCCAGCTTCAACAAAAAACCAAACACCAACAAAACACCCAAATATATCAGCCCAATAGATCAACCTTAGTCGACAACATTGACACCATAGGCTAAGTCTCACATGAGATATATTAATAGGTAACTTCCAGAACCATGTTTCTGCAATCGACGAGGGATTACAGTTCCCTGGTGCACAACCAAGGTGCTAAATAGATTCGAAAGGATGGAGTCTTTTTCTAACTTGACATTGGTGCAATAGTGTGACACATCCAATCTGCAACACAACCAACATGCAACACATCCTGCCCCTTAACAACTTATTAGCAAATGAAATTGAAATGATATAAAATATTATTAATGTTACTTCTCATTCATTCACTTGTTCCTTCCATTAACAATGTGACATTCACCTAAACAATAAATGTAAATAATGTAATATAACTTACAAATATTCAACATACACATCCAAGAGACTCAAGAAATAAGGTAAAAACCCATCCGGGTAAAAACTATAAAGGTGCTCTTAATCTAGCATGAGAAGTATTTGTAGCTTTTAGTCTATAACTTGGCTATAGACTTCGAGATATGTATTTTTGGCTCACACACTCTTTATCCATCTCATGCTCTCTGGTTTTATTATGCTTTATGTATGACTAGTCCTACTAATCCACATGTAGAATGGTTCAACTCTTCTAACTACTATCTGTCCATTCAGCTGCAAAATGACTCCGGTTGATAAAAAAACCCTTCTAAAAAATGCGTTCTACATCTCAACAACCTTATAAAATGCTAATATCTACTTTCTCTCTAATTCATTCAACTTTTTCCAACCCTTATATAAAATTGGTTTCTCATATTTATAGATTTAACAAGACCACGCATGGTTAACTACATTCAGTGTGTTTGTTACAGGTTGTAATCAACCATCAAAATGGTTACAAACTATCATAGGCATGATTGACACAACGCGCTATATTCCCAACTTACAAATGTTTCTTCATACGTGCATCATCCATTGGATTACAACAACTTTAGCACCCATAATATTCCTAACCTTTCATTTTCTAGCATTTATTTTTCTACATGCGTCTAGATTCTCTTTTCCTCTGTCGCACTGCTCCTTGTCACAACTTTTTGTCTTATTCCCCTCATTTCTTTACTTTACCTTCCTTTCCATTGTGTTCTTTCTTTTCCTTCCTGTACCTGCACTTCACTTTCCCCCTTGTGCATATTTCTTTATTCTAGACTTTATTCCTACTGCCCTTTCATGGCCCAACAATCTTCTTCTTCAGTATCCATGGTGTCTGAGAAATCCCTCTTGTTTGTTTTTCCAAAAATACTAGCCAATGGTGTAATTTGAGTAGCTTCTACAAATATAATAGAAAGATCATGTTGAGGATAAGTACTTACAGGTGTATATGAAAGTGAATATTCCTGCATATTTTCACCATTTTTATATCCTTGGGGTAATCCATCCAGTTCACTGCTTCAGAGAGCCCTACTACCTCAGAATGATCAAATGGTTTATTTCTATTGGTCTATCTCCTATTTGAGATAACATGGTGAGGATTATAGTTAATGGCAGCTTCAACTGAAAATTCCATTTCTTTGGGAATGCTCTCAATTATTGGAAGAGAAACTCTAATATCCATGACAAGTGGGCCTACTATCAATGGAAACCTACTCTTGTATTTTTCTTAAAATTCAAGAAATTCTTATACTCAACTATTAACTTTTTCTTGATTACTTCCAATGCGAACACTCTCATTGTCAAAAATTCTGATCGGATATAGGTTTGATGAACAAACCCATATAACCTAATTAATGTACCAAATTCAAATAAGAACCAATCCCCTATAATTCTTTTAGGTGACAACTGTAGCATTACTTTCATCTCTGGTAACACTGTGCCCAATCTCTTTTGAAAAAAAACATTGTATACTTCTCCCATGACAAAATTCATAAATTTAGAATAATCCCTATTCATTTCATTTGTTATCACCTTCTCTAGGATTTGTAAATTGTCTTCATTGAATGCTAAAAACATCTTTAGTAGAAAAGATTGAAATATTAAATATCTCATTCTGTGGAATTTTACTAACTGAGAATGGATGTTCTCAGCTAAAATCTCATCAAAATTAAGGCATGGTGACTGCATTGATTGACTCAACTATTCAAAATTTACTGACAATTACTAAGGGTGAACACTAAGCTCAATAATGGTTATGTGATGTATTTATTTGTATCCAACCCTAAAAGCTTACTTTACATGGTTAAAAGAGATCGGTTTTCTTCATTAAAAAGGTTATAATCAATGGGAAAGGGATGGTTTAGCAACTGACTATCAAGTTTTGAACGGGCTTTGAGGAAAGTTTATTTTTTCTCAATTGTGGACTCTCGGAAAAATTGAACTAGGATTTATTCTTTGTACTATTTAGACACTTGAAAGAAACTAGTAGGGACAGACAATGTATTTTGGATGATAATGGAACTCATTAGACACAAAATTTTAGACCTAGATGCATCCATAATTACCTCCTCAGAAGTGGAATAATTATTGTCGCACCAATAAACAAACTTTGGAAAATTTAGGGTTTGTTCTACAAAAAAAATAATGGAAATCTGAACTAGAAACACCATGAATATCATTTCCCTGGTCTTTAAGGATTTTCAATTTGTTCTTGGTTGTTTCTGCAATCTCATTCAACAATATAGTGTCAAAGATTTCAGAATAATTGTTGTTAAGAAATTCTTAAACCTTCTGATACTCAATATTTTGCTCCTCTAAATATTCCATTTGAGCCATTAAACACTAGTTCAATAGAGAGGAAATCATACCTGATCAGCTGATAGATGATCCAAATATTTTGTCCATGGTGGTGCTTTCAACACAGTATGAATTCTCGTTTTCTAATGCTTAAAAAAACACAAATCATCTGAATCGGCGTGCTTTTCCTTATGTTATTTTATTCTTCATATCGATTGCACATATTCTTCAATCGAATGTAATTTCACCTATAGATATGGTATATTTCAATCTCATCCCTTCAGTTTGATCACTGGTTAACTCTAGTGTTTTATTCCCACTATTTCACCCTTCTTTAGTTTCCATGTAACTTTAAATGTCAGAGTGAATTTCCATATTTGACATGAAACTCCCCCAAATCTGAGCCATCCATCTGCACTTTCCTCATCCTCACCAAAATATTTGTTCCTTTCACCTTATATTAGCAAAATCATTTTCAGATATTGATCTAAAACTTGCTTTCATATGGGTCATTGGAAACTGTGACCCCTACTACATTCCGCTGAAATCAAGAATTCACTCACCCTATCACTTTCAATATGCCAAATCAACTTCACATGCTGATCTAAACTACATCTTCATCTAAACCATTGAAACATGTAGCCTATACCTCATTCCACAAATTTTCATTTTGAATTTCTCCATGCTAGTTCATCTTGCAGAATTATTTCTAGCCCTTGATAAAAATCCACTTTAAATATATGTCGTTAAAATTTTAAGTGCCTACCACATTCTGTAGATTTCAATGATGCCTTTATTCACGCATGTTGAATTAGTGGAATTTCTCCCCACCGTAGATTCATTCTTGATTAGATATCCTCCACCAAAACTTTTTGACCTTTAAGAAATTTCGCAAATTGCAAAACGTTAGTTCCCATGAGCATGTTAGATTGGTAGAATTCACCTCCTTCATTGATATTACCTCATCATCAATCCTGAGCATTGAAAAATGTGGGCCTTTAAGCGATTCTACAGATATGAAAAGCTATTTTTTATGGGCAAGTTAGATCAACGAAATGAATTTCCACTGTTAATCTGGTTCAAACTTCAATCTACACCATTGAAATGTACATCTCCTACACCATTCCTCTGATTTGAAAAATTTATTACTCGTTGCATATTTAAACAATGAAATTTTTCATGAACGTAGATCTATCTTCATCTATTCATCCAATGGACAACCATGTCTGCAAGTTAACCTTCTCCTACCCATACTAAAAATTATCAAACCTGTGCATTTAGGCCCTTCATTTCCTGTCACCATACAACTTGGAACAAATTTTCTTATTCACACCAATTTACAAAGATGAAAACTTTATTTTTCCAATTATTTTGTATTTTCAATCTTAGAAATGATCCTTCAGACTACCCGTGAAACCTTATTAACCCCTTCAAGGTGATATGATAAGAAAATTTTAAGACCTTGTTCCTCCTTTTGACTGGCCTAACCCTTTGCAAACTACTTAGCCCAAAAGAAGTGCTAATAGCTGGATCCAATTGGGGATGTTATCCTCCGTGTGAGGTAGTAAAGAACCCGTAGACCAAGTTCCAAATCCATTGGGTTGTTCCTAGTATTTGATACCTCAATTTTTTTTGTAAGTAAAAATAAAGCAAAGAAAAATAGAACGATGGAAACCCTTTTAGATATTAGGTCCTTCTTTGTAGGCTTCAAATCCTTTAGCTCACCATCTATTAACACAAAAAATTGATGAACTAACCTAAACTATATACTGACACCATTTCCCTATCATTATTCATGATTTTGGACCTCCACACCTATGGTTTACCCTTAGTTTCTCTCAAAAAGTTCAAAAAACATTAAAAAGAGGATAAAAACCCAAAAAGGGCTTTTAAACCCCAAAAAGGTCTTAAAACCCCAAAAAGAGCTAAAACCCAAAAAAGTGGCTAAAAACCCTAAATAGGGTTCCAAAACTCTAAAATAGAAATAAGGCTAAGAAATCATTATAAAAAGAAGGTGGAAGTCCCCATCAATAAGATTCCAATGCACTTCTTTCCATTATTCAAATCAGTGAGTACATTGAGAACCTTCTCTTCTTAATATAATCACACCATCCAATCATCATTTGATAGCCATGCCATTCCCCATCCCATACATAGAGGTAACCTCTGTACCATACATCTTGTGGAGAGGAGGGCCATATCTATAGATCATGACACTATGTCCCACTTTCAAAGAAGGGTATAATCTTTCGTCTTTTATTTTAAGTTTTTAGTTTAGATGTCATTGATTGTTTATTGTTACTAATATTTTGTTTTGCAGCTAGCTCTACCATTATTGAAATCCACCCTTCTATCCCTGTGACAAAAGGGAGGTTCTTTTGCATGTAGTCGGGGAAAAAACCTGGCTATAGTTTTGGGGACCATACCAAGTTGATCCCACTAGATCCTTGGTTTTACAATTTTTTTTATTGATTTCCTTCATAGTTGTCCCTGATCGGGCCCTCACGATGCTGATCCGAGTTCATATAACCCCACTACTTGTCCCTATCCACCACTGCCAGCTCTGTTTCTTATATTTTCCAGTTTTCGTCCACCTTCTCCTATTTTGGGATAAAAAGAGTGACCCAGTCATGTAAGGTTTTCCATTAAACCAAAACCTACAGATGTTGATGAACATTTTAAACCCAACATGAGGCCCTATCACCAAGAGTGGTGGTTAAACCACTTGTTTTTTATTCCTAGAGGTGCGGTGGTTATACCATGTGGAGGTACCCGATACTCCAACACCCCGCCTCCGACATAGCTCAGGGGAATTGAACCTGAGACCTCAGCTCTGATACCATGTAAGGTTTGTTGTTACACCAAAACCTATAGATGTTGATGAACATTTGAAACCCATCATAAGGCCCTATCACTAGGAGTGGTGGTTAAACCACTTGTTTTATATTCCCAAAGGTGCGGTGGTTATACCATGTGGAGGTACTCGATACTCCAACAAGTCACTGCTTTCAAGCTAAAACCCATGACCCTGTCCCAACTCCAGCCCTGAAAGGCACGAATTGGCTCCCAGGGCACAGTCGCTACTATTTTTTTCCTCAAAAGCGACCCAATCACTACTGTGTGGTCTGATTGTGCGACCCATTAGCCACTACCCCTCATTCAGAAGTGACCTATCTGATTTTGAACCATTTTTCCATTAATTTTGCATGTTTGAATGACCCATTCGCCACTATTTGACTGTCACATGAAATATTCATGTTTTTATGTTAGTTTTGGCAAGTTATATTCTGTTTTTCATTATTAAAATATTGGAAATTAGTCGTCTTATTCAGCCCTTCCTCCTCTGCTCGTTCATCACCATTCAGTGTCTTTTGAGATAAGACAAGGGTTTAAGTAAGATTAGTAATAGGAATCCATTTTTTCCATTTTTATTGTCCATTAAAAATAAGTGACCTTGGCAGCTAGAGGGAGTGGAAACCATTGGGGGTTTCACAACATTCGCGTCGTCCCTCTTGAGCACCAAGAATTTGAGGACTGATCTGTGGATCTACGGGTGGACTTGTTTCCACTTTGATGAGATCCCAACACTCCTTCTTCAATTTCAGGGATACAAAAGTGAGGTAGTCACACTACTGATTCACAACAAGTTACAGTTAGTTTTCTATCATTACAGTTTATATTGCGCTTTGGTTTTGGATTATTTTTTCAACTCTATTGTGATCCAAGCCTTGTGCTTGATCTTTGTAGAGAAACTGGTATTATTTTCTCATTTCATAATTGAAAAAGTAAAAATCACAATCTCATACATAAAGTGCACACATTCACACCATATAATCGAACAAAACTCTGTTCATGACCTCGCAAAAACCATAAAAGTAACTAATTTACTTAATCAAATATTGCGGTTTGAGGACATAAGTATCAACCACTATAACTATGGGAAGTGCTTGAGCTTTTCCCTAAAATGCATTGTGAGGAGTACCACAGGAACCCCAAAGTAGCTGGCCAACGAGGGGAATTGCTAAGAGAAACAGGAAACAACCGCTTTCGATTGACTAGAAATACCCTTGTGAGAAAAAAGATAAGAATTATCTTCTGCCAGTCTTGGTGACCAAGTGGCCACCTGTGAACTAGTAGGAATTTGTTTAAACCAGGGTCCAAAATTCATTACTAGTCACCACCATACACCACCATTGATCCACCCCATTCTTTCTTATGACTTAGGGGGGATCCCCCTCAGTTTGGGTCTTCAGATCATCACCATCGAGGTCCTCCTTGAAAACCCTATTCACCATCAAAAGGACACATAGCCCTTGATTCTAAATCATATTCCTATCAATTTAATCCAAATTGGTTGACCCCACCGTCTATCCCCATGGATCGCACAAATCCTGATCCATTCTTCGAAGGGATGGTTAGTAGGAGAACCATGTTCCTCCCTCACATCATTACCAACATCCCTATCAGTGCTCCCAACACCACTACGAATGCGGCTGTAGGCACACTAGACATCAGTGGCGGCAATAGCTACCAAAATCCCAATAGTACCACCTTTCATAACTAGCTACAATGACCCTTCCACTACCATCCCAATTATCCCCATTGTGGGAAGTCAAAATCAGGTACTCCCAGTCATGCATAGACACCATCCTCTACAAAAATCCAATGCCATCTTCGGTCCCTCCCACGCAGACCTTGGGTCTAACCTCCCATTCATGGCTTGCCTTAACTTTCCTGATTTGGTCAGGTTAAACAATGACCCAACTAGCCATCAACCCCATTGTCCTCCCATGCAAACCAAACTCCTGTTAGAAACCCCAAAGTTTGAAGGGAAGGAAGGTGAGTGCCCCAAAACCATATTATTTTGTTTCATCTATGGTGTTCATCAAACAACATTGTAGACGATTCAATCAAACTTAGGTTGTTCCAGCACACCCTCACAAGCGCCACAGCCAAATGCTATATTGAGCTACCTCCAGACTCTTAACTTGAATTCAATTCCCTAGCCTTCATGTTCCTACAATACTTCCGAATCCCCATGGAAATTGAACCCAAGAGATAGAACAATTACGCACAAAATTGCTAATCAAACATGCAAAATTAACACCAAAGGAGACTGAAATTGGACCATAACACTAATCTGTATTGAATAAGTATATAATAGCCAGCCTTGTGCAGTAATATGTGTCTGAAATATATCATTACATGAGAGAATATAATGCATAAATATTCCATTTGAAATAGTAAAAAAGAAGGCTTACCAAATCTAGTCAAATCCCCCATAGGGGCATAAAGCAGTTTCCAAATCTATGAAGATGCTCATGAATTTGCTAAGTCAAGTGGGAAAGCTAAAGAGGGATGGAAATACAACTAATATATGCTTTTATTTGGAGAAAAGGAGGGAAGATGATGTGGGAAAAAAACAAGTCAACTACACCTAGTCCAGTTTTTCCTTTTTCCTTAAATCAGAATAAAATAGGGGGCTTTTTAGAAAAAGAAGATATGTGTTGCTAGGGTTTTTACCCTAGCTTGTGCTGATGAGCACCTACTAAGGAAACTGGATTCCTTAGTAGCAGTTCAATGATATATGAATTAAATAATGATAAACTGAAGTAAAAAACCAATCTAACTACGCTCTTGAAGCTAAAACAGTAAAAAGCAAATAACATGAAACAATACGGTGAAAAGTAAATAATATAAAGCAGAAACGGTAAAGAAATGAATAATGGTTTTTATTGATGTTACCTCCAATGAGGAGGTTGAAGGAGTTCGTTGCGCTAGTCCGATGTCGATGGCTTCGAGCTCCAAACTGCTTCTTTTCCTTCTCTGGTGGTGGAAATGGGCCAAAAAGAGTTCTCAATGGTGAAAGTAGCTTGGTGGTAAGCTAGGGTTTCGAGAATAATTTCGGCAGAGGCAGGATGCTTATGATAATGGATGTGGAATAATGGGTCTCCATCACTTATTTATAAAACCATGTTTACGTCAGCCTTTTAGGGTTTTAGCTGTTTTAGGGTTTCAGCTATTAGGGTTTCTTCTTTTTTCCTCATTATTTTATATTTTTTATTCTTTTTTGGATATTTTTGGAGAAAAAAAGGATTTTATAGCCTTTTGGAGGCATTTTATGCTTTCTTGGTGACCTTTTAGATGGTTTTATGGGTTTTTGATGGAGATATGGTAGGAAAGTGGACAAATGAGCCATGTAATGGGGTAGATGAGGTAGTTAACCATTTTTGGGTGTTAACAGATTACCCCCTGATGTGTGAGGGTAGGAGCTCATCGTATGGTCGATGGACATCATGAGTCATATGTGGTTTGTCTTGGGGTGTGGAGAAGAGAAGGAAGCAACTGAAGTCCGGGACACCGATCTCGAACCATATGCAAGGACTGAAAAGTACATAACCTCAATAATGGATGAGGTATCATCTGATAATATGGACGAGGCGGGCATTCCCATGCTCGTATCAGAATATAACATAACAATATAAATGGTCCTCAAATACTGGATGAGGAAAAATATCTCAATATATGGATGAGGCGGGCATTCCCATGCTCGTATCAAGATACATAAAAATCACTTGTGAGGCCCAAAATGAAAGACCTGGAGTAGATAATCACTGTGCATATCATGAGATTCCAGAGGGGACACAAATCTGGAACATACTGCTGAGCTGACCATGTCTGAGCTGAAAAAACTGATATACTGGAATGGCAGCAGTGCTACTGAATGTGGTTCTGAAGGAACTGATGCGCTGCTGGATCAGAGTGACAACGGTCATATGTGCAATGGTACACTGAGTTGGAACTGAACTGGGTACTCAAGGAAGCATGGAACTGGATGGATTCCGAATACAATCGCCAACGCAGCTCGGATATCCATGGGAACATATAACTGGGCGTTCCGAAGTGACTCACCAATGTGCTAGAGTCGGGGGGAAATTCGGGGTCTTCGACACAGAATGGAAAGGATATATATCCTGCACGATTCTCAACGATGCGAATAAGGTACTGAAGCCGAGCATGTGAGAAACAACCATTCGGAGAGGTAATGATGACTCCTCTCAAAATGGTCCATAGGCACTCACCGCAGATGGTGATGAGTCCAAGACGCAGGGACCTCTGGGTCTATCCTCTGGAATAGAGGGGCTGTCGTCGACAGAGGGAGACCTGCAACTATCAAGGCAATGATGTTTCCTTGACAGGAGCGCGAGGTGCAAAACCGAAATGTGATAGTACTGGTGGCAGGGGTGATAAACTGGGGGGAATAAATGGGCACGTAGACTAGGTGGACTCAAACTTCCTTTGTTCAGAGTATGATGGCGGGGATGATCGGGCAGCATATGAAACTGACTGGTGGTAAAGGAATCATATTGGTATAGCATCTAAGGGTGAATGGGCTGAGGGAGACTCAAGCTGTGGTAAAATGGTAGGAGACTACAGAATACTCTGAACATAGGCGACCTGATGAAATGGCACTGTCATGTGGATTTTGCGAGCCCATGACAGTTCATGCTCGTGGTTGCTTTCAATTTTAAGGAGTCTGAAAGCAAATAAGAAGACTCTGTATTGATGGAATGGCACTGTCATGTGGATTTTGCGAGCCCATGACAGTTCATGCTCGTGGTTGCTTTCAATTTTAAGGAGTCTGAAAGCAAATAAGAAGACTCTGTATTTGGAATGGTCAGGCAAGGAGGAAGTGTTCAATTAGGGGACATTTATGATGAGAAGAACTGATGGTGGGGGAGGGGAGAACACGGGTGGGCCTCCTTGCAGGGTGGATGGATGGTGGCAAAATAATGAAACCTTTGTGGTATGACAGGAGTGAATGGCTCATGTAAAAAGTGTGGAACAATCAGACGGTGGCCGATGGGGCACGCTAATCAAGGTAGCAAGATGTCAGGACATAATGTTATGATTGTACCTAGGTGAGAGTGAGAAAGTATCTCAAGCATCATCACGAGCTCGGAAAGGTGATTCCTGAGATATAAAAAGTACTAAAAACGGAGGGTGGCCAAAGTGGCACGCAAACCGAGATGACTATTGGTGTCTAAAAAATGGGCAAAAAATGATGTAGTCAAAAAGATGCAACGAGGTGACCATTAGGATGATCCAGTCATGCTGATTCCAATGGTGGAAATGGTTTGGAAAACGGATTCCGGATGGGTTCAGAATGGCCAAAACAAGAACAAATTCGACCGACTACAAATAGTAAGTGGGCCCAATGTGACACGTTATTTGCACTATTCGATATTGATTTGCGATCGGAGTGAACTAGAGCTTACGGGTGATTTCTGGACGATCTGACCGACGGATTCGATATTCAGGAGAGCCAGGTATTCCATTAAACCGACACTTGTTGTGATTGTTTGGGTTGGGGGGTTGGTGGGACCCATGGGGGGCTGTTGTACGGTCGAGAGGTGTGGACCGCGGGTTCAGCGGTAGAAATCGCGGTCTCCGACCGCGGGTTTGACTTGGACAGCTGTGGTCATAGGTCGCGACTGTCGGGCTTGACAGCCGCGGTCTGGACCGCGACTGTCGGCTTGACAGTGGCGATCTGGACCGCGACTGTCGGGCTTGACAGCTGCGGTCTGGACCGCGACTGTTTAGGGAATCCGAATTTAGTGATGACATGGTTGAAGAAGAAACAGGAAGCAGTGTCAGCCTTACAATTGAAGGTGGGCATGGCTTCCGCCCATTTGGTGAAATAATCGACGGCGACAATGATGTACTTATGGCCGTTCGCGGATGTGGGTCTACACTCCATGAAGTCGATGGCCCACTTACAAAAGGGACCAACAGTGACTACTGGGTGTAGCGGAGTAGGTGGCGTCCGAGATTTGGGGGAGAAAAGTTGGCAGTTATGGAAATGCTTGA